>CM039513.1:21986810-22181093 GCA_022432975.1 Begonia masoniana | reverse complement strand
ATTCTATATGATGTAGACACAAAGTCATAATTGTGATTTGGCTGAAATCTTGAAAAAAGCATGAATGGTCAAAACTTCGTCATCCACTGCTTGGTGACTGCTTTAGACCAAAAGGAATTTTTAAGAACAACGTAGTTTTCTCATTTTGTGAAAAATACAACAACTTTTAGGTGGTGCATATAGGATGTTTCTGCAGTTGCCATGGAGAAATGAAATTTTCAAATCCACAGTGCTCAAGATCAAAAGCTGTGCTGGCACAAAACCTAACAAAGCTCAAATCAAAATACTAGTGAAAACATATTTGTTAAAGTCTCCACCTGGAATATGACTGTAACGGATTAACAATGCGAGTACTTCGACCTATCTCATTAAACAATGGTGTACCTTTCTCTTGAACCATCTATTTGCAACGCTATTTTTGCCTTATGCAACGGAGTCAGTATATGGATCATTCTTCTCAAAAAGCCCATCTTTTCAGCAGAATTCATCTATTTCTAAGATTATTTGAAACCAGTGCCTTAAAGAGTTAACAGTACACAAAGGACATTGTTTGCCAAATTAAAATTAAAACTAAAAAATGTATGCAATTAGCTTGGTTACACAATGGATGAAGGATACAATTCCCTCTTTAAAATTCCAGCTTTAAGTAACCTTTTTCCTACAAATTACAAACCAATTAATAAATCAAATAGTAAATACATACCTTGGCGGTGCTGCCATTCGGATCGACACATCATTTAGCCTTACACGGGTGCTACTTGACTCAAAGTCGTAATCCTGAACAAATTCGCACCACACCTCGCCTCAATGTTCCAATTCCTTTTGTGTAAGAGATACTTCAGACTTTTAGGTCAGAAAACCCCTCACCTTTGCTGTCCATTTAAGCTGCCAGCCAGATCTTCAAAGCAAAACGAATCCCTATTCTACACATGGGTGGGGTATTTCTGTTATAACTCGTTACTTGCCTAGAGTCATATCTCTACAACTTTAACTCTTGCATCAAAACACAAGAGCCCAGACCACTTTGATGCATCACAAATTTACGCTAAACTCTTCTTCTTCGTGAAGAGGTCTACGGGGCTGTTGTTACTTCACCTTCAATGTCTTGAAGCTAATTCTTCAACTTCGTCCAAGAATATTTATTGTCCTTTCTTTGTCAGATTCCGTCAGGGGCTTAGCTATCATCGAAAACCCGTTGATGCACTTTCTTCTGTAATAGCCTGCCATCCAGGAAACGCGGACTTCACTGGCATTCTTTGGTTGTGCCAATCACCTTTCTCCTTTCATTTTGGTCGGGTCCACGATATGCCAGTAGCAAAACTCACTGGGCAAGAAATTACCTTTGTCCAACTAAAATTCACACTTGGACAATGTGGCATAAACTGGTGCTCCTTCCACTGTGTCAAAACTATTCTTAAATGCTCTGCAATGTCAACTTCTGTCCGTGATATTCCGGACTATCATCTATGAACACAATTACAAATTTGTCCCAATACCCCGAAACACCCTATACATTAAGTCCATGAGGCTGCAGGTGCGATTGTCGCCCAAACTACATGACAAGAATTCGTATTGTCCATAACGGTTTCTGAGGCGGGCTTTGGTATACTCTCCTTCCTTAACGTTCATTGGTACTAACCTTAACGTAAGTCAATTTTTTTAAACACGTTTTGCTCCTTGCAGTTGGGCAACAAATCATCAATTCGGGGTAATGGGTACTTATTATTGATTTGTCAACTTAGTTAGTTCTCTGTAGGTCTATGCACATTCTAAGGGAACCATCCTTCTCTGGACAAGAAGACAACAGGCGTACCCCAAGGGGAACTACTATGGCGTATAAACCCTGTCTACTAATTCTGTAGGGACTTTTAACTCTTTATAACTCACCCGTTGCCATCTGTTAAGGATTCTTAGATACATGCAAGGCCTCGCGATATGTATCAATCAATTACACTCATTTCCTCTATCAGGTGGTAATCCTGGCAAATCCTCTAGGAACACTCAGGGACTCTCCTGACGATGGATAAATTCGTGTAACCTCTATCTTTTCTTCACCCGAACATCTATTAGCTAGCTAAGAACTCTCCAACCATTTTTCAGTTACTAAATTCTAGTGATGAAATAAATCGGTATTTTTGCCTTATCTTAGGAATAGCTGGAATAAAATGAGCACCATTTTGGGGTTCGAAAATCAACCATCCCAGATCTACACTTATAGGGGCATAATGCCTATACCAATCCTTCCCAATATCACCTTATATCTTCATGTCAATATTACAAATCATTCTACTATAGTCCTCTTACTTTCTAAGGAACAACATCACCTTTACCAATCTGTTCAGAATGTAGGACTTGCCCGAATGGTACCATAACATCAATGGTCCTTTTCTGGCTGGTAAAGGTGTCTAAGTTGCGTGGGCCCACAACAAGATTGATATAAAGAGTGCGTGGCTCCTGTATCTATAAGTGGACGCACAAAACCACCAGATCGTACTGGTACCTGGTATCACTGTAATGTTGCACAACGGCTTCTCGCCTCCATCTTGCATAGCTCTTGTGCTACCCTTGCACGGTTCGAATCCTGGCGGGCATGTGACAGTCTCTAACTATATGTCCAACCTTACTCACATTCTGAAATAGCGCCATAATTTGCAACTTGCATTCGCCGGGGTGTTCTTCTGGCAGGTGAGGCATAAGGTCCAGGGCCTCTGTCCTTTTCCCTTGGTCTCATTCTGGTTGAGGGGTCTCTTTATCCTTGTTGTTTGTTGCTGTGTCCCCTGTTCTGTTTGTGGCTTTTCCAACCCTTGTTCTGACGTGGTGGAGCTAGAGTGTCCTTTGTGAGTTTTCTGCTCTCACGCATGCTGGCATATGCGTCATCATCCGCCTTTCTAGTTTTCCCAAGTCTTAGCCGTCACTTCACCATAGTACATTGTGTAGCCCAGCAGTCCGTCACCTTCATGTACAGACTCGTCTTCAGTCCTTGAACAAATTGGTAAATCTTGTCCTCGCCATCCCAATCAATACGGGAGCAAACCGTGATAGACATCGAATTTGCATATGTACTGTCACAGAGCCAGTTTGTTCGCAGATTCATGAACGCCTTCTTCCTGTTGGCCCCGAACCGTCCTATTGAAGTACTTGCAAAGAAAGCAGTCTTGACCATCTCCCCATTCATAGCTTCGCACTAGCAAGTGTTCTTGATCGAGTCCCCCCATGCCTTGACTTAACTCCAAAAAATGAAATTACAGCATAGTGACCTTATCTCCCTCTCACCTTTGCATACTTTAAACAGGTCCTTCTATCTTTCGAATCCACTCCTCAGCATAGATAGGATCTGAAACGTGTACCATTAAACACCGGGAGGGTGAAGCCGGGGAAAACGCTCACCCCCCTGATCATGAGTTGCATTAGTACGAGGTTGCCGCCTTGTTCCTCCCTAGCAGTCATCATTCGTTCTATCGGTGAATTGGCCATGACCAACTCGGTCAACTGAGCATAGCATTGCATCCTCTTAGGGCTCTCTCCTGCTGACCTCTACCCATTGGAGATTCCTAGACAATCTGCCAGATTATCTTAACTAATGACATATAGCTGAATCATAAATACTTACATTGTTGGAGTCTCATTTATCAGTCAGTGCTGGAAGTCAGTTGAATCTCAGTGTTTTAGAACCCGGTTTTGCTTTGATACCATATTGTAACAACCCCGATGGGATCGCCACCAAACCTGACAACGTATCATTTAACTTCTTCCATTTCTACAACCCCTGTTCATTATTAGTATTTCTTATTTTTTTCGGTTAAAACCTTAGAACTTGACTTGACATCCCTTCATGTTTCGAATAACTCATCATCACAGAATCAGTCGATCAAGCTCGATCGTCATTCCAAAACTATCGGATAGGGAAGAACGGCCCCAAAAATCACTTAACATGATTCGACTCGGTTTTTGCATGGGTTGCCTGCTCGGCTGGCAGGGTTTGCCCATCCTATTTGTCACTTGTACTCTGCGTGACTCATAGCATTCGCCTAATAGAAGATATCTTCCGGTGGCACGTGGTGTTCACATTGTTCAATTAAAAACTCGCCCAAGTGGACATCCACCGTGAACACGAGTCAAACACGTGACTCTATAAATCTCCCCAGATAAGAACAATCCCGTTGAGCACGTGCCCTCGCACATGACTTATTAATCACACTCGTCACTAAACGCAACATGTCCATCATCCGGTGAATCACTACAATTCCTCCCACCGGTCACTAGATGACCGAAAATACATTTTTTTTAATCATCCGGCAAAGAATACTCTACATCAGCCGATCGCTAGACGACAAAACAGCACTTTCATCATCCGTGGCTAAACACTCTACATCTTGCCGATGAAGAACATACTACATCTTCCCGTAACCTTCATACTAAAACATTCCTGTGACGTCATACCTACATCGTGCTTCCTGTGATGCATCCGAGGACTTGAATCGTTGAACTCTCACTATTGACATCCCGCCGAGACGCAGCCGGATGATTGCCTCATCCAAGCTTTCCAGCTATACGGCAGTCAAACTACTATAATCATCAACATCTTCATTCGATAGATATATCACAACTCACCACACCCGACCCGTAACTTAGTAACCACAAACCCCCAAAGGTACAAATCATAAACTCATCTAAATACCCCATAGCAAGCTCAAACGAACAACCATCATTAATCCGTAAAACCGTAATTCAGACTCTAAAGACAAGCTCTTCAAATCCAGATCCTTGTATACGAAATTCTGTTCTATTGAGGCATTTGCATCAAAACTATTCGACTTACTATATCATAACCGGAACGTAATCGCCTAGCCAGCCTTGAACTGGCACACTGAGCAGCCCCCACAACCCAGCTTAGACACTTCATGACTTGAGTGCCTCAACCGTGAAAACTACGCGTCCCTACATCATAGGGTGAAATAGAAGCCTATGCTTTAGTAGGAATGCAACACTACCATGGATGCATGAATGCATAATTTGGTAATCACATGCGCATAAGTCTTTTCTTGGTCATAGCTTTGCTCGTATTTCAGCATTCTAGCATGGAGATTATCATCATTCATAATCATTGATCCATATTCATCATTCATGTCATGGATCATATGCATCATCATATCATTGATCATATCATCATTCATAGTCTTTGTCAGATCTTTGTTTGTTTGTGTGGATAAAGAGAGAAGTTGTTGCCGTACAGGGGTTTCGACAGTGGTTTGGATCTTTTTCCTACTTGCGGTCGTATTCATAGGTCCTTCTTTTGACTGTGACCATACGGCGAACCGCCCCCAACCCTCCTTAATCCAAGTATGCAATAAGTCTTCAGACATATACATATATACATACATATCGTGTTCTGGAAAACAGGCGTTAAATATTTGCTTATTCGTGATAACATACGTGATGCATGGAACATGATACTTTGAACTCATCAAACTATGACAAGGATCATACCGAGCAGACAACCTCACAATCACTAACAGGTCATCACAAGGGTGGTACTCTCAACATACATAAATCCGGCAAGGGCAAAGCTCATAATCATAAGATAACATAGACATCATGAACATAGTACTCCTACGATGTAGGGCCTCGAATATCCGGAAATCTTAATACATTCACTACGCTGGTCGCCTAGCACTTTGAGCTTCTTTTCTCTTCAAACTGTCGTCACCTAAACATTTACATTGCAGTAGTAAACAAAAATCTAACATCTACTCACAAGTCAGCCTAGGGTCTAATAACGAAAGTCATCCCCCGATCCTTGGTTGATATACTGTGCAAATCTGAATCCAAAATAAAACAAACCGGTTCTACTATCGATTAAATCTGATTGGTTCTTAAGCTTTCCAGACGCGAGCGGTTGAATTACTGACCCTCGATTCTAAAGTGTTCTAATACTACTCGGCCATTGATAAAACTCCGAGTCAAATGCCTAGCTGAAAAACAGAGCTCGCACAACACTAGCAGTAAATACATTGTCCCTTTCCATACCCTCGGGCGGATTCGTAGAGTAATGCGCTAAAACACATCGTCTGGAGAGTTTGCGGATAGTAGAGAGTAAGGACTTTCGAGAGAAGAAATCCCGGAAAGGGTGGTGTCCGGCAACAGTGGTTTTAAATCGGTTTAAAATCTTTTTCTTTTTCTTTAAAGACTGGGGGGCCCCCCTCAATCCGCCATCTATTACAACGTTGCCACTCAACCTAGTTTAGATCCACATGAATTATTATTCTTGGTATCAATCCGAAACTGTAAAAGTAAATATTTAATGCCGTTAATACAGTTATAAAATACCTAGCCGTTGACCGTCGGGTGTTACAGTTTGTATGCGAATGTATTGGTATGTCTGCATCATTTTTTTTAAGTCGAACGCAAATGAAGTTGAATGCATGTTGGGCATAGTTAGGTTGAACATTATTGACCAGATGTGGGAATCATTTTTCACTTTTAGGGAAGTATCGCCCCCTTATGAGCCATGGATATTTATACTTTGGGAAGGTTGATCCAACTTCCATTTCACATGGGATCTGAACATGTGAATCGATTTGCTGTTAAGGCATTTTCCGCCCCTTCATGAGCCAGTGGAGTGGATACTTTGGGAGATGTTGATCCAGCTCTCATTTCACAGGGGGCTTTTGAACAGAAACGAAACATGAACAATTGAGTTGAGAAAGTTGAAATTGCATGATTAGGATTTATATATATTCAGTGTTTCATTCATTACAGCTTTACTTCTTAGGCATTAGGCTAATAGATCATTTTTTGTGATGTAGGTGTTGGGATCCTGCAAGTGAATTTCCTATGCACAGATGATTAGATGTGGTGGAGGAGTACATTCATGCCTCGCCTGTAACTGATGAGGCGGTTTAACTGGTGTCGGATGGTGTGAAAGTTAGTTGACAGTATTTCAATTTAAAGTATGTTGATTTTCATTACATAAGGATTTCCAGTTTTGGATAACAATTTTTCGAGATTTTCCGGTTAATAGTATTCTGTTTGGATTAATGTTGGCACTCACTGGAAGTTAGCAGGTGATGGTTTGAAATGTTTTTGAATGGTTTTAGTGAAGTGAGTAAATTCTGTTTCAATATAGGTTAATTTCTGTTCTGTTGTCTATCGGAAGATGTGCTTCAGTGGAAGATATGGATTCTGTATAAACCAAGAGACACTGTTTCTAACGGTTTTTGTTTCTTTTGGCGAATCTTTGGGTTTTACCTTTAGCAAATAATAGGACATTTTAGAGATTAACAAATGAGAAAAATAAGACTGAACTGAATGTAACTTCTGATTTTTTAATTGGTTTTATTGCTTGTGTTCTGATCACCTCATTTTTATTTTGGTTTGCTGTCTGATTTGTTTTTCTGCTATTTTGTTCTGCTAGTCTAAACACAGCATGTCCATCATGCTGCCTTTAAATCACTGCTATTAATTTCTAAAAGCATATTCCCTGATGTGACAATTTTCTGTTTTTAGTTGTTTAAATCTGCTTGCTGTGAATGCTGTTGTTTGCCTGTCTTTATTGTTAAATTCACATCTGAATTTGGAGTCTCCAAGGCCAGGAAATTGTTTAAATCCAATACATTATTGTTTTGCAATTGGTGTTTTATTCTGTTGGTTTTAGGATAAGTCTTTGATGTTTGTCTATGGATAATATCGGAAAGTTCTTCTAAGTATTATCCACCGTCCCAACTTTGACCCCCCCTAGAATGATATACCTCCCATTTGTGCGGAACATTCAAGGGGTGAAAATTGAGTATAAGGCATAAGTTTTTTACCGACCAAACCGAGACCAAATTTTTGAATCACCTACATCAATTGAAGGACTTCCCATAGCGGCCTTTGGATATTGTGGAACCATATCTATGATTTCTTACCAAATTTTAATGGTGCCGTTCATAAGAACTACCATTCATGGATAGCAAGAGTAGAGGAATGTTTGAGCTTAATGATATTTTTCGGAGAGCACAAGCAACAGCCTGCTTCTATCGCACGAGGACATGCTAGATTGTTGTGGGAAGAAATTACGAAAAGAAAGGACGCAGGCACACTTGTGCACTTGAGGTTAATGAAAGAGACTAGTAGAAAGCAATGTGCCCCAATCCTACAAGAGCAAGCCATTGTTACTATCCAAACCCCTCAAGAATACCTGCCAATAGAAGGCCAAAACCAAAAGAGTAAGGGAAAGAAATAGGACCAACTAAGGAGGTCCCCAAGCCTTAAATTGAAGCAAAAATGAAATGGATGAGTTGTCCGAGATTTTGAATATAAGTATACCCTTGAAAGTGTTGTCCAAAAACCATTAAGGCCTCTGGTGATCAAAAAGTGTCGAATCAGGGGCAGTTAGGAGAAGAATGTAGAGCCATCACCTTCCCTAGCCCCAACTCAAGCTGAAATTATTACGGATTCCAATAGGCCTAGAAGAAGAGAATCAATGAGATTCTAGAAAGACGAATTAGCTAATCAGGACGTCCCATTACTGAATTGCTGATTCTTGGAAAGGGAGCAAAATTTGGACTATGCCCGGATGAGAAGAGGGTCGATGACGTTTGGAAATTCTAGAAAGGAAATTGTGTAGAATCCCTACCCCATCGATGCATTGGAAAATTTTGGATTTTGATCAGGTTAAGAAGGCGTGATTGTGGATGTCCATTCACTTAACAACAGTTTGCAACAAAAGGTTGATAATGGAAGGAGACCCTGTACTAAGAAAGACCCCTAGTGGCAATTATATGCACCTATCATTTTTCCCAACTTATCAAGAGAATCTACCAAATTGAAAGAGCTACCTAGGCCCATTACTCCAAACCAAGAGTGTCTCGTATACCTGAAATTATTGGAATTTCCAAGTTGCCTCAATGACCAATGATGGGAAAAATTTGTTTGAACACCATTGAACATCCTAATTTCCTTCATAGGGAGTTCTTACCAAGGATGAAGTTTCTATAGGCCATGAACAATAAACCCCATGTTAACGTAACCCCCAACTCTTTAATTCGTGGGTTTTTTAGAAATGGTTGGCAGGCAAGGCTGTTTTGTGTGTGAGAAACTTCTTTGTATGCTCCATGTATTAAAAATTTGATTATTTACCCTCTTTAAAGAACTATTTTGGGAGGAAAAGACCATGGGACAGCTTGGGAAATTATGTTATGCATGATCAATTGAACTGATCTTTATTACCTTTCTTTTCATGGCATTATTTTTCTTTGGTTCCTACAGATTATTGCTACTCATGATGATAGGAACATTTCTAATGTTAGAACTTTGTATGTTTCACAATCATTATTCTAGAAAGAAAGAACATGATAATCAAGTCTTGATGAAAATTTTGGAGGACACGTGTAGTGAGCATTTGAAATTTAGCTTAAAGGGACAAGCATGTTCATTGACTTACACTTACTTGGACTTAAGAATATTTTATAACCATCATTGTTAAGTTGAAAACCTTGCATGAACCTACCTTATAACTATAAAATTGGAAATGTTGTAAAACTTGCTATGAATATTTTGGACAATCCCTGTTTTATCAATTATTCTTTTTGGTTTATCTCTGTCTTTCTAACCTTTTTGTGAAGACCCCATGGAATAGCACGAAATTAGTAAGATTTCACTACCAAATTTGTACCTTTAATAAAAGTATGTGCAGTTCTTTAGAGTTGTTTGAGATAGACGATCCTCAATAATATCGTCTTGCTTGGAATAATTGGATATTTATTTTTGAAAAATCTATATCTGATTTACCCATGTTCCTTATTTCTCCTTACAAGTTATGATTGTTATTTTATGTCTCGGATGTTTATGTACTTCATTGTAATCACTTGGTTTACTTAGGAATTGGTGGATCAATGATATTTTATCGTGTTATTACTTTGTATTGTTTGGATCAACTCTTCTTATTCATTTTACTAATATTAGCAGGGTAGAACATGCAATTTTAAATGTCATTTACCTAGCATATTAGAAATTAGGAAAAACTAGGAAGAGCACTGTTGTTGATACATTTTGTTATTATATGGATTAATATTGTGGTTGAAGGCTTACAATTATTTGCATTGATTGAATGTTTACTTTTTACCCTTTTTTAATTAACAATAGTTAGTTCTAAGTTTGAAGACAACCTACTCGGGGAGACCACCATTAGATTTGAGTCATCTTCAATCACCCGGATAGGATTATGTGCTACGATCCCCTGAATTGGTCAAGCACACCAGTAGTATTGTGAACTATTTTTATTTACTAATGGTTTTGTTCATTTTGTAGAAAAATGGTTTACACTTAAAGCTTGGAATTTAAAGCGGGATTTGTCTCCCGTCATCACTTTTCACCAAGCTAATTGCATAATTTTTAGTTAATTGTTAATTTGGCAAACAATGGCTTTTTGTAATTTGGGCAAACATTAGAGTCCCTATATTTAGTCCATGCATAATTAGGCATTTACGGGTAGTTTGTGTGGTTTAGGATTAGTTGTGGCATCAGGTTTCGGTACCCGTTGGCCATACGAGCACAGCCTGATCCTTAAAGAGGAAATTTGGAAGCCCATGAGAATGGGGCCATCAGCTTATCACATTGAAAGCTTCAGCCTCAGCCCAATTGACAACCAACTTGTCTTTCAGCCTCTCCTCCACGTAACGAAGAAGCCAAACGTCAGTCCGCAAGAGAGCGAGCTTCAACAATTTCCGCGAGCGTCCACTTGATGCAGAGATCACTGCGGAGCACTCTGCGAGCGCACAGATTGCTCACCCGGCATTAGCGACCAATCGAGCTATCCTCTGCTCCAAGCAACGCCTCGCAGCAAAGCCCTCCATTTCCCGAACGGCCAGCAGAATCCTTCACAACGCTAGTTTCCTCCTCTGGGTATTTCCAACCTAGCCACTTAGGTTTACGCCTCGCTTTTGTGTTTGATGGAACTTTTTTTGATTCACTATACCTATTTTCCTCTCTGCAAATCCAGGAGGAATTTCCTGGGTGCCGTCAAGGTAAGCCACGGCGGTTGCGTGAGGAGTGTGCCTCCATTGATCCATCATCTTACGGTGGCTGTGAGCTCTTCTGTCCCTCCTCCTGTTCTCGGAGTTCAAAGGCTGAGATGTTAACCGGGCCCCATTGTTGCCTTTCCTCGGGAAGGCATGCACCGGAAGCATAAACATAGATAGCGTTCTCGGTCAGCCAAGGGTTTTCTACATTCCTTTCACCTCCATTTATTTTGTTTCTGGTTTTCCCGCCGCCCATTTCTGTCACTAACTATGTAGCGACGCATTGAGCAGGATGTCAACAACAATGCAACCCGTTTGTATCAACTAATGTCTATACACTAACCTTTGGACAAAGTTTGCCCTGAGGTTTGAATTGGAGATATTCCAGAGTTCTCACCTTACTTTCCGATTTGACCATACAACCAACGGTTTTTTAAGAAAGATCAAAGAACACAACAGAAGCCCTGAGGAGAAAACAACCATCGAAGAACATGTGAAGGACACCACTCCGATTTTAGTCTTTCTAGGATGGACTTCTGAGGTTTAGAATAAGATGGTATTTTCCTAATATAATAAGTACGTAAGATATCTTGGCTGAGGCGCACGCGTCTCCCTTTCTGTACATCCTGGCAACACCAAGATGTATCGGACATGAAGTTACTTCTATTGGTGGCCAACTTAAAGAGAGATGTTGACTAAGTATGTAGAGTCATGTTAGGTTTGCCAACAAATTATAAAGCCGAGCGACCAACCTCCAGGAGGTACCTTTCAGCCTTTCCTATTCCCGAGTGGAGTGAGAACACTGCTATTGGATTTCGTTGTAGGATTACCTAAACAATTTAAAGGACATGATAGTATGTGGTGTTGTGATTGATAGATGGACAAATCACTCATTGCTTACCAGTTATGACACGCTACTCGATGGACCAACTAGCTGTCTTAAGGTCAAGAATTATTAGGTTGCCATGGATGTCCTAATCTATTGCTCTGTCGTGACCCTATTTCACCCCCGGTGGAAAAGTTTACAAGACGCATTAGGTACAAAGTAACCTTCAGTAATGCCTCACCCCGACAGATTGTCAATTTTCTAAAAACTAGCCAGATACTGAGACATTCTGATGGCGTGTGTACTAGATTTCCGTCTCATGGAGTAGATATTTACCCCTGGTCGGTTCTCCTACAACAACAGTACTACCCGTCCCCATTGGCATGGCCCTAATAGCCCGGTCTGGCAGGCAAGTGTAGGTCACCGTCTATATTGGGAAGGAGTTTGGTTAAGCAAACTTTTAGGACCCGAACTTCTTCACAATGTCTGTATAAGGATTTCAGATATTAGGAAAAGAATGGTTACTTCACAAAGCCGCAGAACAGTTATGCAGATAAAAGAGGAGCCGATCTTTGAAGTTTACTGTTGAGATGACGTTTTTCCTTTCCTGAAGGTTTCACCATTTAAAGCTGAGATACATAAGAGTGGCAAAAAGGGAAGCTTAATCCACGATTTAATTGGATCATTCCCTGTTGTTGGCTAGAATCGTTATACAGCTTCAGTACTGCATTTGCCTCCATCATTGGATAAAGTCATAATTCTTTCACGTGTCAATATAAAAATGTATCCGGACCCTACACAGTGTTAAAACCAGTGGAATTTTGAGAACATTAGCCACACTACCATATGAGGAGCCCATGCAGATATTGGACTCCGCATTACACTCTGAGAATAAAGAGATTCCGTGTTCAAGTTTTTATGGAAGCATTGCATTGAAGACGCCACGTAAAGCGACGACAGACATGTTATACAAATAGTCTGATTGTTTGGTTTGATCATTTTCGGGACCGAATTTTGTTTAAGGAGGGGTGGATGAAACACCCGGTCCCTTCCCAGGTTTTTCCTAACTGTATTACCGTCATAATAGTTAATCTTTAACAGTTTTAGGACTTAATACCAAGAATAATTAATTACATTGGTCTAAACTAGGTGAGTGCAAAGTTGTAAGAATGGAGGATGAGGCCAGTATTTAAAGAAAACGGAAAAGAATTTCAAACCTCATTTACACACTGTAGCCGCAACCACCCTTTCCGGCGATTTCTTCTCTGGGGTTGTTCGCAAGTCCCTTCTCTCATACTATCACAACTCTCCCGACGACCGTTTTTCAGCCGCATTCCTCTACGAATCCGCCACCCGAGTATGAAATGGACAATGTATTTATCTGTTAGTGTTTGGAGCTCTGTTTTTCACTCGGCATGTTTAAACTCGGATTTTATCAATGGCCGAGTAGTATTTAGAACAATTTTAGAATCCCGAGGGTAGTACGTCCAACCCGAATCTATTCGGAAATTAAGTAACCAACGCGATTTAAATCGATAGTAGAACCGTTTCTTTTATTTTGGATTTCAGATTCTGCACAGTATATCACACCACGGAGTTCGGGGAGACTTTAGTTCTTAGACCCTAGGAGACTTGTGAGTAGAACTGTTAGGCTTTTTGTTTTAAACCTACTTCAATGTAAATGTTTTTAGGTGCAGATTTGAAGAGACAGAGCTCACAAGGGCTAAGAGACCGTAAGTGAAGGTATTAGATTTTCCACTAGTCGAGCCCTACATCGTAAGAGTACTAGGTTGAGATGTCTATGTTATTCTTATTTAGGAGCTTGTCTGCACTTAGGATTTATGTCTGTTTGCGAGTTTACAACCCTGTGATGACCGTAGTGATTGTGAAGTTGTCTGCTCTGGTATGATCCTTGTCAGATTTTATGATTAAAAGCTCTCATGTTTCATGCATCACAAAGATGTTTCTCGTATAACAATATTTTACGCATGTTTTCCTGAACAGATATTTATTAGATATGTCTATATAATACTTATGCAACGTGGATTAAGTGAGGGTTTTGGGGCGGTCGGCGTATGTCACAGTACAAAGAAGGACAATTAATCGACCCGCAGTAGGGAACAGATCAACGCACTTGTCGAACCCCCTTTACCGGCATAAAAACAAATCCTCTCTTGATCCACAACCTAAACCAAGAATATGACAAAGACTATGAATGATGAATATATCAATGATTATATGATGAATATGATCTATGACCATGAATGGCCGATATTCTCAATGATTTGAATATGATTATGACCATCCTATGAAGGATGATACGAGCAAGATATGAACAATAAAAGACTTATACATGTATTGTCCCAAATTATGCATTCTGCCATCCTGTTAGTGTTTGCTTCCTTACGGCATTATGCTTTAATATTTAACTTTATGATGTTGTGAACGGTTTTCAGGTGAGGAACTCAAGTCAATGACGATGTCTAGCTTGGTTTCTGGAGGGATGGCGCAGTGTATGTGCAAGGCTGGATAGGCCGATGTAAGTTTCCTGTTATGCCTCATAGTAGAGTCGAAATAGTTATGATGAACAAATGACAATTATAACAGTAATTCGTATAGCCAATGATATTGGATTTGAAGAGCTGTATCCTTATATCTGAAATTTTTTTCAGGATTAATGAATTTTGTTTCGTTTGAGTCTTCCGCTATGCTATTTTAGAGAGTTTATAATTTTTACTCTTTGGGATTTGGGGTTACTAGTTACGGGTCGGGTGAGTTGTGATATATTCTATCGAATGAAGATGTTTGATGATTATAGTGTTTACTGCCGTATGCTTGAAGCTGGATGAGGCAATCATCCGGCTGAACGTCATCGGCGGATGTCAATAGATGAGAGTTAAACGATTCAGTCTTCCGGATGATGTCACTGGAAGATGTAGTATGACGTCACCGGAAGATGTAGTATGTTTGCTTCATCGCAGATGTAGAGTGTTTAGTCATCGGATGATGAAAGTGCTGTTTTGTCGTCTAGCGATCGGCTGATGTAGAGTATTTCTTCGCGGATGATAAAAAAATGTTATTTTGTCATCTAGTGACCGGTGGAGGAAGTGTAGTTATTCACCGGATGATGTAGACGATGTTTGTCGTTTAGTGACCGAGTGTGATTTAATAAGTCATGTGCGCTGCACGTGCTCACCGGATGATGTTTCTTATCTGGGGAGATTTTATAGAGTCACGTGTTTGGCCTCGTGTTCACCGGTGAATGTCCACTACTGGGCGATGTTTTAATTGAACATGTGAAACCCACGTGCCCACCGGAAGATATCTTCTATTAGGCGATGATAAGTGAGTCATGCAGAGTACACGTGGACAAATCGGATGGGGCACACCCTGCCAGCCGATGCATGCAAATCCATGCAAACCCGAGTAGAATCATGTTAAGTGATTTGAGGGCATTTCTTCCCTATCTGATTATGTTTTGGAACTAACGATCGAGCTTGATCGACTGATTCTGTCGATGAATGAGTTATTAGAAACATGAAAGAGTCAAGTTCAAGTTCTAAGTTTTAAAAGAAAAAAAAAAAGAAATACTAATAATGAACAGGGTGTAAAAATTAGAAGTAAATGATTACGATTGTCATGTTTGCGTGGTGATCCCATCGGGGTCGTTACACAAACCCTAATGTTTTGTGATGTAGGCCCGAAGGCACAAGCAAACTTACTTACCTGGTCTCCTGGAAAAACTTGGTTGCAAGCTACTTCGGGTATTACTCAAACCTAAAACCATGGACAGAACATACATTATATTCCCTCTAATCTTCATTCTAAACCACTAGAAATCTAAGGGAAACTGTTTTGGGAACTCTAGTCATTGTGCATTCCCGATTTCAACCTAAACCGAAAGCCACCACTCGCTTACCGCCTTCTCAAACCTTATTTATCATCCCTGCCTACCAACAATAGATACAATGTAAACAAGAAATAGAAGCAAAACTCACCAAGTTCGGAGGAAATCGCTGGAGGAAGTCGAATGGGTCTCCTATCGCGCTCTGCTAAGCTGAGGAGCTGAAAATGGAGAGGGAATGAAGTAAACAGTGGCGGCTACTTCATTAATAGTTTCCTTAAATACGTATCCACTTTTGAATTTCTAATTACCCTTATGCCCTTGCCTAGTCATCCACTAACCCTACATTTAATATTGCCATATAAATTGTGCCATTAGTTTAAAAGAAATAGAGAAATGGTTTGATAGAACCGGGTATTACAATCTACCCTCCTTAAAGAATTTTGTCCTCAAAATTCAGTACCTGAATAATTATGGATGTTGGTCCATCATGTCTTGCTGGTGCTCCCAAGTTGTCTCCTCTATGTTCTGATTGTGCCATAAACTTTTACTAGTGGAACCTCCTTGTTGCGCAATACCTTTACTTGCATAATCTAAGATCCTTACTGGCTTCTCCTCATAAGTAAGAGTAGGAAGGACTTCAATGTTCTGCTGTTCTATAATCTGCGAAGGATCTCTACCACATTTCTTTAGCATGGAAACGTGAAACACATTATGAATTCCCTCCAAGAGGCTGGTAACTGAAGTTGATATGCTGCCTTCCCAATTCTCTTCACGATTTGGAAAGGTCCAATATATCTGGGGTTTAACTTGCCTCTTTTCCAAACCTCACAACTCCTTTAAAAGGTGACACCTTAAGGAAAACTTCATTACCACATCAAATTCTAATTCTCTTCGTCTTTGTCTGCATAGCTTTTCTGTCGGCTTTGAGCTGTTAAGATTCTTTGTCGGATGAGAGCAATCTTCTCCACTGTCTGTTGCTCAATGTCAGGACCAAACAACTGTGCTTCTCCAACCTCATCCCCATACAATGGAGATCTGCACTTCCGTCCATACAATGCCTCGTATGGTGCCATGCCTATTGTTGCCTGAAAACTGTTATTATAAGAGAACTCAACCAATGGTAAATACTTACTCCAAGAACCTTGAAATTCCAGCACACAAGCCCGAAGCATATCCTCCAACGTTTGGATAGTTCTCTCTCGGATTGTCCATCGGTTTGAGGATGAAAGGCTGTGCTAAAACTAAGCTGTGTCCCCATAGCCTTGTGCAAACTTTTCCAAAACTTAGATGTAAATCTGGAGTCTCGGTCTGAAACTATGGTGCTTGGAACACCATGCAGTCTAACAACTTCGTGCACATACAACTCAGCCAATTGATCCATCGAGTATGTTATCTCATTGGCAGAAAGTGAGCTGATTTGGTTAAACGATCAACTACTACCCAAATTGCATCATGACCTTTTACTGTTCTAGGTAACCTTATAACAAAATCCATAGTTATTTGTTCCCATTTCCATTCGGGAACTGGTAAAGGTTGTAATGTCCCAGCAGGCCTCTGATGTTCAGCTTTGACTTGCTGGCAGACCAGACATGACTCCACATGCTCCGCCATACTTCTCTTCATACCTGGCCACCAATAATGTTGCTTGAGATCTCTGTACATTTTCGTACCTCCAGAATGAACGGAAAGTCTGGAGGAATGTGCCTCAGATAGGATTTCCCTTCTAAGTTCAGTATCAGCCAGAACAAACCATCTACTTCGAAACTTAAGAATTCCATCAGCTGAGCAGTTGAAATCCGACTTATCAGTAGAATCTATGCACAACTTATACTTAGTACATTCAGCGTCATTCATTTGAACTTCCTTTATTTTCTCCAAAATAGTTGGCCTCAAAGATATGGCCGAAAGCATGGCTTGACACACTAGACACAGCTTCCAGGTTAAATCTTTGGAATTCTATCTCTAAAGCTATTGGTATTTCTAGAATCAATGCAGAGACTGAAGGAGTCACTCTACTCAAGGCATCAGCCACTACATTCGCCTTGCCAGGGTGGTATTTAATCTCAAAATCATAATCTTTAACTAACTCTAACCACCTACGTTGCCTCATATTCAGTTCCTTTTGCGTGAAAATGTATTTCAGACTTTTATGATCCGAAAATATCTCACAGGTTTGTCCATACAGGTAGTGCCTCCAAATCTTTAACACAAAAACCACAGCAGCTAATTCTAGTCATGTGTAGGGTAATTCTTTCGTGTACTTTTAACTGCCTAGAAGCATAAGCTATAACCTTTCCATCTTGCATTAACACACATCCAAGACCAATCTTGGAAGCATCACAGTAAATGCTAAACTTTCCACTCTCATCGGGTAGGGTCAATATAGGGGCATTGGTAAGTTTTTTTTCAAGGTCTGGAAACTGGACTCACACTCCTCTGTCCAAGCATACTTGATGTTTTTCCTAGTTAACCGAGTGAGGGGTGTTGCAATCTTTGAGAATCCTTCAATAAATTTTCTGTAATATCCTGCTAACCCGAGGAAACTTTGAATATCTGTAGCATTCTTCGGTTGGGGCCACTCCTTAACTGCTTGAACCTTGGCTGGATGGACAGATATCCCATCACCAGAGATCACATGACCAAGAAAGTGAACTCTGTCCAACCAAAACTCACACTTGGAAAACTTAGCATAAAGTTGGTGCTGTCTAAGTACTCCTAACACCAAACTCAAATGCCTTGCATGCTCATCCTTAGTTCTAGAATAAATCAGAATGTCGTCTATGAATACTATGACAAACTTGTCCAAATACTCGTGAAACACCCTATTCATGAGATCCATGAAGGCTGCTGGTGCATTTGTCAAACCAAAAGACATAACCAAAAACTCATAATGTCCGTATCTTGTGCGAAAGGCAGTCTTGGGATATCTTCAGATTTAACCTTCAACTGGTAATAACCGGACCTAAGGTCAATCTTGGAGAAAACTCTTGCACTCCCTAAGCTGGTCAAACAAGTCATCAATTTTCGGCAAAGGGTATTTGTTTTTGATAGTTAACTTATTCAATTCTCTATAGTCTATGCACATACGCATTGATCCATCCTTCTTTTTAACCAAAAGGACAGGTGCACCCCATGGTGAAAAGTTAGGGCATATAAACCCCTTGTCCAACAAATCCTCTAACTGTTTCTTTAATTCCTTAAGTTCAGTTCTAGCTAATCTATATGGATTCTTAGACACAGGCTCGGCTCCGGGGTAAATATCTACAACAAATTCAATTTCCCTATCTGGTGGCAAACCAGGAAGGTCATCTAGGAATACTTCTGGAAAATCTTGGACAAGTAAAACATTTTTGGGGCTTGATTTTCCTACTGTTTGTGTGTCTAAAGCACTGGCCAAAAAGTACAAATACTCTCTGCAAGGGGAGGGTCTTGTGTTAATAGAGGTCATCACAGACATTTCCTTACCTTTCTTTGAGGCTTGAAAGGTGTGTTTCAAACTACCAGGGGGTTGGAAGCTAACTATTCCAGTCCTACAATCTATTGTGGCATGATGTTTAAACAGCCAGTCCATTCCTAGGATTACATCAAATCCTAATATATCCATAATTATAAGGTCAGCAGGTAAACTTACATTCCCTACTAACACTTCACTGCCAAGCATCACTTGGTTAGAGTGCATTCGTTCACCAGAAGACAATGCAACATTAAACACATGCATGGAAGGGGTAAACTGTACGTCTAACTTAACAGCAAAAGCAGATGCTATAAATGAATGTGTGGCACCAGAATCTATTAAAGTAAAAGCAGGCACAGAGTTGACCAATATAGTACCTGACACCACAGCAGGCTGTTCCTCACCCGACTCCGTCATGAAAAATATTCTTGGCTTGATCATAGTAGGGCCACTCTTAGGAACCGGACAATCTCTGCTAATGTGGTCGACCTTGTTACAATTGTAGCATCTGGTGATTCTAGGCTTCGAGCACTCCTTGAACGTGTGTCCAACCTCCTCACAGTTGAAACACTTTCCAAGGCCCAGTCTACATTCCCCCGGATGGTTCTTCAAACATTTGGGACACTGGGGAAATTTCCTGACATTCTGTACCTTTCCCCCTATTCCTTGGCTATTTTGGCCTTCACTTGGCCTCTTCGTTCCTCTCTGTTGGTGTGGTTAGTTAAACCTTTGTGGGACCTCCTTTGGTCTAGCACACTTTCCTTCAGCTTCTTCCACTTCCAGGGCAGTGGACACAACCTCATTGAAGGTCAAGCCCTTGATTCCACAGAATTTAACCCCTCGGTAAATTTCTGGCTTCAGTCCATGCATAAATTTAAACACCTTATCCTCGTCCTTGTGAGCAAAATGCCCAGCAAACCTAGACAGGGACTCGAACTGTCTACTATACTTGGCCACAGACCCTGTCTGCTTCAAGTTCAGGAACTCCAACTTCTTCGCGGTCTGGACAGTACTGTTAAAATACTTCCCATAGAAAATGTACTTGAATTATGACCAAGGCATCGTCAAAACATCTGTGGTGGTCTCAATTGTTTCCCACCAGAGTTGAGCTTCACCAGCTAAATGAAAGGTTGCCAACGTGACTTTTTCCTCCCTCTCCAATGTTGGCACACCTAAACATGCTTTCAATCTTTCTAAGCCACCCTTCAGCCACAGCAGGATCAGATGACTGACCATCAAACGTAGGGTGGTCTTAGTCTCCGGAATCTATTCCCGGAATGCTCATTGCTAGAACCCGAGTTGGCACTTCCTTGTACCTCTCGGTTCAGCAGTACTCCTAGCTGATCGGATTGCTGGCACATTAATTCTGCCTGCTGTCGCACTAGATCTGTCAACTATCCGATCACATTAGAATCTTCTGTGCTTCTCCGGAGTTGGTGTCTCTCTCTGCACTCTTGGCCTTCCCGGTCGTCTGGACATTTTTGCTATATTCCTGTACAGGGTCAACTATTTTATAATATCTAATAATTGTACTTAACATAAACACTTACAGTTTTTGGAGTACTTCGATGCAACGATTGGCACTGATGAGTGATCTTTTGAACGGTTTAACTGAATGTCTCTGATACCCCACTGTGACGCCCCGAGTTATCTGAACCCGGTTCGTCACACCATACCCGTACATGACTAAAATTTCAACCGTATTTTTTTTATTTTTTTAAAAAAACTTGACATAAGCGAATTTTCAAAACAATAATATTCGAAACTTGCAGCGAAATTATTTAAGTAAAATGGAGTTAAACAAAACTATTGTACAAGGCTTGAATACTCAGTTAGCAATTTTGGGAATAATCGGCAAAAGGAATAAAGGATTAAATTGTCAGAACACTTTATAGGTTTCAAAAGTCAAACACATCGCCCACTGGACAAAGTCAACAAAAGGGGCTGAAGCAGAAAATAGAAGACATCATCCGGTGGCAAAACAACAAAATACGCTCTACACCTTCCGGTGACGTCAGCCGGATGATCGACGCTATACAGCATCCACCGGTGGCTAGACGACAAAACACTTCTTACATCTTCCGGTAGATTATCATACGACATTCACCATTTACTAAACAACAAAACATTTACTACATCTTCCGGTGAATTAACACACGACATCCACCGGTCACTAAACGACAAAACATTTACTACATCTTCCGGGGGATTAACACACGACATCCACCGGTCACTAAACGACAAAACATTTACTACATCTTCCGGTAGATTAACACACGACATCCACTGGTCACTAAACGAAAAATTTCGTTCTATATCATCCGATGGCTTCCACTGAAGACATCTTCCGATAGACAACAGAACAACAACTCAACCTATAGAAAAGAATTTACTCACTTCACTAAAACCATTCAAAAACATTTCAAACCATCACATTGCTAAACTTCCAGTGAGTGCCAACATTAAATCCCAACAGAATACTATTAACAGGAAAATCTCGAAATTGTATTCAAACATTGAAATCACTTCTGTAATGAAAATTCAACATACTTAAATTGAAATACTGTCAACTAAACTTTCACACCATCAGACAACAGTTAACTCGCCTTATCAGTTTACCAGGCCGAGGCATGAATGTACTCCTCCAACCACATCTAATCATCTGTGCAATCAGGAAATTCACCTGCAGTATCCTCAACACCTACATCACAAAACTCATCTATTAGCCTAATGCTAAGTAAGTAAAGCTGTAATGAAATGAAACACTGAAATATATATAAATTCCTAATCATGCAATTTCTACTTTCTCAACTCAATTGTTCATGTTTCGTTTCTGTTCAGATCCCCCTGTGAAATTGGGAGCTGGATCAACTCTCCCAAAGTATATACATCCACTGGCTCATTAAGGGGCGGATAAATTCCCTTAACAGCAAATCTGATTCACATGTTCAGATCCCCCTGTGAAATTGGAAGTTGGATCAACTCTCCCAAAGTATAAATATCCACTGTCTCATTAAGGGGCGGATTACTTCCCTTAATAGTGAAACTGATTCACACAGCTGTTTCAATATGTTCAATCCTCACTATGCCAACATGCATTCAAATTCATTTTCGTATACTTTTAAAAAAATATGATGCATGACATACCAATACATTCCAGCATACAAACCCTAATGTTTTGTGATGTAGGCCCGAAGGCACAAGCAAACTTTACTTACCTGGTCTCCTGGAAAAACTTGGTTGCAAGCTACTTCAGGGTATTACTCAAACCTAAAACCATAGACAGAACATACAATATATTCCCTCTAATCTTCATTCTAAACCACTAGAAATCTAAGGGAAACTATTTTGGGAACTCTAGTCATTGTTCATTCCCGATTTCAACTTAAACCGAAACCACCACTCGCTTACCGCCTTCTCAAAACCTCATTTATTATCCCTCCTACCAACAATAGATACAATGTAACAAGAAATAGAAGCAAAACTCACCAAGTTCGGAGGAAATCGCTGGAGGAAGTCGAATGGGGTCTCCTATCGCGCTCTGCTAAGCTGAGGAGCTGAAAATGGAGAGGGAATGAAGTAAACAGTGGCGGCTACTTCATTAATAGTTTCCTTAAATACGTTATCCACCTTTGAATTTCTAATTACCCTTATGCCCTTGCCTAGTCATCCACTAACCCTACATTTAATATTGCCATATAAATTGTGCCATTAGTTTAAAAGGAATAGAGAAACGGTTTGATAGAACCGGGTATTACAGTGTAGATTGTATTAAAGGAAAGCAAACTACACACATATCTAAAATTAAGGGCACAAGAAGTAATGGACTGTTAGAATTGATACACACTGACATATGTGGTTCATTCAATGCTTCGTCTTGGAACGGGGAAAGGTATTTCATCACATTTATTGATGATTACTCACGTTATGGTTATTTGTATCTACTGCATGAAAATTCTCAATCTATGAATGTTTTAGAAGCGTTCATAAATGAGGGGGAAAGACAGTTAGATATAAAAGTAAAGGTTGTGAGGTCTGATAGAGGTGGTAAATATTATGAAAAATTCGATGAAAGTGGACAATGTGAAGGTCCATTTGCAAGGTTTCTCGAAAGTCAAGGCATTTGTGCACAGTATACAATGTTTGGTACACCACAACAAAATAGTGTAGCTGAAAGGCGGAATCGTACGCTAATGGAAATAGTTAGGAGTATGGTACATAAAGTAATGTACCTTTATCATTGTGGATGCACAGTTTAAAAACCGCTGCATATCCATTGAATAGGGTTCTTAGTAAGGCAGTTCCTAAGACCCCTTATGAACTGTGGACGGGAAGGAAACCTAGTTTAAGATATCTCCATGTTTGGATTGTTCAGTAGAAATAAGGATATACAATCCATATGAAAGAAGCTCGATGCAAGAACCATTAGTGGTTACTTCATTGGCTACCCGAAAAAATCAAAAGGGTACACTTTTATTGTCTTAACCATAGTACGAGGATAGTAGAGTCTGAAAATGCTCCATTCATTGAGAATGACCAGATCAGTGGGAGTGATGAATCACGAAAGGTGAATATTCATGAGATTCAGATTCTCATCAAGTTATTGTTCCTCTTGTTGTATCATAGTCTAACAACATACCGGAACAACGAGTGAATATTTAAGCCATAGAAAGTGTTCAAGTCAATGATGAACATAATGATAGTATACAAGTCACTAGTGAACAATCACAAGAGTTGCGAAGGTCAGTAAGGACAAGAAGACCTGCAATTCTTAATGATTACGTGATCTATTCACTTGAAAATAAATGTGACTTGAGCAATAATAAGGATCCAAACTCATTCATAAAAGCCATGGAATGTTCAAATTCTGAAAAGTGGTTGAATGCCATGAAAGAAGAGTTGAAATCGATGGATGATAATAAAGTCTGAGAACTTGTAGAATTACCTAAAGGTTTTAAACGAATAGTTATAAATGGGTTTACAAAACCAAACGTGACTCGAAAGGTAATATTGAAAGGTATAAGGCCAGACTTGTTGCCAAAGGTTACACTCAGAAATATGGTATTGACTATAAGGAAACCTTCTCTCCAGTTCAAAGAAGGATTCCTTAAGAATTGTTATGGCTTTGGTAGCTCATTATGATTTAGAGCTTCACCAAATGGATGTAAAGACCGCCTTTCTGAATTGAGACTTAGAGGAAGAAGTGTATATGGATCAACCGGAAGGATTCTCACTTTCGAGAAATGAAAGGTTAGTGTGTAAGTTGAAGAAGTCAATATATGGACTAAAACAAACTTCTAGACAATGGTATATCAAGTTTAACGAAACCATTACGTCGTACGATTTTATAGAAGACACTAGTTGATTGGTGTATCTATATGAAGGTCAGTGGGAGCAAATTTAGCATATTAGTCCTATATGTTGATAACATTCTTCTAGTTTCTAACAATAAAGGAATGTTACATGATATAAAAGAGTTTATCTCTAAAAAATTTAAAATAAAAGATATGGGTAAGACATCTTATGTAACTGGAATAGAAATATTTTGTGATAGACAACAAGGATTACTTGGATTGTCTTAGAAAGGATATATCAATAAAATTTTAAAGAGATTCAGAATGGAAAAATACTTTGCTGGTGTAGTTCCAATTCAGAAATGGAACAAATTCAGTCAAATGCAATGTCCGAAAAGTGATTTGGAAAGAAAGGAAATGTAATATATTCCATATGCATCAGCTGTTGGGAGGTTAATGTATGCTCAAAAATGTACTCAGCCCGACATAAGTTTTGCAGTAGGGATGTTAGACCGATATCAAAGTAACCCAGGAATGGATCATTAAAAAGCTGCAAAGAAAGGTCTTAGGTACTTGCAAGGAACAAAGGACTACATGCTCATGTATAGAAAATCCAATAAACTTGATTGCTACTTTGATCGGAGGAGCCGTATCATGGAGAAGTGGAAAGTAATCTTTGATCGCTACTTCTACCATGGAGGTAGAATTTGTGGCATGCTTTGAGGTCACTATTCGTGCGTTGTGGTTGCGGAACTTAATCTTTGGTCTAAGTATAGTCGAAAGTATAGATAGACCGTTAAAGATTTATTGTAACAATTTTGCAGTTGTTTCTTCTCAAAGAATGACAAATACTCGAAAGGAGCAAAATATATGGAATTGAAGTATTTGACAGTCAAAGAAGAAATACAAAAACAAAAGGTGTGTATTGAGTACATAAGTACAAGTTCAATGATAGCGGATCCATTAACTAAATGATTGTCACCCAAGACCTTTAAGGAACATGTTGAAAGGATGAGTTTAGGTGACAAATCCTTGTTGATGTGATTATGATAGTGTAATTAATATTATGAGAACATCTTTGAATTCATTATGGACATGTTTTTGTATGTATATCGTTATTTGCATTATGGTTTATACATTATCGTTATTTGCAAATGACATGTGATACTTTATGAAATTTAAAGTGAAAGGTAATAGTGTTTTCCTCAATTAAAGTTATAATGAGTTGAGAAATTTGTGATACGTTAGAATCATATCGTCAATGACTTGTGCCTGCCGATTCAATTTTTTAAATTCATTATGAAAGGTGACTTGGTTAATTCACATTATGGTACACTATTTGATTGTGAATTACAAGTTATGATGGATTTTAATCCAAACCAGATTAAATGAAAGGAATTGAGATCTCATAATATGAGTCAAGTGGGAGATTGTTAGATTATTTTAATAATCTATTTGTGACTCACGTAAATTATAGTGATATTGACTTTATATTAAAGTGCTTAATGTGATAATTGTTAAGTATAAAGGAAATAAAGTTAATTGGGTTTTAATTCCTTCTCCTTAACATATAAAATTATATAAATTAGTTGAAAATGTGTGTTAGAAGAGACATGAATGAAAGGGCAAGTATGGAGAGTTACCTTTGTATGGTTGTCTTCTTCGTTCCAACGAGAGATTATAAAATACTTTCTCTTTAAAAAAAATTTATATTCACTCATTCACTCTCTATCTCTATATCATCAAAGAGATAATCAAAGCGAAAGGGATTAAGAGGAGAAAATGATATTCGGTAAGGCAAAGCAAAGCATACACATAAAATGGATCAAGGTTAGTATATTATGTAATTTTTCGTTTCAAAAAATGGTTGAATCAACAACGTTATAAAGGAATTAAAGTATTGAATTTTTTTTTATTTGTTTTCAATTAGTGCATTATTTGTTTAATTCATTCTAGATTTCTCTAGTTGACAATTAATGTATTATTTGTTTTATTTTGTTACGGGTGAAGGCTATGTGATGAATGTATTGTTATAGTTGTTTGCAATGTTTTCTAATTTTATTGATTTTTTTTAAATTTTTTTTAATGTTTTTATTTATTTTAAAATTTTAAAAAAATTATGTAAATATATTGGAATAGAACTGGGACCGAACCGTACGATTCGGATTTGGATTGCAATTTCAAATTTTAGGAACCGTGGGTAACCGTTCCAGTTTCGATTATGGTCCAAAACTGGACCAAACCAGCCGCACCCACTCTTAATGAAAGATGGAGGTCGCAACAATGATCAATTTTTGCTTAGCCTCTCGACACTGAGGACGGGGCAGTGTAGTGTTTGTCACAGCGTGCTCAACCATACACTACTACAACTGTAGCACTTCCACAATAAGATTAAATTTCTTCAAGTGTTTTGCATTTCAATACAATTACTTGAAGCAACATGCTGTTAAAATAGCTTCATTGCCTAAATTAATTATTTTATAATGTTGACATATTTATAAATATGTGAATCATGTGAGTATTGGCCGATCTAACGAAATGACAATATTTGACATAATCACGTACACACTTGTCAATGTTGATCTTCGTGGGTATGTTGGCCTAGAGATAAAGCTACCGTTTAACCAAATTTATTCTCAATATTTAATCAATGCACTAAGAGTACCACTTGTAAATTAATTTCTCTATTCAAATACTAAATTTTAATGTGTTATTCTCAATATTTAATCAATGCACTAAGAGTATCACTTGTAAATTAATTTATCTATTCAAATACTAAATTTTAATGTGTTGGGTATCTTGCTATAGATCTTACTAGTTTTGAATTTATTAATTCTTTGTTGTATGCATTTTGGATTGTGGACTTGAGAATTTTTCATTCTTTATTTTTCATTAGGTTAATACTAGTGCTGTATCACCCGGCATTTTTGCCTATGTATTTATTCTCCGGATATGTAAGCGGAATTACTCCGATATTAATTCAATGACTATTTTTAATTGCCAACGTGTTCAATTGAATGAGAGTGGTTATAGAACCGATTCGACGAACTAAATAGTAATTTAGTTAAAAACCATTGAAGGGTAAAATTGGGAGCCAATTAAGGTTGGTGGGAGGTGGCCAATGGATGAGTGACACCTGACAACTTGTTGAAGAAGCCATGTTCTTTTCTCTCCCCTCCTACGTGAAACCCTCACTTTTCTCATATGCTTCCTTCTACTTCCTTTCATTTCTCTCGGTTTTTTTCTCCTTTTGGCGATTTCAATCTTTCCAAAAACTTCCATTCTCCTGTTTTCTCCAGTAGAGGTAAGCATATGTTTAAGTTAATGAGTTTGGATAAGTAAAATGTGAGTTTTGTGGAAGTTTAAGGTTACGGCATTTTGAGAGAAACTAACTGTTTTTGGATGAAAACACGTTAGTTTGTTTTCCAAAGGATTAAAAGGAGTTGCTGCATACCCTACATATTATTAGTTAGCATTTGCAGCTTTGCTCATTTTCTTTACATGCATGTTCAGGTTCGTGCATCACCAAGGCAACACGTTCAACACTTTCAACACCACAGCAAACAGGTAAGTTCATAACTGTAAGTTGGCCCTTAAGGCTTTACATCAAGGAGGTACTAGGAATTGTTTCTGTTGAGTGCTTTTCGGGTAGAAGGATTAGAGTTAAGTTATGTGTTCCCTGTTATGTTTCTGTTGTTTTAATTGTTGTTTTTCTGCTGCTTAAGTTGAAGCACTATGAATGTCCATGCATACACGATTTTTTCCAAAAGTTCATGCAAAACTGTTTTCTGTACACGACTTGAAAATAAGTAAGATAAATCTGACTGAAATGTATTGGTTAAGTGCGGGACGGGGACTGGCTTACTGTTCTGTTTCTGTATATCTGTTTGTGCCTGTCGTGCACTTGCCAGTTCCCCTATACGCCTCACTTATACCCCTCTGCAACTGAAACGTAATGTTCTGTACTGTCACAGTATTTCTGAAAGTTCATGCATAGCATATGCATCACTGCATTGTTTATATGTTCTTACTGAGTTTTAGACTCATAGGTCAACTCCCTGATGTAGATACTGAACCCGAAAATGAGGACTTTGTACCTCAGTCTGATGGATAGGTGGCTGGTGGCTCGAGGTCTCGGGGGTGGTTGCTGCAGTCAGACAAACATATCTCCTGTGAGAATGTATTTCTGAGATTATGACAGGTTCTGTATTAACTTTTGAGATTTCAGAATTGTAACGACCCCGGCCAGGAGCCGTCACGTGTTCATATTCTTTCATTAATCGTTTGCTTGGCTTTTACTATTATTACATTCACTTACTATCTCTCAACAGACTTTCACATTTTACATATATATATTTTTTTTCTAAACTGGTAATAGAGACGCAGAACCATTAAGGAAGACGAACCCTCTCGTGCCCGACTTCCCATGCCTCGTCGGCTCAAACTTTCACAGAGCCGAGCGACTAGACTCGGTCCTTGGTTTCTTGACAATTTCGGGAAAAGAGGAAGTGCCCTCAATTCTCTTAACAAAATACCACTCGGGTTTGCATGGGTTGCATACGTTGACAACCCTCAGAAACTTAGTCGTCCGGCCATCACGTGCATTACGCGTGACTCGCTTAACATCGCCTAAAAGGAGACATCTTCCGGTGGGCACGTGGGTCTCGCGTGCTAATTTTAAAACATCATCCGGTCGCTAATCGACAAAAACACATTTCACATCTTCCGGTGAGCACGTGGGTCTCGCGTGCTAAATTAAAACATCAAACAATTCACCTTCGGCATCTGCCGATGACGTCAACCGGAAGACTAAACCATCAACAACTATTCTTTCGGCATCTGCCGATGACGTCAGCCGGAAGACTAAACCAACCAACAACTAACTCTCGGCATCTGCCGATGACGTCAACCGGAAGACTAAACCATCAAACAACTAATCTTTCGGCATCTGCCGATGACGTCAGCCGGAAGACTAAACCATCAAACAATTAACCTTCGGCATCTGCCGATGTCGTCAACCGGAAGACTAAACCATCAACAACTATTCTTTCGGCACCTGCCGATGACGTCAGCCGGAAGACTACCTCTTCCAGCTTCCGTCTTACGGTAGAGAACTCTAAATTATCAAATGACTCCTTCCAACAGAAAGAAAACACAACTCATTCAAAATGTATATAGCGGAAGACTTAAGCAACAGACCATTTATAAATCTATATAATCATTCCCTGACTCAGTGATCCACTAGACAGTTTCAAAGCTCAACGTTTTAAAATAATCTCATCCTACTTAAACCACCATATTCTTTAACATACTATAACATAAGAGTCTTAACCAGGGGTCATAAATCGCCTCTCCAGTCCCGCACTGTCACCTTGAGCATCCTCCAGCAACCAGCCTTAAGCATCCTCTTTGAACATAACATCCTCACCTGAACCTTCTTCACCTACACCATAAGGTTTAACTATAAGCCTAATGCTTAGTAAGGAATGCATGCTGACAGATATACATGAGTACACAATTTAAAGAGACATAAGTTCATAAACCGTTCCTCATTCATGTTCATCTTTATCATTTACGTAACATGTATTAAGGCAGGGAACGAGGGAGGGAGACAAGGTACATAGTCATTTGCCTATCGCGGCAGTCATACATAATCAATTGCCTATCGCGGCAATCATGATACATCACTTGGCCTCCCCCAGTGGGAGAATTCGCGAGCCATACATATCATTAACTCGGCCTCCACCAGTGGGAGAATTCGCGAGCCATACATATCATTATCTCGGCCTCCACCAGTGGGAGAATTCGCGAGCCATACATATCATTATCTCGGCCTCCACCAGTGGGAGAATTCGCGAGTCATACTTAACATAGTCTTTTCCCCCGTTCTGCACTTAATCATGGTTACATTTACTTTTCATGTTCTCAACTTAATCATAAACGTGGACATAATACATAGACATGAGGTTCATAGAGAAAAGTCTTACCATAATGGCAAGTAAAACATCCTGTAACTTACATTTACTTACACAAATACTTCATATCATGGAAAATAGATAGTTGTAGTCAACAGACAAACATCACAGTGATTTCCTAATACCCTTGCAGTGTAGGGCCCTAGTGGCCCGAAATCTTAATACATTCACTTACCTGGATTCCTTAGCGATCCGAACTTCCTCTCTTTAACTTCTTCACCTAAAACATGTACATTACAGTAGTTAAAACAAAGTCCTAATAGTCCTAATCATAAACCATCCTAGGATCTAATAGCTAAAGTCATTCCGATTCCTCTGCTTGACACACTGCAGTCTGAAATCCGAAACTAGGTGGACAGGTTTTACCATTGATTAAATCCGAGTTGGTTACTTAAAATGTTCAGAATCGATTCGGGATGACATTTCTACTCTCAGATTTTAAAAGGTCTTAAACTACTCGGCCACTGCTAAAAATCCGAACTCAGTGCCGAGCTGAAAACAGAGCACTATTTACGAATGAATGACTACATTGTCCATTTCATACCTCGGTGTGGATTTGCAGAGAAGAGCAAGCTTCGAAACCAGCCGTCGGTAAGGGAAGTTCTGGTAGCCGAGAGCAAGAACTTGGGAAAGAAGGAATCGCCGAAAGGGAATGTCGGCTATAGTGGTAATAAATGAGGTTTAAGGTTTCCATTTCCTATTTATACCTAATCCATCAATTCTAATTACTAAACTGCCACCCAACCTAGTTTTACTCAACTTGTAATAAATTTGTCTTAACATTAAATTTAAATCATAACGGTTAAATAAGAGGGTGACAATGAAAATGGTCAGAAAATCACCTGGCCGAAATGTCGGGTGTTACATCCACCCCTCCTTAAACAAAATTTTCGTCCTCGAAAATTGCTCAAGCAAATAACTTAGGATATTTGTCCAACATCTCCTGCTGCCTTTCCCATGTGGCTTCTTCAATGCCGTGATTTGTCCATAAAACTTGCACCAATGGGATCTCTTTGTTTCTCAGAGTCTTGACTGCATATTCCAGTATCTGTATCGGTTTCTCCTCATACTCTAGTGTCGGCTCTAAACCAATATCCGATGGCTGGATGACCTGCATCGGATCACGCATGCACTTCCTTAACATTGACACATGGAAGACATTATGAACTTTGTCCAATGATGGAGGCAGTTGCAGTCTGTAAGCTGTACTCCCGATTTTTGCCAAGACAGGGAAGGGTCCAATGAATCTAGGATTAAGTTTTCCCTTCTTGCCAAATCTTAAGACTCCTTTAAATGGTGACACTTTTAAGAATACTTCATCTCCTACTGAAAAATCGAGTTCCCTTCTCCTTTGATCTACATAACACTTCTGCCGGCTTTGTGCAGTCATCATTCTTTTCCGAATAGTGGCAATCTTATCTGACATTTGCTGCAGAATATCAGTCCAAGAAGTTTTGTTTCACCAATCTCGTCCCAGTAAAGGGGTGACCTACATTTCCTACCATATAGTGCTTCATAAGGTGCCATACCGATGGTGGACTGATAACTGTTATTGTAGGAGAACTCAACTAGAGGTAATTGTCTGCTCCAAGTTGTCTGAAAGTCAAGTACACACGCTCTCAACATATCTTCGAGTATTTGAATCGTCCTTTCTGATTGGCCATCGGTCTGTGGGTGAAAAGCTGTGCTGAAAGATAACTTTGTACCTAATGTACTTTGCAAACTTTTCCAGAATCGAGAGGTGAACCTGGGGTCACGGTCAGAGACAATGGATACAGGGATTCCATGCAACCTAATAATTTCCTGAACATAAGATCAGCAAATTGGTCCATCGTATAGGTGGTCCTTACAGGTAAGAAATGGGCTGATTTCGTCAGTCTATCACCACAACCCAAATACAATCATGTCCTTTTGTCGTCTTAGGTAGTCCTACAACAAAATCCATAGCTATATGTTCCCACTTCCATTCGGGAATAGGCAACGGCTGAAGAGTACCTCCTGGACGTTGGTGCTCGGCTTTGACTTGTTGGCATACTAAACAGAACTCTACATACTTAGCAACATCCCTTTTTAGGTTAGGCCACCAGTACTGTAACTTCAGGTCTCGGTACATCTTGGTGCAGCCAGGATGTACAGAAAAGGAAGAGGAGTGCGCCTCAGCCAAGATCAACTTACGCAATTCCACATCATTAGGAATGCACCACCGATTCCTAAACCTCAGGATCCCATCCTTGGATAGACTGAACTCGGAGGTGGTGTCCTTCAACTTATCCATCATGCTGAAATTTTCCACTGAATCCTTCTGTTGTGCATCCTTGATCTTTTCCAAAATTGTTGGTTGAATAGTTAACTCAGCGAGCAAGACTGATAACTCTGGAACTATCTCCAAGTCAAATTTCTGAACTTCTGTTCTTAAGGGTATAGACATGGTTGAAACCACGGGCTGCATTGTTGTTGACATCCTACTCAACGCATCAGCTACGGAGTTAGCCTTCCCGGGGTGATACTTGATCCCAAAATCGTAATCCTTGACAAATTCCAACCAACGTCTCTGTCTCATGTTCAATTCCTTCTGCGTGAAGAGGTACTTTAGACTTTTATGGTCAGAAAACACCTCACATTGCTGTCCATATAAATAGTGTCTCCAAATCTTCAAGGCAAAAACAACGGCAGCTAATTCTAGATCATGAGTGGGGTAATTTTGCTCGTAACTCTTTAGCTGCCTAGAAGCATACGCTATAACTTTACCCTCTTGCATCAAAACACAACCTAAACCAACTTTAGACGCATCACAGTAAACACTAAATTTTCCTTCTTCGGTTGGGAGGGTCAATACAGGAGCTGTTGTTAACTTCAGTTTTAACGTCTGGAAGCTGTCTTCACAGGCTTCAGTCCAAGAATATTTAATGTCTTTCTTTGTCAAACCTGTCAGGGGTTTAGCTATCATGGAAAATCCCTTGATGAACTTCCTGTAATAGCCTGCCAATCCAAGGAAGCTGCGGACTTCGCTGGCATTCTTAGGTTGAGGCCAATCCTTTACCGCCTGAATTTTGGTCGGGTCCACAGATATGCCATTAGCAGAAACTACATGGCCAAGGAAATTAACCTTATCTAACCAAAACTCACACTTAGACAGTTTGGCGTAAAGTTGATGCTCCTTCAATGTCGTCAAAACTACTTTCAAATGTTCTTCATGGTCAGCCACAGTTCGGGAATATATCAAGATATCATCTATGAATACAATCACAAACTTATCTAAATACTCACGAAACACCCGGTTCATTAAATCCATGAAGACTGCAGGGGCGTTTGTCAACCCAAACGACATGACTAAGAATTCATAATGTCCATAGCGGGTTTTGAAGGCTGTCTTTGGTATATCTCCTTCTTTAACCTTCAGTTGGTAATAACCCGAACGTAAATCTATCTTTGAAAATACCTTAGCTCCTTGTAATTGGTCAAACAAATCGTCAATCCTGGGTAAGGGGTACCTATTCTTGATTGTCAACTTATTTAGTTCCCTGTAGTCTATGCACATTCTAAGAGAACCATCCTTCTTCCTTACAAATAAGACTGGTGCACCCCAAGGAGAACTACTGGGGCGAATAAATCCCTTGTCAACCAATTCCTGCAGTTGGACCTTCAAATCTTTCAACTCAACAGGTGCCATACGGTACGGATTCTTAGATACAGGTGATGCCTCGGGGTATGTATCAATCACAAATTCTATTTCTCTATCAGGTGGTATACCCGGTAAGTCATCTAAGAATGCCTCGGGAAACTCTCGGACTATAGGAATATCCTGTAGCTCAATTTTATTCTTCACCCGGTCATCTATTACACTAGCCAGGTAGCTCTCACAACCACCTCTCAGCATTCGGTATATTTCTAGTGAGGATATAATTGGTATCTTACTTATTTAGGAATAGCTTGGAAGGAATAATGGTTATCATTTGGGGGTCTAAAATTAACTATTCCAGATCTACAACTTATCGTGGCATGATGTCTAAATAACCAATCCATCCCTAATATCACCTCATACCCTTTTATGTCAATGACAATTAACTCCACATAGAGATCCTTATCCCCTAAGGACACGACGTCACCCTTAACAATCTGTTCTGAATGTAGGGACTTCCCTGATGGCAACACAACACTATATGACCTTTCAGTTGGTAAGGGCCCTATGTTATGTTTGCATACAAACAAGGTTGATATAAACGAGTGTGTGGCCCCTGTATCTATGAGTGTATAAGCAGCAAAACCACAGATCATGATGGTACCTGATATGACTGTATGTTGATCAGCTCCCTCATCTTCCATCAACGCATACACTCTGGGTACAACCCTTGCACTGTTCGGGTCTGGCGGCATGGGACAATCTCTGACCATGTGTCCGGTCTTATCACACCTGAAACACCGGCTAGAAAGCAGCTTGCACTCACCAGGGTGGTTCCTCTGACATGTAGGGCATAGAGGCGCCAGAGGTCTCTTTCCTTTTCCCTGGTCATCATTCTAGTTGAGGGGCCTCTTCATTCCATGCTGCTGTTGCTGTGGTCCCCTGATCTGTCGTGGCTGCCAACCTTTGTTCTGACGTGGTGGCGGCTGAGTGTCCTTCATGAGTTTCTTTGGCTGTTCGCGCTGTGCATATGCTGTCATTTCTGCCTCTTCCAGCTCCAAGGCCTTAGCCGTCACTTCACCATAAGGTACATTATGTATCCCGGCAGTCTTCACTTTCATGTACAGACTTGGCTTCAGTCCTTGAACAAACTGGTAAATCTTATCTTCCTCATCCTCAGTCATACGGGGAGCAAACCGTGATAAAGCATCAAATTCACATATATAATCCGTCACAGAGCCAGTTTGTCGTAGATTCATAAACTCCTTCTTCTTGTTGGCCCGAACAGTCCTATTGAAGTACTTGTCAAAGAAGGCGGTCTTGAACATCCCCCATGTCATAGCTTCGGCATTAGCGGTGCTCTGGATCGAGTCCCACCAATGCCTTGCACTTAACTCCAAATGAAAGACAGCATAGGTGACCTTATCCCCTTCGTCAACCTTTGCATACTTAAACATGTCTTCTATCCTTCGAATCCACTCCTCAGCATGAATAGGATCTGAGACATACCCATTAAACACCGGGGGTCGAAGCCGGTGAAAGCGCTCACCCCCATGGTCATGAGTTGCGTTAGTACTGGAGTTGCCTTGTTCTTCTCTAGCTGTCATCAGTCGTTCTATCTGGTGAGATTGGCGCATGACCAACTCAGTCAACTGAGCAATAGCATTGCTATCCTCATTGGCCTCTCTCTGTTGACCTCTAACCATCTTGGGATTCCTAGACAAATCATTACAGGCATAACTTAACTTAATGACATACATGAAATCATAAACACTTACAGTTGCTGAGGTGTGCTCAAGTGACAGTCAGTGCTGGGAGGCAGTCTGCAGAATCGGTTTTAGAACCTGGTTTTGCTCTGATACCACAATTGTAACGACCCCGGCCAGGAGCCGTCACGTGTTCATATTCTTTCATTAATCGTTTGCTTGGCTTTTACTATTATTACATTCACTTACTATCTCTCAACAGACTTTCACATTTTACATATATATTTTTTTTTTCTAAACTGGTAATAGAGACGCAGAACCATTAAGGAAGACGAACCCTCTCGTGCCCGACTTCCCATGCCTCGTCGGCTCAAACTTTCACAGAGCCGAGCGACTAGACTCGGTCCTTGGTTTCTTGACAATTTCGGGAAAAGAGGAAGTGCCCTCAATTCTCTTAACAAAATACCACTCGGGTTTGCATGGGTTGCATGCGTTGACAACCCTCAGAAACTTAGTCGTCCGGCCATCACGTGCATTACGCGTGACTCGCTTAACATCGCCTAAAAGGAGACATCTTCCGGTGGGCACGTGGGTCTCGCGTGCTAATTTTAAAACATCATCCGGTCGCTAATCGACAAAAACACATTTCACATCTTCCGGTGAGCACGTGGGTCTCGCGTGCTAAATTAAAACATCAAACAATTCACCTTCGGCATCTGCCGATGACGTCAACCGGAAGACTAAACCATCAACAACTATTCTTTCGGCATCTGCCGATGACGTCAGCCGGAAGACTAAACCAACAAACAACTAACTCTCGGCATCTGCCGATGACTCAACCGGAGACTAAACCATCAAACAACTAATCTTTCGGCATCTGCCGATGACGTCAGCCGGAAGACTAAACCATCAAACAATTAACCTTCCGCATCTGCCGATGTCGTCAACCGGAAGACTAAACCATCAACAACTATTCTTTCGCACCTGCCGATGACGTCAGCCGGAAGACTACCTCTTCCAGCTTCCGTCTTACGGTAGAGAACTCTAAATTATCAAATGACTCCTTCCAACAGAAGAAAACACAACTCATTCAAAATGCATATAGCGGAAGACTTAAGCAACAGACCATTTATAAATCTATATAATCATTCCCTGACTCAGTGATCCACTAGACAGTTTCAAAGCTCAACGTTTTAAAATAATCTCATCCTACTTAAACCACCATATTCTTTAACATACTGTAACATAAGAGTCTTAACCAGGGGTCATAAATCGTCTCTCCAGTCCCGCACTGTCACCTTGAGCATCCTCCAGCAACCAGCCTTAAGCATCCTCTTTGAACATAACATCCTCACCTGAACCTTCTTCACCTACACCATAAGGTTTAACTATAAGCCTAATGCTTAGTAAGGAATGCATGCTGACAGATATACATGAGTACACAATTTAAAGAGACATAAGTTCATAAACCGTTCCTCATTCATGTTCATCTTTATCATTTACGTAACATGTATTAAGGCAGGGAACGAGGGAGGGAGACAAGGTACATAGTCATTTGCCTATCGCGGCAGTCATACATAATCAATTGCCTATCGCGGCAATCATGATACATCACTTGGCCTCCCCCAGTGGGAGAATTCGCGAGCCATACATATCATTAACTCGGCCTCCACCAGTGGGAGAATTCGCGAGCCATACATATCATTATCTCGGCCTCCACCAGTGGGAGAATTCGCGAGCCATACATATCATTTCTCGGCCTCCACCAGTGGGAGAATTCGCGAGTCATACTTAACATAGTCTTTTCCCCCGTTCTGCACTTAATCATGGTTACATTTACTTTTCATGTTCTCAACTTAATCATAAACGTGGACATAATACATAGACATGAGGTTCATAGAGAAAAGTCTTACCATAATGGCAAGTAAAACATCCTGTAACTTACATTTACTTACACAAATACTTCATATCATGGAAAATAGATAGTTGTAGTCAACAGACAAACATCACAGTGATTTCCTAATACCCTTGCAGTGTAGGGCCCTAGTGGCCGGAAATCTTAATACATTCACTTACCTGGATTCCTTAGCGATCCGAACTTCCTCTCTTTAACTTCTTCACCTAAAACATGTACATTATAGTAGTTAAAACAAAGTCTTAATAGTCCTAATCATAAACCATCCTAGGATCTAATAGCTAAAGTCATTCCGATTCCTCTGCTTGACACACTGCAGTCTGAAATCCGAAACTAGGTGGACAGGTTTTAACCATTGATTAAATCCGAGTTGGTTACTTAAAATGTTCAGAATCGATTCGGGATGACATTTCTACTCTCAGATTTTGATGCGATTCTGTATCGTATTTGAAAGATGACTTCCTAGTTGGTTTCAGTGGCTAGAATTACCACTTGTATTTGATTGACTACTTATGCAATAAGTGAGTCTCCAACGAAAAGAAGGGTTGTTTGGCCTCTCTTTCACTAGGGAATACCTTCGTGGAAGGTGGAAAGAAAGGTAGTAAAATGTATCTCTCAAACGAACCAAGAGAAGATACAAGTTGTGGTCACACTCGCTGGGAATCCACCTCACAGTTTGGCCGGGTTTTGAGTCAAAACTCAAGAAACTTGTCTAAAGACAACAAAGTGGTTTTGATAATTCAAATGTTCTTCAAAAGTACAAAAGAAGGCCTATTTATAGGCCTTTGGTTAGAAATGAAAAGACATGCTTAGTGGATTTCATTAAATTTCCACTAAGCATTTATTACAAACTTTGACTATGAATCTAGGACTAAGACTCTTGCTCTTTTCTAGGAGATATGATAATGATGAACTTTAAACATGATCTAGACTAAGACTCTTCAATGTGACCGATTGATGCTAAGTCATTGTCGGCTTCCAAGCTAGTAAATGCATGGGCTTCTCTTTATCTTTGGGTTGGGCTTCTTCCATCATGTCTCCAATTGTAATGTGCCTGCAAAACTAGAAAACATATTAGAAAATATCTTCTTGGCCATTGATCTAGTAAAAGGGTCCTCGAGCCTTATCATCCTCCCCAAGTGATTGAGGATTTGACCTCAAATCCGATTGGATAGTGTCCTCCAATTCATCTTCTTTTCCAAGGTATGGTGATAAGTCTTGAACATTAAAAGTTGCTGAGACTCCATACTCTCCTGGAAGCTCCAATTGTATGCATTATCATTGATTCTTTGCAAGACTCTAAAAGGTCCATCTGCCCGTGGGGATAGTTTTGTCTTCCTTTGTCTTGGAATCGTTCCTTCCTTAAGTGTAGCCATACCAAATCTCCTTCTTTGAATATAACTTCTTTTCTCCCTTTATTAGCAGCTCTAGCATAGGATTCATTCTTTTTTGAATAATTTTCGAACTTCTTCATGCAAGACTTGGACTTGTTGGCCTTTTGAGCCCCATCGGCATTTATTAGCTCCTTGTGGGTAATGGAAGTAAGTCTAAAGGAGTAGAGGATTAAAGCCATAGACCACTTCGAAAGGACTCCTCTTAGTTGTACTATGTATGCTCCTATTGTATGCAAATTCAATATATGGGAGTTGGATGTCCCATCCCCTAGTCGCTTCCCCACGATGCTCCTTAAGAGTGTTCCCAGGTTCGGTTGACCACCTCGGTTTGTCCATCGGTTTGAGGATGGAAAGACGTGCTAAACAATAGCTTAGTGCCAAGCTTCCTCCATAATGTTGTCCAAAATGAGCTAAGAAATTTAGTATCCCTATCTGACAAAATAGTCTTTGGAACTCCATGAGACGGACTATCTCCTTGAAAAAGAGATCTGCTATATGCATAGAGTCATCTGTTTTAGAGCATGGTATGAAAATGCGCCATCTTAGAAAACCGGTCTACTACAACCATGACGGCTTCCTTTGCTCTTGAGGTACGTGGCAACCCCAAGACAAAATCCATGCTGATTTCTACCCAAGGATGAGTGGGAATAGTAAAGGCATGTAGAGCCCTTGAGGTAATAATCGGCTCTTTGCCTTCTTGCAAGTAATACACCTTTCAACTATTCTGTGTACATCTTTCATCATCCGTGGCCAATAGAAGTGTTCTTTGAGAACTTCAATTGTCTTTTTCCTCCCCAAAATGACTAGCAAGTCCTCCTCCATGAGCTTCTTTTACCAAAGATTCTCTTAAGGTGCTTTTTGGAATGCATAACTTTCCACTTCTGAATAAGAAACCATCCTTAAGGAAATATCCACATTCGGCTCCGTGGAGACAAAGTTTATAAGAATCTCCAAAGTCTTGATCTTCTTTGTAGGCATCCTTGATCCATTCAAACCCCATGAATCTTGCATTCATCTCGGTCAACAAGACACTTCTTCTTGATAGAGCATCGGCCACCACATTGAATGTCACCCTTCTTGTACTTAATGATGTATGGAAATCTCTCAGGAATTCCACCCATTTTCCATGCCTTCTGTTCAGCTTTCCTTGACCTTTGATATGCCTCAATGCCTGATGATCGAGTGAATAATAAATTCCCTTGGAAGTAAATAATGTTGCCATACCTCAAGTGTCCGAATAATAGCTAAGACTCCTTATCATACGGGAGTAGTTAAGAGCTGCTCCCTTCAATTTTTCACTGTATAGTGCTATCGGCTTTCCTTCTTGCATAGCACTGCTCCAATGCCAATCCAGAGGCATCACACTCAACTTCGAATACTTTATTAAAGTCAGGTAACATCAAATCGGAGCCTTGCATAGTTTTCTCCTTTATAGAATCAAACTTTCTTGCACGCGGAGCTCCACTTGAATTCTCTTCCATTCTTGGTGCAATCCGTGAGGGTGCTACAATTGAGCTGAAATGAGGAATAAACCTTCTATAAAAGAGGCTAAACCATGAAAGCTTCGGATATCTAGAGGCAACTGGGGGGTTGGCCACTCCTTTATTGCTTTCCACCTTAGTTTCATCCACCTCCAAGCCTTGCTTTGATATTATGAACCCCAAAAAGTAGACTCTCTCTTGCATGAAAGAGCACTTCTTCATGTTACCGTAAAGCTTGACTGATCTTAGCTTATCAAATAAAGTCCTCAGATGCATTAAATGGTCAGCAAGACTTGTACTATAAACAAGGATATCATCAAAATATACGACAATAAATTTGCCTAGGTATTCCTTAGTACGAAGTGCATCAATCTCATGAACGTACTAGGGAGCATTAGAGAGCCCAAAGGGCATAACTAACCATTCAAATAGTCCATACTTTGTTTTGAACGCAGTTTTCCACTCATCTCCTTCCTTCATGCGGATTTGGTGGTATCCACTTTTCAAGTCAACCTTGGAAAAATATGAAGCTCCACTTAGTTCATCAAGCATGTCTTCTAGCCGAGGGTATTGGATACCTATACTTGATTGTTATTTGGTTGATGGCTCGGCGATCCATACACATTCTCATTGAACCATCCTTCGTTGGTACTAATAGAGTGCGCACGGCACAAGGGCTTAGAGACTCTTGAATATAACCTTTGTCTAATAGATCTTGAACTTGTTTTTGGAGCTCCTTTGCTTTCTTCTGGATTCATCCGATAAGATGGACGATTTGGTAAAGTGGATCCCGGCTCCAAGTCTATTTGATGCTAAATTCCTCTAATGGGAGGTAGCCCTCGAGGTAGCTCTTCGGGAAAAACATCTTGAAACTCCACGAGCAATGGTTGAACGTCCCTTGGAATATTTTCAAACTTTTCCACTCCTTCCTTGAATAGAATAAGTATTAATGGACTTCCTTTAAATATGACCTTCTTTAAATTCTTGTCTTGATATGAATAGGTTATTTTGTCGAGTGCTCATGTCTTGCTTCTTCATCCATAGACACTTGTCCTTGGTCCAAGTGGTGCTAGCTTGATAGTCTTTCCACCAAATTTGAATGAATAATAATTTGAATAACCGTCATGAAGCGCCCTTTTGTCAAATTGCCATGGCCGTCCAAGCAAAATGTGGCTTGCACTCATTGGCACTACATCACAACACAACTTGATCCACATAGTTTCCAATCCAATTGAAGGATTCTTTTGATTTACCTTAATGTCTCCCTTGTCGTTTAAAACCACGAAGTTGTATTGCCGCGCGGGTGTGCTTTGGTTTCCACTTCATTTTGTCAACCCATTCTTTGGAAACACGTTGGTACAACTCTCGAAACTCCCTCCTTCAATGATTATAGAGCTAACCTTGTTTTTTGATGAGACCATCCTACTATGGAAAATAGTCTCTCACATTTGTTCCTCCTCTATCCTCGATTTTGAGAAATCAAAGACCTCTTATCAAACCATTACACAAGTCCCTTCTTGTGCAAGACATACCTTTCACTTTCTTCTATTCTCATGTGGTTGATTCGCTCAACTTCTTCTTTTGCACTCTCCCTTCTTGATGATTGCATAATTTTACCATACTCGTTTATTTAGACCTGAGAAGCATGTGACAAGCCAAGACATTTGAAGCATTTTAATTTTCTCTTGTCTTTTGGTGAGTTTGAATCTCCTACCGGCTTCTGTCATCAACGCCTTTATGGAAGACTCGCTTTATGTTGTTGCTCTTCTCTCATGTTTTTGCTGTGATTGAAATTACCGGGTCGTTTTTTGGTAGTTTATCCGAAAAGTATTTTCTCTGCCTTTCCTCTTCCTTTGTCTTTCAACCTTGGTAGCTAGTTGAATCTCCTCCATCCATGTGCATATTCATGTAGTTCACTATATCTCCAATCTCCTGGTAAGCCCTCTTATTTAACCGTGCTATAAATTTTGCGTCCTCTATGGGTCATTTAATCCACAGCTAATTCGAGCATTTCAAGGTTGCGAATACTCTTCCACCGAAGAGCGTCCGTGCTTTAATTCTGGGCTTGCAAAAATAACTCTTGTTTGTAGTGGGTTTTGGGAACAAATCTCTTCCTCATCTAAGCCTTTAATTTTTAATTTCATCCATGTTTGAATAGTTTCTTCGCCTTCTCTCCTTCTTTGAGGCACTTTTAAATTCTCCCCCCATAATGATGCGCATAGCCGCAAACTCCAATGCCACTAAATTGAAGTTTTCAATCTCTCGGATAGTTGTAGCTTCAAAGATCGTTAACTTTCTACTTTCTCTTTCTCCATCCCTTCCTAGATTCTCTCCTTGTGTTCCCCTTGAAGATAGAAGACACCTTGATATTTCTCATCTCCCAGCCTTGATAAGTGTTTCTCTTCTGGTTGATATTCAAATTCTTCCCACTCCTTTCGGTGAACTCCAAGTTCTCGTTACTATTTGCCCATGTCCATCTCTACTTCCTTTAATCTTTGGTTGTGGAAATGATTGCTCTCTAGCCCTCTAGGACCATTTGCGCAAAATGACAATCTACCTCTCATTCAATCAGTTGACGTTGAATGTGTATACAACTCCGTCTGGCGATGGTGGTGGTGTGGTGGTGGTGGTTGTTGTGTTGTTTTGTTGCTCCTCAATGCGATGGCAATTTCCCCACTTCGAGTCTTCATCTTAGAATTCCACAAGAACTATAGATAATTAAAAGAAAATAGGAAGAACCTGGAATGGATGTTGTGGCTTTGATACCAATGCTGCGATTCAGTATCGATTTGAAAGATGACTTCCTAGTTGGTTTTTCTGGCTAGAAGTACCACTTGTAATTTTGATGACTACTTATGCACTAAGTGAGTCTCCAACGAAAGAAGGTTTGTTTGGCCGCTCTTTCACTAGGGAAGACCTTCGTTTGCAGGTGGAAGAAGGTAGTAAAAAAATTTATCTCATCAAAGCGAACAGAGAAAGATACAGTTTGTGGTCAACTCGCATGGGAATCCAACCTCAATCAAGTTTTGCTGGTTTTTGAGTCAAAACTCAGAAACTTGTCTAACGACAACAAAAAAGTGGTTTGATAATTCGGAATGTGTCTTCTAAAATACAAAAAGGCTATTTATAGCCTTTGGTTGGAAATGGAAAGAATGCTTAGTTTAGTGGATTCATTAAATTTCCACTAAGCAGTTATTACAACTTTGACTATGACTCTAACTAGAAGCTTGCTCTTTTCTAGGAGATATGATAATGATGAACTTTAAACAGAATCTAGATAAGACTCTCCATGTGACCCGAGTGATTCTAGTCATTGTCGGCTTCCAAGCGGTAAATGCAAGGGCTTCGCTTTATATCTTTCTTGGGTTGGCTTCTCCTCATGTCTCCAAATTGTAATGTGTCCCTGCAAACTATAAACATATTAAACAATATCTTTCTTGGGCCATTGATCTTAAGGTAAAAAGGGGTCCGAGCCTTAATCCAGATTTTAAAAAGTTCTTAAAACTACTTCACTCGGGCCACTGCTAAAAGCCTAACTCATTGCCGACGATGCTTAAAACAGAGCTCTTATTACGAATGAATGCTACATGTCCATTTCATCCTCGGGGTGGATTTGCAGAGAAGAGCAAGCTCGAAACCAGCCTCGTTAAGGGAAGTTCTGGTAGCCGAGAGCAGAACTTGGGAAGAAGGAATCGCCGAGAGGGAATGTTGGCTACAGTGGAATAAAGGAGGTTTAAAGTTTCCATTCCTATTTATACTATCCTCATCTAATTACTCAACTGCCCCCAACCTAGTTTTACGCAAATTGTAATACATTTTTGTCCTTAACATTAAATTTAAATCATAACGGTTTAAATAGAGGTACAATGACAATGGTCAGAAAAAAAAAAAAAAATCACCTGCCGAAAATTCGGGGTTACAAGAATGTTTGAAGGAAGGTCTATAGTTCCTCTGCCAGTCCCCACTGGTCCCTTGCACATCCTCCAGCAACCAGCCTTAAGCATCCTCTTTGAACATAACATCCTCACCTGAACCTTCTTCACCTACACCATAAGGTTTTAACTATAAGCCTAATGCTTAGTAAGGAATGCATGCTGACAGATATACATGAGTACACAATTTAAAGAGACATAAGTTCATAAAACCGTTCCTCATCATGTTCATCTTTATCATTTACGTAACATGTATTAAGGCAGGGAACGAGGGAGGGAGACAAGGTACATAGTCATTTGCCTATCGCGGCAGGTCATACATAATCAATTGCCTATCGCGGCAATCATGATACATCACTTGGCCTCCCCCAGTGGGAGAATTCGCGAGCCATACATATCATTAACTCGGCCTCCACCAGTGGGAGAATTCGCGAGCCATACATATCATTATCTCGGCCTCACCAGTGGGAGAATTCGCGAGCCATACATATCATTATCTCGGCCCTCCACCAGTGGGAGAATTCGCGAGTCATACTTAACATAGTCTTTTCCCCCGTTCTGCACTTAATCATGGTTACATTTACTTTTCATGTTCTCAACTTAATCATAAACGTGGACATAATACATAGACATGAGGTTCATAGAGAAAAGTCTTACCATAATGGCAAGTAAAACATCCTGTAACTTACATTTACTTACACAAATACTTCATATCATGGAAAATAGATAGTTGTAGTCAACAGACAAACTTCACAGTGATTTCCTAATACCCTTGCAGTGTAGGGCCCTAGTGGCCCGAAATCTTAATACATTCACTTACCTGGATTCCTTAGCGATCCGAACTTCCTCTCTTTAACTTCTTCACCTAAAACATGTACATTACAGTAGTTAAAACAAAGTCCTAATAGTCCTAATCATAAACCATCCTAGGATCTAATAGCTAAAGTCATTCCGATTCCTCTGCTTGACACACTGCAGTCTGAAATCCGAAACTAGGTGGACAGGTTTTACCATTGATTAAATCCGAGTTGGTTACTTAAATGTTCAGAATCGATTCGGGATGACATTTCTACTCTCAGATTTTAAAAGGTCTTAAACTACTCGGCCACTGCTAAAAATCCGAACTCAGTGCCGAGCTGAAAACAGAGCTCTATTTACGAATGAATGACTACATTGTCCATTTCATACCTCGGGTGTGGATTTGCAGAGAAGAGCAAGCTTGAAACCAGCCGTCGGTAAGGGAAGTTCTGGTAGCCGAGAGCAAGAACTTGGGAAAGAAGGAATCGCCGAGAGGGAATGTCGGCTATAGTGGTAATAAATGAGGTTTAAGGTTTCCATTTCCTATTTATACCTAATCCATCAATTCTAATTACTAAACTGCCACCCAACCTAGTTTTACTCAACTTGTAATAAATTTGTCTTAACATTAAATTTAAATCCTAACGGTTAAATAAGAGGGTGACAATGAAAATGGTCAGAAAATCACCTGGCCGAAATGTCGGGTGTTACATCCACCCCTCCTTAAACAAAATTTTCGTCCTCGAAAATTGCTCAAGCAAATAACTTAGGATATTTGTCCAACATCTCCTGCTGCCTTTCCCATGTGGCTTCTTCAATGCCGTGATTTGTCCATAAAACTTGCACCAATGGGATCTCTTTGTTTCTCAGAGTCTTGACTGCATATTCCAGTATCTGTATCGGTTTCTCCTCATACTCTAGTGTCGGCTCTAAACCAATATCCGATGGCTGGATGACCTGCATCGGATCACGCATGCACTTCCTTAACATTGACACATGGAAGACATTATGAACTTTGTCCAATGATGGAGGCAGTTGCAGTCTGTAAGCTGTACTCCCGATTTTTGCCAAGACAGGGAAGGGTCCAATGAATCTAGGATTAAGTTTTCCCTTCTTGCCAAATCTTAAGACTCCTTTAAATGGTGACACTTTTAAGAATACTTCATCTCCTACTGAAAAATCGAGTTCCCTTCTCCTTTGATCTGCATAACACTTCTGCCGGCTTTGTGCAGTCATCATTCTTTTCCGAATAGTGGCAATCTTATCTGACATTTGCTGCAGAATATCAGTCCAAGAAGTTTTGTTTCACCAATCTCGTCCCAGTAAAGGGGTGACCTACATTTCCTACCATACAGTGCTTCATAAGGTGCCATACCGATGGTGGACTGATAACTGTTATTGTAGGAGAACTCAACTAGAGGTAATTGTCTGCTCCAAGTTGTCTGAAAGTCAAGTACACACGCTCTCAACATATCTTCGAGTATTTGAATCGTCCTTTCTGATTGGCCATCGGTCTGTGGGTGAAAAGCTGTGCTGAAGATAACTTTGTACCTAATGTACTTTGCAAACTTTTCCAGAATCGAGAGGTGAACCTGGGGTCACGGTCAGAGACAATGGATACAGGGATCCCATGCAACCTAATAATTTCCTGAACATAAAGATCAGCAAATTGGTCCATCGTATAGGTGGTCCTTACAGGTAAGAAATGGGCTGATTTCGTCAGTCTATCCACCACAACCCAAATACAATCATGTCCTTTTGTCGTCTTAGGTAGTCCTACAACAAAATCCATAGCTATATGTTCCCACTTCCATTCGGGAATAGGCAACGGCTGAAGAGTACCTCCTGGACGTTGGTGCTCGGCTTTGACTTGTTGGCATACTAAACAGGACTCTACATACTTAGCAACATCCCTTTTTAGGTTAGGCCACCAGTACTGTAACTTCAGGTCTCGGTACATCTTGGTGCAGCCAGGATGTACAGAAAAGGAAGAGGAGTGCGCCTCAGCCAAGATCAACTTACGCAATTCCACATCATTAGGAATGCACCACCGATTCCTAAACCTCAGGATCCCATCCTTGGATAGACTGAACTCGGAGGTGGTGTCCTTCAACTTATCCATCATGCTGAAATTTTCCACTGAATCCTTCTGTTGTGCATCCTTGATCTTTTCCAAAATTGTTGGTTGAATAGTTAACTCAGCGAGCAAGACTGATAACTCTGGAACTATCTCCAAGTCAAATTTCTGAACTTCTGTTCTTAAGGGTATAGACATGGTTGAAACCACGGGCTGCATTGTTGTTGACATCCTACTCAACGCATCAGCTACGGAGTTAGCCTTCCCGGGGTGATACTTGATCCCAAAATCGTAATCCTTGACAAATTCCAACCAACGTCTCTGTCTCATGTTCAATTCCTTCTGCGTGAAGAGGTACTTTAGACTTTTATGGTCAGAAAACACCTCACATTGCTGTCCATATAAATAGTGTCTCCAAATCTTCAAGGCAAAAACAACGGCAGCTAATTCTAGATCATGAGTGGGGTAATTTTGCTCGTAACTCTTTAGCTGCCTAGAAGCATACGCTATAACTTTACCCTCTTGCATCAAAACACAACCTAAACCAACTTTAGACGCATCACAGTAAACACTAAATTTTCCTTCTTCGGTTGGGAGGGTCAATACAGGAGCTGTTGTTAACTTCAGTTTTAACGTCTGGAAGCTGTCTTCACAGGCTTCAGTCCAAGAATATTTAATGTCTTTCTTTGTCAAACCTGTCAGGGGTTTAGCTATCATGGAAAATCCCTTGATGAACTTCCTGTAATAGCCTGCCAATCCAAGGAAGCTGCGGACTTCGCTGGCATTCTTAGGTTGAGGCCAATCCTTTACCGCCTGAATTTTGGTCGGGTCCACAGATATGCCATTAGCAGAAACTACATGGCCAAGGAAATTAACCTTATCTAACCAAAACTCACACTTAGACAGTTTGGCGTAAAGTTGATGCTCCTTCAATGTCGTCAAAACTACTTTCAAATGTTCTTCATGGTCAGCCACAGTTCGGGAATATATCAAGATATCATCTATGAATACAATCACAAACTTATCTAAATACTCACGAAACACCCGGTTCATTAAATCCATGAAGGCTGCAGGGGCGTTTGTCAACCCAAACGACATGACTAAGAATTCATAATGTCCATAGCGGGTTCTGAAGGCTGTCTTTGGTATATCTCCTTCTTTAACCTTCAGTTGGTAATAACCCGAACGTAAATCTATCTTTGAAAATACCTTAGCTCCTTGCAATTGGTCAAACAAATCGTCAATCCTGGGTAAGGGGTACCTATTCTTGATTGTCAACTTATTTAGTTCCCTGTAGTCTATGCACATTCTAAGAGAACCATCCTTCTTCCTTACAAATAAGACTGGTGCACCCCAAGGAGAACTACTGGGGCGAATAAATCCCTTGTCAACCAATTCCTGCAGTTGGACCTTCAAATCTTTCAACTCAACAGGTGCCATACGGTACGGATTCTTAGATACAGGTGATGCCTCGGGGTATGTATCAATCACAAATTCTATTTCTCTATCAGGTGGTATACCCGGTAAGTCATCTAAGAATGCCTCGGGAAACTCTCGGACTATAGGAATATCCTGTAGCTCAATTTTATTCTTCACCCGGTCATCTATTACACTAGCCAGGTAGCTCTCACAACCACCTCTCAGCATTCGGTATATTTCTAGTGAGGATATAATTGGTATCTTACTTATTTTAGGAATAGCTTGGAAGGAATAATGGTTATCATTTGGGGGTCTAAAATTAACTATTCCAGATCTACAACTTATCGTGGCATGATGTCTAAATAACCAATCCATCCCTAATATCACCTCATACCCTTTTATGTCAATGACAATTAACTCCACATAGAGATCCTTATCCCCTAAGGACACGACGTCACCCTTAACAATCTGTTCTGAATGTAGGGACTTCCCTGATGGCAACACAACACTATATGACCTTTCAGTTGGTAAGGGCCCTATGTTATGTTTGCATACAAACAAGGTTGATATAAACGAGTGTGTGGCCCCTGTATCTATGAGTGTATAAGCAGCAAAACCACAGATCATGATGGTACCTGATATGACTGTATGTTGATCAGCTCCCTCATCTTCCATCAACGCATACACTCTGGGTACAACCCTTGCACTGTTCGGGTCTGGCGGCATGGGACAATCTCTGACCATGTGTCCGGTCTTATCACACCTGAAACACCGGCTAGAAAGCAGCTTGCACTCACCAGGGTGGTTCCTCTGACATGTAGGGCATAGAGGCGCCAGAGGTCTCTTTCCTTTTCCCTGGTCATCATTCTAGTTGAGGGGCCTCTTCATTCCATGCTGCTGTTGCTGTGGTCCCCTGATCTGTCGTGGCTGCCAACCTTTGTTCTGACGTGGTGGCGGCTGAGTGTCCTTCATGAGTTTCTTTGGCTGTTCGCGCTGTGCATATGCTGTCATTTCTGCCTCTTCCAGCTCCAAGGCCTTAGCCGTCACTTCACCATAAGGTACATTATGTATCCCGGCAGTCTTCACTTTCATGTACAGACTTGGCTTCAGTCCTTGAACAAACTGGTAAATCTTATCTTCCTCATCCTCAGTCATACGGGGAGCAAACCGTGATAAAGCATCAAATTCACATATATAATCCGTCACAGAGCCAGTTTGTCGTAGATTCATAAACTCCTTCTTCTTGTTGGCCCGAACAGTCCTATTGAAGTACTTGTCAAAGAAGGCGGTCTTGAACATCCCCCATGTCATAGCTTCGGCATTAGCGGTGCTCTGGATCGAGTCCCACCAATGCCTTGCACTTAACTCCAAATGAAAGACAGCATAGGTGACCTTATCCCCTTCGTCAACCTTTGCATACTTAAACATGTCTTCTATCCTTCGAATCCACTCCTCAGCATGAATAGGATCTGAGACATACCCATTAAACACCGGGGGTCGAAGCCGGTGAAAGCGCTCACCCCCATGGTCATGAGTTGCGTTAGTACTGGAGTTGCCTTGTTCTTCTCTAGCTGTCATCAGTCGTTCTATCTGGTGAGATTGGCGCATGACCAACTCAGTCAACTGAGCAATAGCATTGCTATCCTCATTGGCCTCTCTCTGTTGACCTCTAACCATCTTGGGATTCCTAGACAAATCATTACAGGCATAACTTAACTTAATGACATACATGAAATCATAAACACTTACAGTTGCTGAGGTGTGCTCAAGTGACAGTCAGTGCTGGGAGGCAGTCTGCAGAATCGGTTTTAGAACCTGGTTTTGCTCTGATACCACAATTGTAACGACCCCGGCCAGGAGCCGTCACGTGTTCATATTCTTTCATTAATCGTTTGCTTGGCTTTACTATTATTACATTCACTTACTATCTCTCAACAGACTTTCACATTTTACATATATATTTTTTTTTTCTAAACTGGTAATAGAGACGCAGAAACCATTAAGGAAGACGAACCCTCTCGTGCCCGACTTCCCATGCCTCGTCGGCTCAAACTTTCACAGAGCCGAGCGACTAGACTCGGTCCTTGGTTTCTTGACAATTTCGGGAAAAGAGGAAGTGCCCTCAATTCTCTTAACAAAATACCACTCGGGTTTGCATGGGTTGCATGCGTTGACAACCCTCAGAACTTAGTCGTCCGGCCATCACGTGCATTACGCGTGACTCGCTTAACATCGCCTAAAAGGAGACATTCTTCGGTGGGCACGTGGGTCTCGCGTGCTAATTTTAAACATCATCCGGTCGCTAATCGACAAAAACACATTTCACATCCTTCCGGTGAGGCACGTGGTGGGTCTCGCGTGCTAAATTAAAACACAAAACAATTCACCTTCGGCATCGTGCCGATGAACGTTCAACCGGAAGACTAAACCATCAACAACTATTCTTTCGGCATCTGCCGATGACGTCAGCCGAGGAAGACTAAACCAACAACACCTAACTCTGGGCCTCTGCCGATGACGTCAACCGGAAGACTAAACCATCAAACAACTAATCTTTCGGCATCTGCCGATGACTCAGCCGGAAGACTAAACCATCAAAACATTAACCTTCGGCATCTGCCGATGTCGTCAACCGGAAGACTAAACCATCAACAACGAGTCTTATGGCACCTGCCGATGAGTCAGCCGGAAGACTACCTCTTCCAGCTTCCGTCTTACGGTAGAGACTCTAAATTATCAAATGACTCCTTCCAACAGAAAGAACAACACAACTCATTCAAAATGCATATAGCGGAAGACTTAAGCAACAGACCAGTTATAATCTATATAATCATTCCCTGACTCAGTGATCCACTAGACAGTTTCCCTCAAAAAGCTCAACGTTTTAAAATAATCTCATCCTACTTAAACCACCATATTCTTTAACATACTGTAACATAAGATCTTAACCAGGGTCATAATCGCCTCTCCAGTCCCGCACTGTCACCTTGAGCATCCTACAGCAACCAGCCTTAAGCATCCTCTTTGACATAACATCCTCACCTGAACCTTCTTCACCTACACCTAAGGTTTAACTATAAGCCTCCACCAGTGGGAGAATTCGCGAGCCATACATATCATTAACTCGGCCTCCACCAGTGGGAGAATTCGCGAGCCATACATATCATTAACTCGGCCTCCACCAGTGGGAGAATTCGCGAGCCATACATATCATTATCTCGGCCTCCACCAGTGGGAGAATTCGCGAGCCATACATATCATTAACTCGGCCTCCACCAGTGGGAGAATTCGCGAGCCATACATATCATTAACTCGGCCTCCACCAGTGGGAGAATTCGCGAGCCATACATATCATTAACTCGGCCTCCACCAGTGGGAGAATTCGCGAGCCATACATATCATTAACTCGGCCTCCACCAGTGGGAGAATTCGCGAGCCATACATATCATTATCTCGGCCTCCACCAGTGGGAGAATTCGCGAGCCATACATATCATTATCTCGGCCTCCACCAGTGGGAGAATTCGCGAGCCATACATATCATTAACTCGGCCTCCACCAGTGGGAGAATTCGCGAGCCATACATATCATTAACTCGGCCTCCACCAGTGGGAGAATTCGCGAGCCATACATATCATTATCTCGGCCTCCACCAGTGGGAGAATTCGCGAGCCATACATATCATTATCTCGGCCTCCACCAGTGGGAGAATTCGCGAGCCATACATATCATTATCTCGGCCTCCACCAGTGGGAGAATTCGCGAGCCATACATATCATTATCTCGGCCTCCACCAGTGGGAGAATTCGCGAGCCATACATATCATTATCTCGGCCTCCACCAGTGGGAGAATTCGCGAGCCATACATATCATTATCTCGGCCTCCACCAGTGGGAGAATTCGCGAGCCATACATATCATTATCTCGGCCTCCACCAGTGGGAGAATTCGCGAGCCATACATATCATTATCTCGGCCTCCACCAGTGGGAGAATTCGCGAGCCATACATATCATTATCTCGGCCTCCACCAGTGGGAGAATTCGCGAGCCATACATATCATTATCTCGGCCTCCACCAGTGGGAGAATTCGCGAGCCATACATATCATTATCTCGGCCTCCACCAGTGGGAGAATTCGCGAGCCATACATATCATTATCTCGGCCTCCACCAGTGGGAGAATTCGCGAGCCATACATATCATTATCTCGGCCTCCACCAGTGGGAGAATTCGCGAGCCATACATATCATTATCTCGGCCTCCACCAGTGGGAGAATTCGCGAGCCATACATATCATTATCTCGGCCTCCACCAGTGGGAGAATTCGCGAGCCATACATATCATTATCTCGGCCTCCACCAGTGGGAGAATTCGCGAGCCATACATATCATTATCTCGGCCTCCACCAGTGGGAGAATTCGCGAGCCATACATATCATTATCTCGGCCTCCACCAGTGGGAGAATTCGCGAGCCATACATATCATTATCTCGGCCTCCACCAGTGGGAGAATTCGCGAGCCATACATATCATTATCTCGGCCTCCACCAGTGGGAGAATTCGCGAGCCATACATATCATTAACTCGGCCTCCACCAGTGGGAGAATTCGCGAGCCATACATATCATTATCTCGGCCTCCACCAGTGGGAGAATTCGCGAGCCATACATATCATTATCTCGGCCTCCACCAGTGGGAGAATTCGCGAGTCATACTTAACATAGTCTTTTCCCCCGTTCTGCACTTAATCATGGTTACATTTACTTTTCATGTTCTCAACTTAATCATAAACGTGGACATAATACATAGACATGAGGTTCATAGAGAAAAGTCTTACCATAATGGCAGTAAAACATCCTGTAACTTACATTTACTTACACAAATACTTCATATCATGGAAAATAGATAGTTGTAGTCAACAGACAAACATCACAGTGATTTCCTAATACCCTTGCAGTGTAGGGCCCTAGTGGCCGGAAATCTTAATACATTCACTTACCTGGATTCCTTAGCGATCCGAACTTCCTCTCTTTAACTTCTTCACCTAAAACATGTACATTATAGTAGTTAAAACAAAGTCCTAATAGTCCTAATCATAAACCATCCTAGGATCTAATAGCTAAAGTCATTCCGATTCCTCTGCTTGACACACTGCAGTCTGAAATCCGAAACTAGGTGGACAGGTTTTACCATTGATTAAATCCGAGTTGGTTACTTAAAATGTTCAGAATCGATTCGGGATGACATTTCTACTCTCAGATTTTGATGCGATTCTGTATCGTATTTGAAAGATGACTTCCTAGTTGGTTTTCAGTGGCTAGAATTACCACTTGTATTTGATTGACTACTTATGCAATAAGTGAGTCTCCAACGAAAAGAAGGGTTGTTTGGCCTCTCTTTCACTAGGGAATACCTTCGTGGAAGGTGGAAAGAAAGGTAGTAAAATGTATCTCTCAAACGAACCAAGAGAAAGATACAAGTTGTGGTCACACTCGCTGGGAATCCACCTCACAAGTTTGGCCGGGTTTTGAGTCAAAACTCAAGAAACTTGTCTAAAGACAACAAAAGTGGTTTTGATAATTCAAATGTGTCTTCAAAAGTACAAAAGAAGGCCTATTTATAGGCCTTTGGTTAGAAATGAAAAGACATGCTTAGTGGATTTCATTAAATTTCCACTAAGCATTTATTACAACTTTGACTATGAATCTAGACTAAGACTCTTGCTCTTTTCTAGGAGATATGATAATGATGAACTTTAAACATGAATCTAGACTAAGACTCTTCAATGTGACCGATTGATGCTAAGTCATTGTCGGGCTTCCAAGCTAGTAAATGCATGGGCTTCTCTTTATCTTTGGGTTGGGCTTCTTCCATCATGTCTCCAAATTGTAATGTACCTGCAAAACTAGAAAACATATTAGAAAATATCTTCTTGGCCATTGATCTAGTAAAAGGGTCTCGAGCCTTATCATCCTCCCCAAGTGATTGAGGATTTGACCTCAAATCCGATTGGATAGTGTCCTCCAATTCATCTTCTTTTCCAAGGTATGGTGATAAGTCTTGAACATTAAAAGTTGCTGAGACTCCATACTCTCCTGGAAGCTCCAATTTGTATGCATTATCATTGATTCTTTGCAAGACTCTAAAAGGTCCATCTGCCCGTGGGGATAGTTTTGTCTTCCTTTGTCTTGGAAATCGTTCCTTCCTTAAGTGTAGCCATACCAAATCTCCTTCTTTGAATATAACTTCTTTTCTCCCTTTATTAGCAGCTCTAGCATAGGATTCATTCTTTTTTTGAATAATTTTTTCGAACTTCTTCATGCAAGACTTGGACTTGTTTGGCCTTTTGAGCCCCATCGGCATTTATTAGCTCCTTGGTGGGTAATGGAAGTAAGTCTAAAGGAGTAAGAGGATTAAAGCCATAGACCACTTCGAAAGGACTCCTCTTAGTTGTACTATGTATGCTCCTATTGTATGCAAATTCAATATATGGGAGTTGGATGTCCCAATCCCCTAGTCGCTTCCCCACTATGCTCCTTAAGAGTGTTCCCAAGGTTCGGTTGACCACCTCGGTTTGTCCATCGGTTTGAGGATGGAAAGACGTGCTAAACAATAGCTTAGTGCCAAGCTTCCTCCATAATGTTGTCCAAAATGAGCTAAGAAATTTAGTATCCCTATCTGACAAAATAGTCTTTGGAACTCCATGAAGACGGACTATCTCCTTGAAAAAGAGATCTGCTATATGCATAGAGTCATCTGTTTTAGAGCATGGTATGAAATGCGCCATCTTAGAAAACCGGTCTACTACAACCATGACGGCTTCCTTTGCTCTTGAGGTACGTGGCAACCCCAAGACAAAATCCATGCTGATTTCTACCCAAGGATGAGTGGGAATAGGTAAAGGCATGTAGAGCCCTTGAGGTAATAATCGGCTCTTTGCCTTCTTGCAAGTAATACACCTTTCAACTATTCTGTGTACATCTTTCATCATCCGTGGCCAATAGAAGTGTTCTTTGAGAACTTCAATTGTCTTTTTCTCCCCAAAATGACTAGCAAGTCCTCCTCCATGAGCTTCTTTTACCAAAGATTCTCTTAAGGTGCTTTTTGGAATGCATAACTTTCCACTTCTGAATAAGAAACCATCCTTAAGGAAATATCCACATTCGGCTCCTTGGAGACAAAGTTTATAAGAATCTCCAAAGTCTTGATCTTCTTTGTAGGCATCCTTGATCCATTCAAACCCCATGAATCTTGCATTCATCTCGGTCAACAAGACACTTCTTCTTGATAGAGCATCGGCCACCACATTGATGTCACCCTTCTTGTACTTAATGATGTATGGAAATCTCTCAAGGAATTCCACCCATTTTCCATGCCTTCTGTTCAGCTTTCCTTGACCTTTGATATGCCTCAATGCCTGATGATCAGAGTGAATAATAAATTCCCTTGGAAGTAAATAATGTTGCCATACCTCAAGTGTCCGAATAATAGCTAAGAACTCCTTATCATACGTGGAGTAGTTAAGAGCTGCTCCCTTCAATTTTTCACTGTAATAGGCTATCGGCTTTCCTTCTTGCATTAGCACTGCTCCAATGCCCAATCCAGAGGCATCACACTCAACTTCGAATACTTTATTAAAGTCAGGTAACATCAAAATCGGAGCCTTGCATAGTTTCTCCTTTATAGAATCAAAACTTTCTTGGCACGCGGAGCTCCACTTGAATTCTCTTCCATTCTTGGTGCAATCCGTGAGGGGTGCTACAATTGAGCTGAAATGAGGAATAAACCTTCTATAAAAAGAGGCTAAACCATGAAAGCTTCGGATATCTGAGAGGCAACTGGGGGTTGGCCACTCCTTTATTGCTTTCACCTTAGTTTCATCCACCTCCAAGCCTTGCTTTGATATTATGAACCCCAAAAAGTAGACTCTCTCTTGCATGAAAGAGCACTTCTTCATGTTACCGTAAAGCTTGACTGATCTTAGCTTATCAAATAAAGTCCTCAGATGCATTAAATGGTCAGCAAGACTTGTACTATAAACAAGGATATCATCAAAATATACGACAATAAATTTGCCTAGGTATTCCTTAAGTACGAAGTGCATCAATCTCATGAACGTACTAGGAGCATTAGAGAGCCCAAAGGGCATAACTAACCATTCAAATAGTCCATACTTTGTTTTGAACGCAGTTTTCCACTCATCTCCTTCCTTCATGCGGATTTGGTGGTATCCACTTTTCAAGTCAACCTTGGAAAAATATGAAGCTCCACTTAGTTCATCAAGCATGTCTTCTAGCCGAGGTATTGGATACCTATACTTGATTGTTATTTGGTTGATGGCTCGGCTATCCATACACATTCTCATTGAACCATCCTTCTTTGGTACTAATAGAGTGCGCACGGCACAAGGGCTTAGAGACTCTTGAATATAACCTTTGTCTAATAGATCTTGAACTTGTTTTTGGAGCTCCTTTGCTTCTTCTGGATTCATCCGATAAGATGGACGATTTGGTAAAGTGGATCCCGGCTCCAAGTCTATTTGATGCTAAATTCCTCTAAGGGGAGGTAGCCCTCGAGGTAGCTCTTCGGGAAAAACATCTTGAAACTCCACGAGCAATGGTTGAACGTCCCTTGGAATATTTTCAAACTTTTCCACTCCTTCCTTGAATAGAATAAGTATTAATGGACTTCCTTTAAATATGACCTTCTTAATTCTTGTCTTGATATGAATAAGGTTGATTTTGTCGAGTGCTCATGTCTTGCTTCTTCATCCATAGCCACTTGTCTTGGTCCAAGTGGTGCTAGCTTGATAGTCTTTCCACCAAATTTGAATGAATAATAATTTGAATAACCGTCATGAATCGCCCTTTTGTCAAATTGCCATGGCCGTCCAAGCAAAATGTGGCTTGCACTCATTGGCACTACATCACACACAACTTGATCCACATAGTTACCAATAGAAAATTGAAGGATTACTTGTTTATTTACCTTAATGTCATCCTTGTCGTTTAACCACCGAAGTTTGTATGGCAGCGGGTGTGCTTTGGTTTCCAACTTCAATTTGTCAACCAATTCTTTGGAAACAACGTTGGTACAACTCCCTCCATCAATGATTAGAGAGCATACCTTGTTTTTGATGAGACATCTACTATGGAAAATATTCTCTCTTTGTTCCTCCTCTCCTCGATTTTGAGAAATCAAAGACCTTCTTATCACCATTAACAAAGGCCCTTCTTGTGCAAGACATACCTCTTCACTTTCTTCTAGTTCCTCATTGGTTGATTCTTCAACTTCTTCTTCACTCTCCACTTCTTGAGTGCTTGCATTAATTACCATAACTCGTTTATTTGGACATTGAGAAGCAATGTGACCAAGGCCAAGACATTTGAAGCATTTAATTTCTCTTGTCTTTTGGTGAGTTGAATCTCCTAACGGCTTCTTGTCATCAACGCCTTTATGGAAGACTCCCTTATAGTTGTTGCTCTTCTCCCATGTTTTTGCTTGTGATTGAAAATTACCGGGTGTTTTTGGTAGGTTAGGCCGAAAAGTAATTTCTCTGCCTTTCCTCTTCCTTTGTCTTTCAACCTTGGTAGCTAGTTGAATTACTCCATCCATGGTGCCTATGTCATGTAGTTCAACTATATCTCCAATCTCCTTGGTAAGCCCTCTTATGAACCGTGCTATAATTTGCTCCTCTGGTTCATTTAATCCACATCTAATTCGAAGCATTTCAAAGGTTGCGAGATACTCTTCCACCGAAGAGCTTCCTTGCTTTAATTCTTGGGCTTGCAAAAATAACTCTTGTTTGTAGTGGTTTGGAACAAATCTCTTCCTCATTAATGCCTTTAATTCATCCCATGTTTGAATAGGTTCTTCGCCTTCTCTCCTTCTTTGAGCTTTTAAATTCTCCCACCATAAATGCGCATAGCCTTCAAACTCCAATGCCACTAATTGAAGTTTCAATCTCTCGGAATAGTTGTAGCATTCAAAGATCCGGTTAACTTTCTCCATCCATTCATAGAATTCCTCTCCTTTGGTGGTTCCCTTGAAGATAGGAATAGACACCTTGATATTTCTCATATCATCTTGATAAGTGTTTCTCCTTCTTGGTTGATAATCAAATTCTTCCACTTCGGTGAACTCCTCAAGTTCTCGGTTACTATTTTGCCCATGTCCATCTCTACTCCTTGGAATCTGTGGTTGTGGAAATGATTGCTCTCTAGTCTCTAGGACCATTTGCTGCAAATGAACAATCATACCTCTCATTTCATCAAGTTGACGTTGAATGGTGTATTCAACTCCGTTTGGCGATGGTGGTGGTGGTGGTGGTGGTGGTTGTTGTTGTTGTTGTTGTTGCTCTTCAATGCGAATGGCATTTCCTCCACTTCTAGTCTTCATCTTAGAATTCCACAAGAACTATAAGATAATTAAAAGAAAATAGAAGAACCTGGAATGGATGTTGTGGCTTTGATACCAAATGATGCGATTCATTATCGTATTTGAAAGATGACTTCCTAGTTGGTTTTCAGTGGCTAGAATTACCACTTGTATTTGATTGACTACTTATGCAATAAGTGAGTCTCCAACGAAAAGAAGGGTTGTTTGGCCTCTCTTTCACTAGGGAATACCTTCGTGGAAGGTGGAAAGAAAGGTAGTAAAATGTATCTCTCAAACGAACCAAGAGAAAGATACAAGTTGTGGTCACACTCGCTGGGAATCCACCTCACAAGTTTGGCTGGGTTTTGAGTCAAAACTCAAGAAACTTGTCTAAAGACAACAAAAGTGGTTTTGATAATTCGAATGTGTCTTCAAAAGTACAAAAGAAGGCCTATTTATAGGCCTTTGGTTGGAAATGAAAAGACATGCTTAGTGGATTTCATTAAATGTCCACTAAGCATTTATTACAACTTTGACTATGAATCTAGACTAAGACTCTTGCTCTTTTCTAGGAGATATGATAATGATGAACTTTAAACATGAATCTAGACTAAGACTCTTCAATGTGACCGATTGATGCTAAGTCATTGTCGGGCTTCCAAGCTAGTAAATGCATGGGCTTCTCTTTATCTTTGGGTTGGGCTTCTTCCATCATGTCTCCAAATTGTAATGTACCTGCAAAACTAGAAAACATATTAGAAAATATCTTCTTGGCCATTGATCTAGTAAAAGGGTCTCGAGCCTTATCAGATTTTAAAAGGTCTTAAACTACTCGGCCACTGCTAAAAATCCGAACTCAGTGCCGAGCTGAAAACAGAGCTCTATTTACGAATGAATGACTACATTGTCCATTTCATACCTCGGGTGTGGATTTGCAGAGAAGAGCAAGCTCGAAACCAGCCGTCGGTAAGGGAAGTTCTGGTAGCCGAGAGCAAGAACTTGGGAAAGAAGGAATCGCCGAGAGGGAATGTTGGCTACAGTGGTAATAAATGAGGTTTAAGGTTTCCATTTCCTATTTATACCTAATCCATCAATTCTAATTACTAAACTGCCACCCAACCTAGTTTTACTCAACTTGTAATAAATTTGTCTTAACATTAAATTTAAATCATAACGGTTAAATAAGAGGGTGACAATGAAAATGGTCAGAAAATCACCTGGCCGAAATGTCGGGTGTTACAAGAATGTTTGAAGTATAGGTCTAGTTCTGCACAGCCTTTGTGTTCTGTTAAAACAACGTATGAGATTCTGTATTGATGTCTAAAACCTCTATATTTGACAGTTGTATTTATGTTTTGAAATGTGTAGAAATTATTCTGGAACTGCTGGGATCCTTCCTTTCAGGTTGTGCATGGATAGTCTCGAATTCTATAGGTATCCATGCAGTTTGTTTTCTTGAATCTGTCAGTTGTAAAGCATGTTTCACAATCTTGTTTTGGAGATCTGTAACTTTTATTGCCTTCTGTTTTATGCTTTCTGTTCGTATGTCTTCCTGTTAAAGTTGTCAAATTTTTCCTTAAAAACTGCATCTTCCAATCACATCCACCGCTGCTTTAAAATTTTCTTCCACCGCTGTTTTCTTTCAAAAAAATTACTTCTACCGGTGAATAGTACAGTTCACTTCTGCCTTAGGTTTCACATCTACCGCTACCCGCTGCCCGTTTGTTTCACTGCCTTTGGAAAATCACGTCCACCACTGCCCGTTCTCCTTTAGAAATCATGTCCACCGCTGCCCGCCTCTCTTTAGAAATCACATCTACCAATGCCCTCTTAAAAAGGCACATCCACCGATCCCTTTAAAATTACCTCTTCCGCCTGACGTCATCTGTTTTGTCTTATTCATATCCACCGGTGAACAATGCACTTCTGCCTGCGTACCTCGTTGCCTTTAAAATTTACATCATCCGCTTGACGTCATCTGTTTTGTCGTATTCACGTCCATCGGTTACTATTCATTTTTGTCTTATTCACATCCATCGTTGTCTTTGTTAGTTCACATTCACCGCTGCCCGCTGCCCGATTGTTTTATTTCCTTTGTTTATTTACATCCACCGCTGCCCGTTCTCCTTTAGAGCCATATCCACCGATGCCACTGTACACTCTTGTCGTATTCATATCCACCGACCCCTTTAGAATTTTATCTCCGGTTCCTGCCCTTTTGAAACCAAATCTTCCGCCAGTCTTCTACCTTTGTCCTCCGCCTTTAATTCCTGTTTTCTGCTGCCATTTATAACTGTTATCCATGATTCCTTTTTTTTTTCATTTCTTCTAGCACTCTTCAGATTTCTTCTTGCCTGATGTTCTAAATGTCCAAAGTCAGTTTACTTCTGTTTCCCTATCTTCTTCAGTCTATTATCTCTGTGGTTCAAAAATTAACATGTTCCTCAGATTCTGTTCCAAGTATGTTGATTTCTTGTTTCGTCTTTAAATTCAGAAAATGTTTTCTTTCACTGTAAAGTTCAAAGGTTGGATTTAAAAGTCCTGACTGTTTTCTGTTTAATAAAAAAAAATAGTCCCCATTTTGGAATGTCCCGGAGTGATGGCTCCACATTTTACATCTTCCGGTCGCTAAGCGACAAAACACATTTTACATCTTCCGGTCGCTAAGCGACAAAACACATTTTACATCTTCCGGTCGCTAAGCGACAAAACACATTTTACATCTTCCGGTCGCTAAGCGACAAAACACATTTTACATCTTCCGGTCGCTAAGCGACAAAACACATTTTACATCTTCCGGTCGCTAAGCGACAAAACACATTTTACATCTTCCGGTCGCTAAGCGACAAAACACATTTTACATCTTCCGGTCGCTAAGCGACAAAACACATTTTACATCTTCCGGTCGCTAAGCGACAAAACACATTTTACATCTTCCGGTCGCTAAGCGACAAAACACATTTTACATCTTCCGGTCGCTAAGCGACAAAACACATTTTACATCTTCCGGTCGCTAAGCGACAAAACACATTTTACATCTTCCGGTCGCTAAGCGACAAAACACATTTTACATCTTCCGGTCGCTAAGCGACAAAACACATTTTACATCTTCCGGTCGCTAAGCGACAAAACACATTTTACATCTTCCGGTCGCTAAGCGACAAAACACATTTTACATCTTCCGGTCGCTAAGCGACAAAACACATTTTACATCTTCCGGTCGCTAAGCGACAAAACACATTTTACATCTTCCGGTCGCTAAGCGACAAAACACATTTTACATCTTCCGGTCGCTAAGCGACAAAACACATTTTACATCTTCCGGTCGCTAAGCGACAAAACACATTTTACATCTTCCGGTCGCTAAGCGACAAAACACATTTTACATCTTCCGGTCGCTAAGCGACAAAACACATTTTACATCTTCCGGTCGCTAAGCGACAAAACACATTTTACATCTTCCGGTCGCTAAGCGACAAAACACATTTTACATCTTCCGGTCGCTAAGCGACAAAACACATTTTACATCTTCCGGTCGCTAAGCGACAAAACACATTTTACATCTTCCGGTCGCTAAGCGACAAAACACATTTTACATCTTCCGGTCGCTAAGCGACAAAACACATTTTACATCTTCCGGTCGCTAAGCGACAAAACACATTTTACATCTTCCGGTCGCTAAGCGACAAAACACATTTTACATCTTCCGGTCGCTAAGCGACAAAACACATTTTACATCTTCCGGTCGCTAAGCGACAAAACACATTTTACATCTTCCGGTCGCTAAGCGACAAAACACATTTTACATCTTCCGGTCGCTAAGCGACAAAACACATTTTACATCTTCCGGTCGCTAAGCGACAAAACACATTTTACATCTTCCGGTCGCTAAGCGACAAAACACATTTTACATCTTCCGGTCGCTAAGCGACAAAACACATTTTACATCTTCCGGTCGCTAAGCGACAAAACACATTTTACATCTTCCGGTCGCTAAGCGACAAAACACATTTTACATCTTCCGGTCGCTAAGCGACAAAACACATTTTACATCTTCCGGTCGCTAAGCGACAAAACACATTTTACATCTTCCGGTCGCTAAGCGACAAAACACATTTTACATCTTCCGGTCGCTAAGCGACAAAACACATTTTACATCTTCCGGTCGCTAAGCGACAAAACACATTTTACATCTTCCGGTCGCTAAGCGACAAAACACATTTTACATCTTCCGGTCGCTAAGCGACAAAACACATTTTACATCTTCCGGTCGCTAAGCGACAAAACACATTTTACATCTTCCGGTCGCTAAGCGACAAAACACATTTTACATCTTCCGGTCGCTAAGCGACAAAACACATTTTACATCTTCCGGTCGCTAAGCGACAAAACACATTTTACATCTTCCGGTCGCTAAGCGACAAAACACATTTTACATCTTCCGGTCGCTAAGCGACAAAACACATTTTACATCTTCCGGTCGCTAAGCGACAAAACACATTTTACATCTTCCGGTCGCTAAGCGACAAAACACATTTTACATCTTCCGGTCGCTAAGCGACAAAACACATTTTACATCTTCCGGTCGCTAAGCGACAAAACACATTCTTACTTTACTATCTATTGATATAATTTCACTGTGTTAAATGGAATGATTTTCAAGAGCTACCTATTAAATATTAATATCGGTTTCATAGATTTAGACCCAACACTTTGGACTAAATGACCCATAAAATTTACGAAAACAGTACTTTTGATGAAAAGAAGAATTATAAAAAATGATAGTGTTCTAATCGCACAAGTTTTATGATCATAAAACGTGTTATTCTAGGAGTTTTCATGGGGATCATATCTTATGATGGCTATGTCTGGTTGTTTGAGGAATTGGAATAACATTTTTCTAAAAATGAGCAGTTAAGGATAAGTATGCTTCTAGCTCTGTCATTCAAGTATAAAAGAAAAGAGAACATTCGTGAGTCATTATGAAAACAGGTAATTTTGTAACGACCCCGGTCGCTAAGCGACAAAACACATTTTACATCTTCCGGTCGCTAAGCGACAAAACACATTTTACATCTTCCGGTCGCTAAGCGACAAAACACATTTTACATCTTCCGGTCGCTAAGCGACAAAACACATTTTACATCTTCCGGTCGCTAAGCGACAAAACACATTTTACATCTTCCGGTCGCTAAGCGACAAAACACATTTTACATCTTCCGGTCGCTAAGCGACAAAACACATTTTACATCTTCCGGTCGCTAAGCGACAAAACACATTTTACATCTTCCGGTCGCTAAGCGACAAAACACATTTTACATCTTCCGGTCGCTAAGCGACAAAACACATTTTACATCTTCCGGTCGCTAAGCGACAAAACACATTTTACATCTTCCGGTCGCTAAGCGACAAAACACATTTTACATCTTCCGGTCGCTAAGCGACAAAACACATTTTACATCTTCCGGTCGCTAAGCGACAAAACACATTTTACATCTTCCGGTCGCTAAACATCACCTAAAGGAGACATCTTCCGGTGGGCACGTGGGCCTCGCGTGCTAAAATAAAACATCATCCGGCCACTAAATGGCAAAAACACATTTTACATCTTCCGGTCGCTAAACGACAAAACACATTTTACATCTTCCGGTCGCTAAGCGACAAAACACATTTTACATCTTCCGGTCGCTAAGCGACAAAACACATTTTACATCTTCCGGTGACGTCATCCGGAAGACTAAACCATCATACAACTATCCTTCGGCATCTGCCGATGACGTCAGCCGGAAGACTAAACCAACAAACAACTACCCTTCGGCATCTGTCGATGACGTCAGCCGGAAGATTAAACCATCAAACAATTAACTCTCGGCATCTGCCGATGACGTCAACCGGAAGATTACCTCGTCCAGCTTCCGTCTTATGGTAGAGAACACTAAATCATCAAATGACTCCTCCCAACAGAAAGAAAACACAACTCATTCAAGATGCATATAGCGGAAGACTTAAGCAACAGATCATTTATAAATCTATATAATCATTCCCTAACTCAGTGATCCACCAGACAGTTTCAAAGCTCAACGTTTTAAAATAATCTCATCCTACTTAAGCTACCATATCCTTTAACATACTGTAACATAGGAGTCTTAACCAGGGGTCATAAATCGCTCTCCAGTCCTGCACTGTCACCTTGAGCATCCTCCAGCAACCAGCCCTAAGCATCCTCTTTGAACATAACATCCTCACCTGAACCTTCTTCACCTACACCATAAGGTTTAACTATAAGCCTAATGCTTAGTAAGGAATGCATGCTGACAGATATACATGAGTACACAATTTAAAGAGACATAAGTTCATAAACCATTCATCATTCGTGTTCATCTTTATCATTTACATAACACGTATTAAGGCAGGGAACGAGGGAGGAAGACAGGGGTACATAGTCATTTGCCTATCGCGGCAGTCATACATAATCATTTGCCTATCGCGGCAATCATGATACATCACTCGGCCTCCCCAGTGGGAGAATTCGCGAGCCATACATATCATTAACTCGGCCTCCACTAGTGGGAGATTTCGCGAGTCATACATATCATTAACTCGGCCTCCACCAGTGGGAGAATTCGCGAGTCATACATAACATAGTCTTTCCCGCTCTGCACTTAATCTTGGTTACATTTGTTTTTCATATTCTCAACTTAATCATAACAGGGACACAGTGCATAGACATAAAGTTCATAGAGAGAAGTCATATCATGAGGATAAGTAAAACATCCTGTAACTTTACATTTACTTACACAACTTCTTCATATCGTGGAAATAACAAATCATAGTCAATAAGCTAACATCTCAGTGATTTCCTAATACCCTTGCGGTGTAGGGCCCTAGTGGCCGGAAATCTTAACACATTCACTTACCTGGATTCCTTAGCAATCCGAACTTCCTCTCTTTAACTTCTTCACCTAAAACAGGTACATTACAGTAGTTAAAACAAAGTCCTAGTAGTCCTAATCATAAACCACCCTAGGATCTAATAGCTAAAGTCATTCCGATTCCTCTGTTTGACACACTGCAGTCTGAAATCCGAAACTAGGTGGACAGGTTTTACCATTGATTAAATCCGAGTTGGTTACTTAAAATGCTCAGAATCGATTCGGGATGACATTTCTACTCTCAGATTTAAAAAAAAAGTCTCAAACTACTCGGCCACTGCTAAAAATCCGAACTCAGTGCCGAGCTGAAAACAGAGCTCTATTTACTAATGAATGACTACATTGTCCATTTCATACCTCGGGTGTGGATTTGCAGAGAAGAGCAAGCTCGAAACCAGCCGTCGGTAAAGGGAAGTTCTGGTAGCCGAGAGCAAGAACTTGGGAGAGAAGAAATCGCCGAGAGGGAATGTCGGCTACAGTGGTAATAAAATGAGATTTAAGGTTTCCATTTCCTATTTATACCTAATCCATCAATTCTAATTACTAAACTGCCACCCAACCTAGTTTTACTCAACTTGTAATAAATTTGTCTTAACATTAAATTTAAATCATAACGGTTAAATAAGAGGGTGACAATGAAAATGGTCAGAAAATCACCTGGCCGAAATGTCGGGTGTTACAAATCTTGCTTTCAAAACAGGGAGCATTTGCTACGACTTGGAGGCAAGTCTAGACAGAAAGGTCATGGTCGAATGACCCGATCCTCATAGAGGGCCTGTTCGCCCAGCTCCAAGCTCAAATGACTTTGAAGTACTTAATTTGGATTGAGGATTAGCCCACACAAGATGATACTAGGTCCACATATTGATCACCAAAATAATAGTACAATAATTTAAATGATTGTCCAAGAAATACTAAACATCCAACACCACATCAAATATTCTTATACAGACCCAAATAGAAATAAGTCTTGACTAATAAATAAGGAAATCAATTTGATTAAAATAATAATGGAAACAGGGGATCCACCTTCGCCCTACTACTATCAAACGCTCTTATTCTTGCTTGGAAATGAAGGAGGTCATTGGAGTGATTGATTGACTCAGTAGAAAACTTATACTAAATGTAATGTATATAAAATTTGTTTTATCTTTTATCTCAAACCATGATTAAATCGTAGTACACAGGTTCACAAAGATGTTTTTAAAGAAATATCTTTCCATCATTTTAAGAGACATACTTCATAAATCATCGATGAAACAATATTCAAAACATTGTTGTATACATAGACAAATATATCAAAATAAGTCATCATCATAATTTTTATTTAAAAATAATCTCAGTGAAAAAAGAGGGTTGCTCAGAGAAAGAAGGTGATTTTAAGATCCAACAGCACCTCATAAGCAAGAAAGAAATAAAAATCACGACGATCTAAAGATCCAACAACGTCACCCGGATTGTCGGGGAACAATGGTCAGTGACGACCCAACTCGTAAGATCGTAATCAACAAATATAACTTGATCAGGTTTACGGATTCAAAAACAAAGGAGCGCATAGTCATCGTCATTGTTAATGTTAATTTGTGTTGGCATAGATTTGTTTGGCAAAATTAATTAAAGTGCGTATTTAATTTATCTTGGAAATTATATATTGATTGCAATATATTCAGTTGCAAGGCATGTAGATTTTGTAGAGATTTATCTATCAAATATATGCAGAATATTTGATTTAGGAAACCTTGAAAAATAAGGAAAGCTAGTTACTTAGAAATCAAGTTATCAATTATATTTATCTATGAAAGGGCGATTTGAAGTTGACGAATTCTAGATATCATAATACAGAGCAAGATTCGTGATTCAACTATTCAGGGATTCAAATATGTTATATTCTGGTACTTTCCATATATGTCGCAAAGGGTGTCACGAAACTGATTTTCTGTGATTGCGTTTCCTGATTCTGTGCTTTCTGTTTTGGAACGAAAACTTGTTGCAGATTTATTTAAGCAACTACCTTTCATAGAAGACGTGCGCGGATTACTTATTACTCTCTAATATTTCTTGTGCCGCAAGTTGTTATTATTTTCCTCCCTTACGTTTCTGCGTTTTGGGTTGTTATTGATTGTTTCGGTCTCTGTTGACTGTTTTCCACACTCTACCTTTAGGTGGCGTTCATTGTTCAACGAGTGTGGTGGTGTGCATCCTAAGACAACGATTGGTGTCATAGGAGTGCTCTTCTTTATTCTTCGTTAAAGATCAGCCTCGGGAGGAGACTTCACTGGAACTCAGGGAGGAGTTTTATTGATTGACAAGGGGAGCTTGTCTTTCTGATCGTGGGCAAGGGGATCTTGTCATTCACGGATTCCAGGAGGAGTCATTATTGACAAGGGGAGCTTGTCGCATCTAGATCTTAGGAGGGATCATCTTAAAGTCGAGGGGAGTTCGCAAAAAGTATTTCATTGGGGAAGTTAGTGAGAGACAGCGACAAATGGAGTCTTTATTTCTATAAGTCCGGTTGTCTTATAACTTTGTAAACACTCTGAAATGTTTTTAAATCTGGGCATGGCCCCGTAGACGTAGGCAATTTGCCGAACTGCGTTACCAACCTTGTGTCTCCTTCTTTACGCATTTCTTTACTGTCCATTACTGCTGTTTTCTATTGGTGTCACAAGTAGTGTTACGACACCGCATATATCTAATCACGATTTCAATTGGTATCAGAGCGGGATGCTTCTGTTTCTTAAGCAGGATCCACGGGATTTGATCGTGTTTTATTCTGTGCAATGGACTCTATGAAAGAAGGAGATTCAACAATGCGGCCACCCCTACTAGATAGTAGCAACTATGCTTATTGGAAGGCCAGAATGAGGGCTTTCATCAAAGCTATTGATGAGAAGGCTTAGAAATCTATTATGACAGGATGGGATCCTCCAACAATTACTGACAATAAAGGTTTTACAACTCTCAAGGCTGAAGAAAGTTGGTCTAGTTCTGAAGATGCGATGGCCAACAGTAATTCAAAGGCTCTGAATGCTATTTTCAACGGTGTTGATCCTACTCAGTTAAGACTTATTTCCACTTGTGAGTCAGCTAAAAGAGCATGGGAAATTCTTTAGATCACGTATAAAGGGACGTCGGCTGTGAAATTATCTAAAATGCAGATGATAACTACAAGATTCGAGAATCTAAGGATGCATGAAGACGAAAATATTGCTGAATTTAATGCTAAATTGTGTGATATTGCCAATGAGGCATTTGCTCTTGGTAAGACTTTTTCGGAAGAAAGACAAGTAAGGAAGACTCTACGATCTCTGCCTCAACGTTTTGCATATAAAGTCACAGCTATTGAAGAAGCTAAGGATGTCTCCAAAATGAAGCTAGAAGAATTAATGGGATCCCTTAGAACTTTCTAAATGAATCTCGAAGTTAACACTGAAACGAAGAAGGTAAAAGGAGTTGCTTTAAAAGCTGAGACACAGTCTTTGAATGATCATAGTGAAGATGACCTTGAGGAATCTCTAGCATTATTTTCTAAGAATCTTAGCAGGTTTATGAAGAAATTTGGAAGAAATAATAGAGGTGTCAAGAGCAGTGTCAATAACACCAAGAATGGTTCTTCAAGCAATGAAAAATACAGAGTTGAAAAACATACTTCTGATCAACCTATTAAGTGCAGGGAATGTGATGGTTTTGGGCATATTCAAGCAGAATGTACTAATACTTTGAAGAAAAAGAAGAATTTCCTCAACACGACGTGGAGTGAGGATGAGTCAGAAAAAGAAGATGAATTTCAGAACAACCAAGTGGCTCTAGTTGCTAACTCTAAACACACAGATGATGATAGTGTCTCACATGATGTTACAGAGGATACATCGGATTGTGATGATGAAGTTACGAAAGAAGATCTCATTGTGGAGTACGAATTTCTTCATGAAAAATGGACCGAGCTTGTTAGAACAAATCAGCATCTTCGCGTTCAGAATAGAGACTTGAAAGCTGAGAAAATCGACCTGCAAAATTCTGTTGCTGAATTGGAAGCCAAATTGAAAACGAGTCGGGATGAAGCGACAAAACTACTTAACGAGCTGAATCACATGAAGAAAATTGTCAAGATGTTAAATACAGGTTCCTCTAAGTTGGATGATATTCTAAGAATCAGAAAATCAAGTGGTGATCGCTCTGGAATCGGATTCAAAGGAGAAAGCTCGGTCTCACTGCCAGTGTCGCATGCAGTGTCATCACCAGTATCAAACTTTATATCACCAAAATTGTCAGAAAATGTTTTTGAGTATAGAGGGAAGCAAGTTGCAATAAGTACTACTGGAACTGAGCAGAAAGAAAAGTCTCATCCTGTTCCCAGAAATAAAGGTAACATAATTACTCCTATTTGTCACTATTGCAATCGACATGGTCATATTCGCCCTAGATAGAGTCTTTATTTGTATAAGTCCGGTTGTCTTATAACTTTGTAAACACTCTGAAATATTTTTAAATCTGGGCGTGGCCCCGCAGACGTAGATAATTTGCCCAACTGCGTTACCAACCTTGTGTCTTCTTCTTTACGCATTTCTTTACTGTCCATTACTGCTGTTTTCTATTGGTGTCACAAGTAGTGTTACGACACCGCATATATCTAATCACGATTTCAATCATATTACCTATTTTTGTAACATGTGAACAAAACATCTTCACCCAACAAAAGATGTGTTGAGATACTCTTGTGATACTTTGACATGTAAACCGGTCAAAGCATCAAGTCACAATAAGAAATTAAATATCATGCATCCATAGTAAATGTGTAGACATACGTACATATAAGTAAAAGTTGATGCCCTGGCAACTATACCCCATTAGGTTTTTTAAGGTGACAACTTACCAAAATTATGCAATGCAAGCAATAAAATATAAAATCTCTATTTCGATGACAATTACTCTTCTTACCAACATGAGCGACTCTCTCAAGAATAGGCTCATAATTAGCAAAGTTGTTAGAACCTATTACAAAACCAATATTAGGAATATTCCTTTCAAAGACCAAGAGAACACACATATGGATCCTATATTAAGGCTAAGAGTCAAAATCGAAAGGAACTATAAAAGGTCACAAATGTCGAGGAGGCGTTAAGTGCCTAGATGAAAAAATTTACCCTTTCAATATAGTACTCAATGGCGTTCCAACTCTGTAGGAATCGACCCTTTAGAGTAGTGGTCGATCCTTGTTCACCATTATTTGAACAAGGGTCGACCAGAATTGTAACACCCGAGTTTTCAGGTTTTCGCTCCGAGGGTATTTTTGTAAATAAGAAATATAGGTCCGTCTAACGAGCAAGTGGTGTTATTAGTCTCCTAGGGATTTACGGGAATTTTTAGACGAATAAGTAAATTTTTAGAAAACCCATATCGATAGTGTAACGTTAGAGTTCCGTTTTTAGCCCTATAGTGTTTTAATTCATAAAAATAGTAAACAATGTCCAATTTGTGAACGGTTAGTCTCGTTAGAACTCTAAGAATAAGTTGGAATATTTGGAGGAATAAGGGAGTTTTGGAGAAACCAAACCGATACACGAATTGTGAATGGAGTAAGGAAATTAAACTAAGGGCAAAATAGTAATTTAGGAAATCAAAATTTAAATAAAAAAAAAAACACCCCCCCCCCCCCCCTCCATTCATTTTCCAAATCGTGAACTTTGCCCCCCTTTTGGCGATTTCTTCCTCCCTTTTCACGGTGTTTCTTCATCACCCATCTAACGTCCCGTTTCTCTTCGATTTTCTTCTCCAAATCAAAGCTTTAGGTACGTTCTACGCTTTGGCATAGTTTAGTTTATGTTTTAGGGTTGGTTTTGATTTAGGGTTTTGTGAGAAATTTCCGGATTTCGTTAGAAATCGATAGGATTACTAGATTATTGTCCATTGATGTTACTTTCGTTGTTATTTAGGAAGATTGAGTGGATTAATGGTGTTTGAGTGAATGTTAGAGTTGATTTTTGGTTGTTGAAGGTTGTAAATCTTCATTTATGGAGTTTGGAAGTTTGTGAGCACCACGTGCTCGACGAAATGCCCCAATGAAGTGAATAAGAGTTTTAGGAAAAATTGTCCTAGCTCGGGGTTTCGTTTATTCTTGATTTTTATAACATAGGATCGATACTAATAATGTGTTATGAATATGCCTTAGGTAACCCAAGTTCTCAAAGGACGGTGCTCGGCATAGCTAGGACTCCAGGTAAGTGGTGTTAGGTTTCCGGCTCTTAAAGCCCTACATTATATCGATGTTAGGAATTAATGTCTTAATGATGTTTTCACAATTTTGGGGCTCTAAGGAGTCGGGTAGCCTAGGGTGCTTCCTATTTTCGATCGGATAGGTTCGTTTATGTATGTTAAGAAATGATTGATGATTGTTTGGAGCACTTTTTCATGCATCATGTTTTCTCATTTAAGATTTAATGAAATGTTCTTGCATGCACGTTTTCAAGTAATGTTAAGTAATGATGAAGGGTGAGTAGGGCACAGGGCACGTGAATGGCAACTCAGGGCACGAAAATATGTAAATGGCAACTCAGGGCACGAAAATATGTAAATGGCAACTCAGGGCAAGTGTTTGGTCTACTGGGTAGACGGGTGTGCCTGTGCCTACTCATGCCTAATGATATATATGTATATGTTATGTAAAGAAAATAAACGAAAAATGAATATGTTTTGAAAGACCATGCATTATGTATACTCATGTTTTAGTGCACCTCCTTACTAAGCATTAGGCTTAATGTGTTTATCGTATGATGTAGGTGACGAAAACGAAGGTGAGGAACTTCCTCCTGATGATCAGACATAGGTGGTCGATGGGCGGAGCTCGTGGCGTCGGGATGTGTTTTGGCTAGGCATGATGACCCGTGGGTTTACTCCGAGCATTTTGTGGTAAATAGGTGTGATTGGATCGATTTTGGATGATGATTTTAGGACGTATAGATAGGTTCAATATTTTGGTAATTGTATAGTGGAGGTAGGCTTGGAGTAGATTTGTTTAGAATGATTGGAGAAACGTTATTGTCTTGGGAATATTTTATAGAATTTCTGCTTTTATGTTTAGCGTTGATGTTATGAATTAGATTGGATGATATTTGATGATTGTAGGTATTTTAGGTTGTATGGATTAGCTCGGTTTTTAGAGCGATCCACGCGGTTTATTTTTATGAAGTTTAACCGCGTTTTAAACGAGTTATGAGTTGGTTTTGAGTGATCGGTGGAGTTGGGATTTAGTGAGAGTAGTAGCGTTGGTACGTTGATGTGTTGTTATGTTATGTAATTGAATGAAGTGGTGATGGTGTGGGATGAAATTGATGAATGGAGTGAGTGTGGTGTGCAAGGGTGATGGAGTGTTGAAGGAAAGAAACGAAGGAAGAAAAGAAAAGGAAACAGAAGGTTTTGGGATCGAACGCCTAAGGTCTTGCGTTCGGTCGCAGGCAAAAAAAAAGAAAACAGAAGGTTTTGGGATCGAACGCCTAAGGTCTTGCGTTCGGTCGCAGGCAAAAAAAAAAGGAAACATAAGGTTTTGGGATCGAACGCCTAAGGTCTTGCGTTCGATCGCAGGCAAAAAAAAAAAAAAGAAACAGAAGGCTTTGGGATCGAACGCCTAAGGTCTTGCGTTCGAACGCAGAACGTGAAAAATATATAAAAAAAAAAAAAAAAAAAAAATTCTACATGAACTATTCGAGGGATCAAAGTTAGGATTACGTCATGACTTGGCCGTGGCGGCCCTGACCGGGTTGGGGTCGTCACAAGAATAGTCAACCATTCCAACCAGATGTTGACACCCTTTAGCAACGGTCGACCCATTAAGACAGCGGTCGACCAGACCGGTGGACTGGCCCGCAGGTGGTTGACTTTTCAAGTGTCGACTAACCTTAAGGGGTTGATATTTTGAAGTGCCGACCGACCTCTAACAAAGGTAGACATCTTTGCTATTTCCATCGACGGGAAAGGCAAAAACTCGCCCTGATTTTTACCCCAATTCTCATAAACCATAAATTAACCAGTGACATTTCAACCATGTTATGACGCTGATTCTTTGGTCAGTTCACTTAGAAGAGAATGAAAAGACTAGTGATAATGCTAAGACAGACATAGACTTACTATAACAGTTTATTCTATCAACACTACTTTATTTTCAGTGGATATTTAAAGAATTTACATGTTTGCTTAGTATTGCTATAGAGTTTTGGACTGAATGTTTGAAATATAATCTTACAAATCTGCTATGATATCTATTACAAAGGCTAAATAGCTGTAGGTGAGAAAGAAAAATGAATAATCGAGGCAGAAATATGAAAAGATTCGTAAAAAGATATGCAAGTTTTTGAACAAAAGAATGACTCTTGATTTGGGCACACTTAGGATGTTCTACTCGGCCCTAGCTTATATAAGTTGCAACCTTGGTGAATACCAGACAAATGAGAGAAAATTCAGAGAGAAAAGTAGTTCAAGAAAGGCCAAATTCTCATAAACCATTGACACTGGCCGAGTGTTGCCTTCTTTATCATTGTTCTTCTTTTCTCTCCATTTGGTTGTATTTCTCTGTTTTTTTTTTAATTATATTTAATAAAAGTACACTTTTTTATTAAATTAATCATGGGGTAAATTTCTGTGTTGACTGTGATGATATATAGTACCATGATCTATGACTCAAAATATGTTTGTTTAGTTTGTTATTCATTGCCTATCTTGTTTATTCAATATTATTTCTATTAATAATTTTTGTTATTGATTGGCAATCTTGAGCAAAATACTATGATTATATTTGTATCACAACAACTTGTGTCCGACAAAATTCTTGATTTACTTAATATGAGTGGCTTAAAGATTTGGTTAGTTGTATCAAAGGAAAAATAGACAAACATAAGAAAATTAGAATACATGCGAACATTTGTGTGTTAGTCCTAATGACTTCGTTAAATGATCAACACACTATTTCCTCACATTCACAAGCGATCATTCATACTATGAGTATTTATTTCAATCCGTTAGAAGTCTCAATTGAGAATCAACTACTCAAAAAGATAAAGGCCTTCAAGTTTGAGTGTGAAGGTGAGCACTAAGACGGAATATTTAATTGATGCCGCCCGGTTCTCCCCGATTTCATCCCATTTTTACAATCCCGAGTTGAACGGAGTTTTTAGGCAAAAAACGAAATCGTCGAAAAATCCTAACGTTCGGAGGAGAAATCGAGAAGAAAAAACTGACTTATCGTGGAAACTTCCTTCACGAGAGTGATAGAGCACAACAAGAGGAACGATTTCAGACTCATTACGTTAAAAACAGAGCTCGTTCGGCTGACGAACCCTTCTCCTCCCTCTAGGTTCTCTCTCCTCCCTCCGCTTTTCTGTGTTCTTGCCCAGTATGAAAAACCTTCCTTGGTTAAGCCGATATGTCGGCTACCAATATGAACAACCTTCCTTGGTTGAACTGATATGTCGGCTACCAGTCGGTTCCCAAGCTATTGCACATCCAACTTAAGTGGCTAGTCGAGTCATAATGAGTAGCAAGATTTCAATTTAAACCATAAGTCGATGTACCAAGATCAAAATATGCATGAACTAATTGTTGGGATATAACTATAATTAAACAAAAGTACTCCAGGATGTCTTCTAATTCTATGAACACCATCTAGAAAAGCTAAAACAGTGCAATGCTCATCAATTCAATAACCAAGAAATTATTAAATAAGAAGCAGAATAAGCTTGCCTTGCACATGTGCCAATGAAGGGCTGTGAAGTGCAAAGGAAGGTGGATAGGCAATCTTGTCTCCATAGAAGTGTGTGGCAGACTTGCAAAGCTGATGCTGCTAAGAGAAGCACTAGTTTTCTCCAGATAGAGGTAGAAAGCTAATTGCAGGACGAAAAAATTGAATCTTCCCAGAAAAACAAGAAACCCTTATCAGACAAGCTCAGAGAGTTATCTGAAAACCTTCATCTTCACAATTAAAAGAAAAGCAACTTTCAGTCATGTACTTGTTTTAGTTTGCAGGTCCAGAAGCAAAAAGCAGCATATCCATGAAGAATAGGAGGGTTACTAGGAACTAAATGTATTGTTATCTAAAATGAATTTCGAACTTTCAAAATAAACAGAAGCAAGCATCAGTAATAATCTTCTCATTCTTCCAATGCACTTAGGCTTTAAACTTAATGACATCTCAATCATCTGGAAGTTGAATCTTCAAATGCTTTTAGAAATATCATAACCAGAAAAAACTGGGCAAGAACACCCAATTAGATTAATCTAATAACAATCCAAACAGATTAAATCATAGCAACAAACTAAAAAATCCCCCATCAGACGAAAGGACTCAGTACATTAAAGATTATATATCCATCCCCTCTTGATTAAGGATGAAACTCCTGCAGAAATGAATTAGAAACTATTACAGGTAAAAAAATGCAAGAGCAAGTCTGATGATAATTACTACCCAATCATCTATGCAGCATTTGAATTTTCTTACATGACCTCCAAGTTCTCCAACCAAAACAAAGAAGCGTCACGGAAGAAGAAGCACATTACGAAAGGTAATAGTTAATTAGTTAGTAGCTTATAACAGAGCATGAACAATTAGAGAACCTAGACAGAATTTATACAACCAAATAAACTGATACCAACAAGTTGACGGCAATTACATCGTTAGATCAACATCGATGCCAGATCAACCATCTGATCTACTCAGTTGATCACGTTGAACCTTACCTAACTAGTAATTATACTTCAATCCTAGACCATGCTTGCCGCGGACGCAGCCAGGCCTCAAAAGCAAATGCGGAGACCTCCTTGAACTGCACATCTTCGGAAACTGTCTCTTACCCAGCTTCCTCATTCTTTGTCTCTGAAATTTGTTGGTCACAGACCAGGGCACAAGCTCGTCATCCAAATCATATACATCACCAACATCCTCTTCCTCATCCTCATCTTCATTCGTAGAGGAAACACCACCATCCGCCTCAAGATTATCAGAACCTCCATAATCAAAGTTGTCTTTCACATAATGATCTTGGACGACGAATTCTCTGAGAGATACCGGCACCGAATTCACAGGGAGAACAGCACTTTGGAGATCAGAACCGAGTTCGTCGTTCATGCTACCACCACAAGCATTTTTAGCATCGAGAACATCGACGAATTCCCAGTTGGAAAGGCATTCAACTTCTTCCAACAGCACGAAATCGAACTCGAATTCGTCGTCCACGAAGGAGTTGATGGAGTAAGAGGACGACGCCCTAGAATTCACTTCCATTTCTCACAATTGCTCTCTCTCTGGCTTTCTTGTTTTTCAAGTCACAAATGGGACGAGGATTTATCCTCGCTGAAAATTGGGGACTCGAATATGACATGTCGTAACCTCAAATGACTGACGTGTTTTAGCCAATAGAAATCTACCACGAATACTATTGTGCAAATACCAAAAGAGCCCTCTTCTAGACTTTCACCGGTATCAACTTGAATACATCATATCACAGCTTACAAACTTTGACACTACTTGCTGTTTTATTATGAAATATTAATTTGAAATAAATTGCTAACATGAAATACTTTTCTTTTATGTGGCTTGCCCGTAAAACCAACTTGAATACTTGCTTCTAATTTCAAATCTCAAATACATATTAAAAACTAATTGAAATTTTAATTTTTGCTCTGTATTAGCATCGTCTCACGAATCATTCAATTGTTAGTGACATTGCTATAATTAATTGAAATAATACATTACTTACATCAATAAATGATTAGTCAGTATTTTATCGATGAATTGAGTAATTTCAACCACGAGTTTGAGAGTTTCTAACGTATTTTCAAGTTATTATTTTTTTTTGTGGATTTAAAGGTACAAGAAAAGGGATGCCATTTGCAGCTTAAACCGCAGCAGAAACTGTTATTCTGACAGTAGTGTATCAAAGTATGTAACGAGTAGAAGTCATGATAAAAGGCCCCAGTCTCAAACGAGATGCAACATTAAGAGCTATTCGTCGAAGCGGTATACTATTAAGTTATATATATGTGATTTAACTCCTATACCCCGTAATGGCTGTAGAAAGACGTGTGTAAAAATAACCATTAACTAGATTTCAAGAAAAATAAACAATTCAATAATTTGATCAAATAATATTACTATGGTTCGAGAGAAAATAAGAGTATCTACTCGGACACTAAAGTGGAAAATGTCTTGAATTAAGAGAAGACAATAAACGTCTTTATTACGGACGCTTTATTCTGTCTTCACTTATGAAAGGTAAAACAGATACAATAGGTATGGAGATGCGAAAACCTTTGCTTGGCGAAATAGAAGGAACATGTATCACACATGCAAAATCTGAAAAAAAAATACCACATGAATACTCTACCCTGATAGGTATTCAAGAATCCGTCCATGAAATTTTAATGGATTTGAAAAAAATTGTATTGCGAAGTAATCTGTATGGAAGTGGTGGCGAGTATATATATGTCAAGGGTCCTAGATATGTAACGGCTCAAGATATCATCTTACCACCTTCTGTGGAAATCATTGATAATACGCAGTGTATAGTTAAACTAGTAGAACCAATCCATTTTTGTATTGAATTACAAATAGAGAGAAATCGAGAATTTCGTATAAAAACCCCAAATAACTTTTAAGACAGAAGTTATTCTATAGACGTTGTATTCATGCCTGTTCAAAATGCGAATCATAGCATTCATTCTTATGTCAATGGGAATGAAAAACAAGCAATACTTTTTTCTCGAAATATGGACAAATGGAAGTTTAACTCCTAAAGAAGTATTTCATAAAGCTTCTCGAAATTTGATTGATTTATTTATTCCTTTTTTACATGCAGAAGAAGAAAATTTCCATTTGACCAACAATCAACACAAAATTACTTTTACCTATTTTTACTTTTCATGATAGATTGGCTAAACTAAGGAAAAACAAAAAAGAAATAGCATTCAAATCCATTTTTATTGACCAATGAGAATTGCCTACTAGGATCTATAATTGCCTCGAAAGATCCAATATACATACATTATTAGACCTTTTGAACAATAATCCAGACGAGCTTATGAAAATTAAAAATTTTTGCATAGAAGACATAAACCATATATTAAACATTCTAGAAATAGAAAAACATTTAATATAAATTGGAAATCCATTGGATTATTTTTTTTCTTTAGCTTTTGAAAAAACGGTAGAAAAAGGAAAAAAAAAAACGAAAAATGGAGTTTGAATCTTTAACATAATCTATATACTCGGAAAAAAATGAAATGAAATATATGTATCTTAGGGAGAATTCACTTTGAAGCGACTATTCTATTCGCTAGATACACATGTCGTGATATTTTATTTCATATTCAATTAAATTAAAAAAGACCTAAAGTTAGAGATTTATCAATAGGTAATGTTGCTCCAACACCTAAGCAAAGGGCTACTGCGGTACCAATCAAAAAGACGGTTGTCGCTACTGGACAATGAAATGGATTTTGTAATTTATTGACATTTTTCAAAAAGGGTACTGTTAATAATTCCGCAGGTACTAAAACCATTAAAAGAACGCCCAATAACTTATTTTGCATTGTACCAAGTATTTGAAATACGGGAAAAAAATACCATTCCAACAATACTTCCAATGGAGAAAATGGATATGCGGGTTCACCAATCATTGATTATTCTAGAACTGCTAAGCTTACGTTACACGCAATAGTATCTAGAATTACTATTGAAAAAAGATATAAAAGATCATTAGGCCATGCGAGTTCTCTGTAATAATTATGACACATCTCTTTAGCCAATTTAACTCTTAATACAAGATCATTTAAGTCAGGTTTTTTTGTTATTAAGATAGATAAATTTTTATGGATCCATCCCCCAAAGGAACTGGACCAGATAATTTTTCATCATCCAGCTCGAGCAAAAATCAAACAAATCAAACAGATCCATATAAAAAATAGATATCTTATTCCTATGTAAGGAATTCTATTCTTACAAAAAAAATGCTCAATACCCAAGTAGGCTTACAAAGTTGATCATGTTCAAGTGCTTTCTAGGTTGTCTCAGACCTTGCGATTGGACTTTAGTCTCCAAAAAAATGAAATATATATATCTCGAGATTTTTTATATTACAAAAGATTTACTTGTTACTATAAAGTCTAGTCTCTGTTCTTCTTTAGATCCACTTCTCACTCTAATATTATCATAAATCAAGTCAATGTAGAGGAAATGAATGCATTTTTCTTACTATTATTTAGTATTAAATAAGTGAAATAGTTAAAACATAATTTGGATTATACCACATTACTTATTCTACTAAATTTTACGTAAAATGAATGCATTTTACGGCAACATAACATGATCAAGTCTGATCATAGAAAAAATTCTCCTCAAATGAACCAGCTTATCCTCTGTATAGAGCTTACACGATGGTTGTAACAAAGACACATTTGGTTGTAAATTCCAATGTGACAGATAATGTGGAAGAAAACAATGATATATCTTCATGTCCCAATCAATAGTTCAAGTGACGCACTCCCATAATTTATTTTCTCTTACAAGAATTCACTTCAACTAGATAGTGTCAAATAACAAATACTATTTTTTGGAGTAGAAGGAAAATATAAAAATATATGTCTTATTTTTTCAATAATACATATTTTTAGCAATGAAAAACTATTCTCTCTCCTAGTTGATAACAGATATTTGTAATAAAAAATTGAAAATTTTTTAATCCTATGATTTGAGACATTTTTTCTTAGGGTAACAGATTTTATTCATAGATCGAAATTAAAATGTGCACAAAAATGCGAAAATATGAAAATGAAAAAAAAACTCAGAGCAACGCGGTTGAAGGAGCGCACCATCATGCAAGAAGACAAAACATTCTTGCAAAAAAATAGTTGATCGCTATTGCGCTCTCACATTGAGCTCAACTACGCTAGCATATGCATTTGAAGTCTACATCTAATGGTAATCATAGGGAAAAAAACCATCATGGGAGAGAAATTTTTGACAGACAAATGCAGTAGTGAAAACTTTAGCTAATTCCAAATCTTGCCATTACTTCCACACATGACAAATTTATTGATTAACCTATCTTTTTGGACATGCAAACTAGGTCACTGCGTCTTCAGCACCCTCTCCATCAACCCATCTCAATGAGTCATTTGAAACTTTTAACTATCAAACCATATACAATTCATTAGAGTTGTTAAATAGGCAGGCTGGCGATCCCGTTAGGCGGGCCGAGCTGAGCCCAGAATTTGGGCTCGCGAGCCCGCTAGGGACCGGGCCAAACGAGCCGGCCAATAGGCCTGCTCGTTGGCTCAGTGAGCCAGCCCGCCGCAGTCCCTCCCTCCCTAATCGGCCCCGTCCCCTTCTCCCCACCCACCCACCCACCCCCTGCCCTGCCTTGCCCCTACCCTGCCCTTCCCCTTCCTCTTTCCCAACTCCCCCCTCCTCTGCTTCTCCGACCGATAACATTGTCAGAGCTTCTCCATTTTATGGTGGCAATGAGGTGAGGTCTTCGATGGCTCGGAGATGTCGTAGCTGCAGCGAGCAACGATGGTGACAGAGACTTCTTCCCACTGGCTGGACTTTAGCTGGCCTCTTTCGAGAGAATACCACTTCTCCTGGTAAGACTGGATCAGAAGGAGAGTTTCTGGGTAACTCCATGGAAGCGGTTGGGGTTTTTTGGAAGAGAAAGAGGTGGGTTTGGCAGTGAAGAGGGGTTTGGAAGAGGAAGGGGAGGACAGAGTAGCCATTGGAGCCGAGGTTCAGAGAGGAGATGAGTCTAGGGTTTTGACAGAGGTTGTAGCTATGGCGGTGACTTGTGAGGGTGGTTGTGGTAGTTGGATTTTGGGTCACCGGTCGCCAGTCGGTTGGGCTTCTAGCCTTCTACGCCGCTTCCCCTCAGGGGGAGTCCCCTGCTGAAATACAACGGTCATGTGACCGTCGCACCCCCCCCCCCCCCCCCCGGTCGCCGGTAGGTCGAGCTTCTAGCCTTCTACGTCCCCTCCCCTCAGGGGGAGTCCCCTACTGAAATGCAACAGTTATGTGACCGTTGCACCCCCCCCTCCTGCATGAGAACAATAAATTTTTGTTTTTAGAAAACATTGATTTTATTCCGGCGTTTACTAGAAATCTCATTTCTGTTTCTCGAATAGTTGAACAATTATATGTTATTTCTTTTAATAATAATGCAAGTTATTATTTCTCGAAATGGTTTAAATATTTGTTCAGGCTCAATGGAAAATGGACTTTATAGGATAAGACCCATCATAAATTCATCATTGTTAAATACTGAAATGTTCAAAGTTGAATTGCCTAAATCCAAGAAGTAAAAGATTTCACATACTGATGATACATATCTATGCCACCTTAGACTTGGTCATATTAACCTTGATAGAATTAACAGAATTGTTAATGATGGTCCTTTAAAAGATCTAACCATTGGATCTTTACCTGTTTGTGAATCATGTCAGAAAGGTAAAATAACCAAGAGGTCCTTTATTGGAAAGGGCCAGAGGTGGCTATGAATACTTTGTGACATTCATAAATGATTACTCAAGATATGGATATACTTTCTTAATTCAGCTTAAATTTGAAACTTTTAGAAAGTTTCAAGAATTTAAAGCTGAAGCTGAGAACCAATTAGGTAAGACAATCAAGTGTCTTCGATCAGATCGAGGTGGTGAGTACCTTGACAGTGAATTCAAGGATTATCTGTTAGAAAATATGATAGTATCCCAACTAACAGCACCAAGCACGCCTCAGCAAAATGGTGTTGCTGAAAGAAGAAATTGAATATTGCTTAATATGGTAAGATCCATGATGAGGTACTCATCTCTTCCAAAATTATTTTGGGGATATGCTTTACAAATAGCAACCTACATACTTAATGTAGTTCCATCTAAGTCTATACCTAAAACACCCTTAGAGTTGTGAAGTTGTCACAAACCTAATTTGAGACACTTTCGTATATGTGGATGTCCTGCACATGTGTTAGTAGGTAAGACTAGGAAGTTGGAACCAAGAACTGAGGTATGCTTGTTTGTTGGATATGCGCAAGACACGAGAGGATGTTTGTTTTATAGTCCTAAGGATAATAAGGTAGTTGTATCGATAAATGCCACATTCATAGAACATGACTATATAACAAATTATAAACCTCATAGTAAGATTGTCTTAGAAGAGATTCTATCAATCAGGTTAGACCTGTTGCAACAACAGTTGTTGATCCACGAGGTACAAAAAATACTACTTTCTCTAGTCAGTCTTTCATTACACATCGTCGTAGAGATAGGGTAGTACGACTACCATCTCGATATCAACATGATGGTGAAGCACAAGTTACTATCACTGATGATGGGAAATATGATCCATTGACATATAGATGTGCAATGGAAGACTCTGACAAAGAAGCATGGCTTGAGAAGCTATGAAACTTGAAATGGAATCTATATATTCCAACCCAGTCTGGGACCTTGTAGATTTACCTGAAGGGGTAAAACCCATTGAGTGTAAATGAATCTATAAGAGGAAACTTGAAATATACGGGAATGTAGAGACATTCAAAGCTAGACTGGTGGTTAAGGGTTATACCCAAAAGGAAGAGATTGACTATGAAGAAACCTTATCACCAGTAGCAATGCTTAAGTTTATTCGTATTCTGCTTTCCATAGCTGCTCATTATGATTATGAGATTTGGCAGATGAACGTCAAGACAGTTTTTTTGAATGGCCATCTTTAGGAGACTATCTACATGGAGCAGCTAGAAGGTTTCATAGCACATGATGCAAAACAAAAAATTAATAAATTGCATAAGTCTATTTATGGACTCAAGCAAGCATCCAGATCATGGTATATGAGATTTGATGATGCAATCAAATTTTATGGATTTGTGCAATGTCTTGATGAGTCTTGTGTATACAAGCTCTTCAAGGAGAATTAAGTGGTTTTTCTAATTCTTTATGTCGATGACATTCTACTTATTGGGAATAATGTAGGATTATTATCAAACATAAAAGCTTGGTTGACTAAGTAATTCCAAATGAAAGATTTAGGAGAAGCGAGCTATATTCTTGGGATTCGTTTATTTAGAGATCGCAAGAATAAGTTGTTAGCCTATTCTCAGGCATTGTATATTGACAAGATGCTCGTCAGATATTCAATGCAGAACTCTAAAAAGGGTAATTTACCTTCTCGTCATGGAGTTACTCTTTCTAAGAAGCAGTATCCTGACACACCTCAAAAGGAAGAGGATATGAGACGCTATCCATATGCATCAGTAGTTGGTAGCTTGATGTATGCTATGTTATGCACAAGACCTGGCATTTGCTATGCAAAAGAGATAGTTAGCCGTTTTCAGTCTAATCCAGGATTAGATCACTAGATAGCAGTCAAGGACATTCTCAAGTATCTTAAGAGAACAAGGAATTATATGCTTGTATATTCAAGTAGGGATTTGATTCCTATGGGATATACGAATTCTGATTTTCAATATGATATAGTTGATCGAAAGTCGATATTTGGATTAGTATTTACTCTTGGTGGTGGAGCCATCGTTTGGAGAAGTACCAAACAAGGAAGAGTTTTTGACTCAACTATGGAAGCCGAGTACATAGCTGCTTCAGAAGCAGCTAAAGAAGTTGTTTGGCTCCGCAAGTTCTTTAGGGATTTAGAAGTTATTCCATATATGAATAAATCACTCACACTTTATTATAATAATAGTGGTGCGGTGGCGAATTCTAAAGAACCGAGAAGCCACAAAAGATCAAAGCATGTAGAAAGAAAATATTATCTTATTAGAGAGATCGTGCAACGTGGAGAAGTCGCCCTTTTGAAGATTCCAACCACTAAGAATCGTGCAGATCCCTTCACCAAGACGTTGTCTGCAAAAAATTTTGATAAACATCTGGAATGATTAGAGATTATAGATATGTCTCATTTGCTTTAGGGCAAGTGGGAGATTGTTGGGAATAATGTGCCCAACAAGCAAATGTTATGAACATTTTTATTGCTGTAATTAATAAATAAATTTTATGATTAATTTTTATGTAGGCATTATTTGATATGCTTTATAAATTCAAAGAAAAACTCTTGATTATTTGTATAATTTTAAATTTATATATATGTTGATATATGTGAGATTAAATTTAAATAGTTCATGACTTATATTTTAAGTATAGGATCTTCAAATTAATAAAGTCATAAATACAGTTCACTTCGTTGAGAACGTGTAATCATATTCTGACTATATATGCAGTGACATAAAGTGATTGTATTTTATATAATATGATTATATAGGACTGGACCAGATGAAATTATATTGTTCTTATAATATCCGTTAAACGAAGAACAATTAATTTTATCATAATGATGATCATATATGTATGATCTTAATTCATTGTATTTAGTAGACTCTTATTTCATTTTAATTTATTCTTTGGTTTACTTGGTACAGTTTTGTATAAGTTGCATTACATAAACCTTGTATCTTGGGAATAAATTGAATGAGTAGCTGAGAATGATAACATTGATACAATGAAATCTATAATACAAGATTCCCTTGTTTGTTAGTTCAGAGATTGAATAATTAGCGCACAAATTAATAAAAGTTATGAATTAATTATTCAATCAAGAACTAATGGTAGTAAAGGATAAAGATGTAATATGAGAGGTTAACGAATTTTATACCTAGCTCTATTACGAATCTTAATTGATGATTAATACATATGTAATGACTATATCAATGGACATTACTTTGAGTAAATATACTTTATAGTTCTAAGAGTGCAACTCTAGGTATTTAGTAAAATTACTCTAGAGTTAATAATTGTGTTATTTAATATAAAGAGTTTATATTAATTAACAAATATTATTGGAGCTTAGGGCTATCGGTCCCTCGGTCCCTCTGTTATCTTACATCACTATTTAATTTTCATATTACAAGAATAAATATATAAATGATTAATCATTTATAGACACTCAAATAAATATATTGTGATTTAAAATATATAAATAGTTTTTATATTTTGAATTCAAAATAAAATATCTCATTAGATGAGATTGTTTCAAGGGATTTGAATTAGATTTGAAGAATCTCATCAGATGAGATTTGATCTTCAAATTTAAATTGAAGTTAGTTATTTAACAAACTATCAAATCATATTTTTAAAATTTGAATAAAAATAGATCTGAAAAATCTGATTAAATTAGAATTGATCTACAATTGACTTATAATTTGTTTATTATTTAAAAGTAGATCTGAAGAATCTTATAAGATGAGATTATCTTAAAAAATAGTTTTCATAACTATATTCTAAAAACTATTTTTAGATTATAGTGATTAATTGATAAATTAATTTATTAGATAAATTAACTGCTAATTAAATTAGATTTGATTAGATAAGATTTTGTAAGACCCGAGAATTTCCTGTAACACACTTATGTCCTTGAATAGATGGTTAGGAGGGTTTATTGTTAAAGGATAAAAGGATGGGACTTTGAAATTTAGTCATGCAAGGAAAAAGAAGAGAATGGTTTGACTATTCAAACCAAAGCATTTTTTTGACAAGTCAAACCTTTATCAACCAATAGAAAATTAGTAAATTCATGCAATAAAAACTTAAGAAAAATTGCGTGGAAGAATAAGGAGAAGCATCCACGTTGGAATGCTTGAAATAAAAGACAAGTGGTGGTAGTTTTATAAATTTGGAAAGTTTGGTGGAAGAATTCAAAAGTAGAAAAAAAGGTTAGGTTAAAAAGGTGATTTCCACCTTTTTCTCCTTCATCTTCTTCGATTGTGCTATCCTCCATTGCAGCACATTCTTTTCTTCTTTTCATCAAGGGTTTTCAAGGTTTCAAGGAAATAATGCATGGGTTTTGGTTTGGTTTCACTTAGGTGTGGATTTGTGAGTGTTTTAGTGAGTTTAGAGTGAGTTTTGCGAGATTTAGAAAACCCTAACTTGAGGATTCCGAATTCCGAAATTAAAGATTTGAAGTAAGTTTGGAAAATTGGTTTTGTGCAATAGGTGGCCGATTCTGATTTTCTGGATTTTCGGAATGGCCATTGAATTGATTTGGTTACTTTGAGTGTTGAATGGATAGTAGACATGTAGAGGTTTCCGACTTGGGGTGGCACGTCAAAATCTGTTGAAAAACGAGAGAGTTATGACCGTTTGAAGTTGGACGGTATAAATTGGTATAAAAATCGGGTTTTGTGTTGGGGAATGAATTGTGTTATAGTTTTAGTTAGTTTAGGTTAAGAATTTTCTTAGAGTTCGTGAGTAAAGTACTAAGTTGAGTTTTCGTAATTTTAGGTTATCGAGCGTGTACTTTGATTGGACGAAGTGACATCACGTTTTTAGAGCAGCCAGGTAAGTAGCGGATGTGTGTTTGTTGCCTTCGGGCCTACACCATAGAACGGTAGGGATTGTTTGTTTGTCTGTTATGTTTGCATTGTGTCATGCATCATTGCTCGTGCTGAAAAGCACACTGGGGATTCTGATTGCCTCGACCTGCTCGTGCTGAAAAGCACACTGGGGATTCTGATTGCCTCGACCTGCTCGTGCTGAAAAGCACACTGGGGATTCTGATTGCCTCGACCTGCTCGTGCTGAAAAGCACATTGGGGATTCAGAATGCCTCGACCTGCTCGTGCTGAAAAGCACACTGGGGATTCTGATTGCCTCGACCTGCTCGTGCTGAAAAGCACACTGGGGATTCTGATTGCCTCGACCTGCTCGTGCTGAAAAGCACATTGGGGATTCAGAATGCCTCGACCTGCTCGTGCTGAAAAGCACACTGGGGATTCTGATTGCCTCGACCTGCTCGTGCTGAAAAGCACACTGGGGATTCTGATTGCCTCGACCTGCTCGTGCTGAAAAGCACACTGGGGATTCTGATTGCCTCGACCTGCTCGTGCTGAAAAGCACATTGGGGATTCAGAATGCCTCGACCTGCTCGTGCTGAAAAGCACACTGGGGATTCTGATTGCCTCGACCTGCTCGTGCTGAAAAGCACACTGGGGATTCTGATTGCCTCGACCTGCTCGTGCTGAAAAGCACACTGGGGATTCTGATTGCCTCGACCTGCTCGTGCTGAAAAGCACACTGGGGATTCTGATTGCCTCGACCTGCTCGTGCTGAAAAGCACACTGGGGATTCTGATTGCCTCGACCTGCTCGTGCTGAAAAGCACATTGGGGATTCAGAATGCCTCGACCTGCTCGTGCTGAAAAGCACATTGGGGATTCAGAATGCCTCGACCTGCTCGTGCTGAAAAGCACACTGGGGATTCTGATTGCCTCGACCTGCTCGTGCTGAAAAGCACACTGGGGATTCTGATTGCCTCGACCTGCTCGTGCTGAAAAGCACACTGGGGATTCTGATTGCCTCGACCTGCTCGTGCTGAAAAGCACACTGGGGATTCTGATTGCCTCAACCTGCTCGTGCTGAAAAGCACATTGGGGATTCAGAATGCCTCGACCTGTTCGTGCTGTAAGGCACACTGGGGATTCTGATTGCCTCGACCTGCTCGTGCTGAAAAGCACACTGGGGATTCAGAATGCCTCGACCTGTTCGTGTTGTAAGGCACACTGGGGATTTTGATTGCCTCGACCTGCTCGTGCTGAAAAGCACACTGGGGATTCCGAATGCCTCGACCTGTTCGTGCTATAAGGCACACTGGGGATTCTGATTGCCTCGACCTGCTCGTGCCGGAAGGCACACTGAGGATTCTACGATCGACGAAGGAGGAGATTCGGTTGGCCGTCCCGGACTGTGTTAGGACGTGTGCCTCCGGTCTAGCTCCGTGGATCAAGGCGTGGCCGTCCTGGACTGTGTGGGGGCGTGTGCCTACTTGATTCACATGGAAGTGAAAGATAATGCAACCGAAATGAAAAGAAAACAACAGAGTGTGTAGAAACTGCATGTTAGGGTTGAGTTGAGCATTTAGTGTGTTATTGTGCATTAACTCCCTACTTGCTAAGCATTAGGCTTATGTTTTGTGTTCTGTGGTGTATGTGACTAGTTCTTTACAGATGAGGTAGAGGAGACAGCCGAGGATTAGGCCGCAGTCGGAGGAGTACGGAGTCCGCCGGTGTAGGTTGTTGTCGGGGCGTCTGGATCACTGTCTTTCTCGGGTAGTGTGGGAGATGAAGGTTTTGTGGTTGATAGTTTGTTTAGTAAGTGTTTTGTATTTTGAGATAAATAGAAAAGTGGAAGTTTTAGGAAGTTTTTGTACGTCGTATTTATAAATATTTTCGTAACTATTTTCGGAGAATTGTGGAAGTTGGTTGTGTGTGGATATTGGTGTATATCTTAGGGATTTTAAACTGGTTGGATTTCCGATTTTAATTACAGGTATTTGGTTTAAAGAAATTTAGGCGTTACACCGCCCGTTTTGATTTTTAAAGTAATAACGTCGGGTTTACATTCGCTATTTTTTTTATTATCCGTTTTAAGTCGGTTTTTCAAAATTTTTATGGGACTTGAAGATTTGGGTGTCGGGAATGTGTGGTTAAAATTTTAGAATTTTTGGAGGTGTTTTGCTAGGAGAAAAATGAAGAAAAGTCGAAGAAGTCGGGAAAAAGTCAAAATTTAGCGTTTTGGGTGAAAAAACAGAGTGTGTGGGGATCGATCGCCACTGGGAGGCAATCGATCGCCCACGGGGTGCCTTTTTGGGAAGAAAACAGAGCGGGTGGCGATCGATCGCCGCTGGGAGGTTATCGATCGCCCGTGGCACGCGCTGAGCACGCACAGGGCGCGCTGGGGGCGCACGCGGCGCCCCAAATGAAATTTTTTTTATTTTTTTATTTTTTTGTTTTTTTTTACATTTTCAAATTATTTTAACCCGAAATTTTCCGACGTATTTTAACGTATTTTGGGCACGTTTCCCAACAAAAATCAAGGGTTTGAAAAACCCGAAAACCGAGTCAAAATTTTACCGAAAAATATTTTAAACGTCGTTTTAAACACGGATTGGGTTTGTATTGTGATGCACCGAGCCGGGGCGGGTTCGGGGCGTTACAGATTTATTTTTAAAAATTAGTATTTATTAAAATAAATTTAAAAATTTATTTTAAAATCAATCTATAAAATTGTTAAATGTGATTTGACAGAAAAAAAGATAGAGAGATTTAATCCCAAAAGAAAAGATGTGACCTTTTCGTATTCGGTTTTAGAAAAAGATTTTCTAAGATCGAAGAGAGACGTCTCATGTGTTGAGAATACGTCTCTGCACAAATATAAGAGTGCGTTGTTCTCGTAAGTCAGACGTCTACACGTTAGGAAATTTAAGTGTAAAGATCTTCAGAGAAGACTCGACGGTTTCAAAGTCTTCGGGAAAAACATTTGATCTTGAGTTAAAGCTATTAAGATCAGACGGGAGTACCTGAGTAAAAGCGTTGTTCCAATAGGTATTTTCTTTTATTATTCCACAATCTAAATCTAATAATTTTTCTTAATGTAAATTGTTTACATTTGGAAAAAATACATATTTTTCAAAAATAATTTCTTTTAGACTAACGATTCAATTTATGGTTTTTTGATGATTTTAAAATAGTTTTAAAATCACAGGGTAACGCATGTCACTATTATTATGAATAATAGTGAATTCCGCTATGCGTAGGAACCATCAAAACCAACACGTAGCACAAGTGCTCTGGATGTACTAGCGGTATACATGCAGATATCTATCTTAGTACATGCAACAATAATGATAATAAAAGTAGCAATATGCAAGGGATCTGCCTGTAACTATTAAGACCCCTCGACCTCTTCTTCTGCCACCTCTTCAGCCTCTTCCTCTTTCACTGCCACTGTCACTACCTCCTCCTATTTCCCCTCCTTTGCCTCTTCCTATACAGCTTCCTTAATCTCCACTAGTAGTCAGTCCAGATATATTAGAATTAACTCCTTCGCATCTCCTAACATTATGTCCCACACCACTGCATTTAGTGCATCTAATCACTCTATTCTTTCTAGATACATTGGTACTACTTTCAGTCTCATCAACGTCTCTAATCCTCCTCTTCCTTGGTCTACCCAGCTGTTTTTTTTGTTAATGGTGGGAGGATTGTAGGTGAAACAATCTCTGGCCACAAAAACTCATCCCATTAACTGGAGCAATGTAGTGGGAATACATATCTATGAAGGTTTATCTGTGGTAATGGTCATGCGCGTACTCCTCAACATCTTGTCTCAAATATCTTATGTAACGCCCCGAGTTTTCTGAACCCGGTTCGCTACTCAATGCTCGAACATGACTAAGAAATTTTTTTTGATTAATTTAAATCTTCACTCGACACGTGCACCTCACATGACTCCTTAAAACATCTACCGATAGAGAATATCTACCGGTTGACACGTGCACCTCACATGACTCCTTAAAACATCTACCGATAGAGAATATCTACCGGTGGACACGTGCACCTCACATGACTCCTTAAAACATCTACCGATAGAGAATATCTACCGGTGGACACGTGCACCTCACATGACTCCTTAAAACATCTACCGATAGAGAATATCTACCGGTGGACACGTGCACCTCACATGACTCCTTAAAACATCTACCGATAGAGAATATCTACCGGTGGACACGTGCACCTCACATGACTCCTTAAAACATCTACCGATAGAGAATATCTACCGGTGGACACGTGCACCTCACATGACTCCTTAAAACATCTACCGATAGAGAATATCTACCGGTGGACACGTGCACCTCACATGACTCCTTAAAACATCTACCGATAGAGAATATCTACCGGTGGACACGTGCACCTCACATGACTCCTTAAAACATCTACCGATAGAGAATATCTACCGGTGGACACGTGCACCTCACATGACTCCTTAAAACATCTACCGATAGAGAATATCTACCGGTGGACACGTGCACCTCACATGACTCCTTAAAACATCTACCGATAGAGAATATCTACCGGTGGACACGTGCACCTCACATGACTCCTTAAAACATCTACCGATAGAGAATATCTACCGGTGGACACGTGCACCTCACATGACTCCTTAAAACATCTACCGATAGAGAATATCTACCGGTGGACACGTGCACCTCACATGACTCCTTAAAACATCTACCGATAGAGAATATCTACCGGTGGACACGTGCACCTCACATGACTCCTTAAAACATCTACCGATAGAGAATATCTACCGGTGGACACGTGCACCTCACATGACTCCTTAAAACATCTACCGATAGAGAATATCTACCGGTGGACACGTGCACCTCACATGACTCCTTAAAACATCTACCGATAGAGAATATCTACCGGATCTACCGTTCACAAAACGACAAGTCTTGCGCCTCGGATCTATCGATACGTGCTTCTCACGTGGTCATTTAAAACATCTACCGATAGAGAATATCTACCGGTGGACACGTGCACCTCACATGACTCCTTAAAACATCTACCGATAGAGAATGTCTACCGGTGGACACGTGCACCTCACATGACTCCTTAAAACATCTACCGATAAAGAATGTCTACCAGTTGACACGTGCACCTCACATGACTCCTTAAAACATCTACCGATAGAGAATATCTACCGGTGGACACGTGCACCTCACATGACTCCTTAAAACATCTACCGATAGAGAATATCTACCGGTAGCTTAAGAGCTCTACATTATCCGATAGGTAAATTACTCAACTCCTGCCGATGGACTAAACAACATGGTAGTAAACTTTATTGTAAACCGAGAAAGTTCCGACTATCAGAAGGACTTAAGCATCTACCAAAAACCATTCAGAGACAATTTAAATCATTGCATTACTCAAATTCAGTAAAAACAGCATTTTAAAATCCAACAGAATACTAATGTCACGAATTCTCAAAACTAATTCAAAAGGTTGCAACCACTACTGTCATGAAAACTCAATGTACTCAGATTGAATCATTATCAACTAGACCTTCACAACTGCTGACATCAATTAACCCGCCTCATCAGTTTACCAGACCAGAGCATGAAGGTACCCCTCCAACCACATCTACTCATCTGTGCATACAGGAAATTCACCTGCAGTAACCTCTTCACCTACATCACAAAACTCATCTATTAGCCTAATGCTAAGTAAGCAAAGCAAGGAATGAAATATGTACTGAAATGTAAATTCTAAATATGCAGTTTCTACTTTCCGTTCCTCAGTTATGTTGCATTCGTTCACTGGTCTGATGATCCCTGATACAATGGGAGATGGATCAGTTTTCCCAAGGTATGTATCCATATATTCAATTAAGGGGCGGATTAGTTCCCTTAACAGCTGATTTGATCCCTGATACAATGGGAGATGGATCAATTTTCCCAAAGTATGTATCCATATGTTCGATTAAGAGGCGGATTAATTCCCTTAAAAGTATACTGTTGCAATCTGTTCACGTCTCACCATGCTACTTCATGTAAATTCATTTTCGTTTCCCTTCAAAATATGATGCATGGCGACTGAAAAGAAACATACATTCATGCATACACAAATCCTACTATTTTGTGATGTACGCCCGAAGGCACATGCAAACTCTACTTACCTGGTCTCCTGAAAAAACTTGGTTGCAAGCTACTTCGGGTATTACTCGAACCTAAAACCATAGACAGAGCATACATTAAATTTCCTCTAATCTTCATTCTAAACCACTAGAAATCTAAGGGAAACTGTTTTGGAAACTCTAGTCATTGTGCATTCCCGATTTCAACTTAAACCGAAACCACCACTCGCTTACCGCCTTCTCAAAACCTCATTTATCATCCCTCCTACCAACGATAGATACAATGTAGCAAGAAATAGAAGCAAAACTCACCAAGTTCGGAGGAAATCACTGGAGAAAGTCGAAGGGGGTCTCCCATCGCATTCTGCTAAGCTGAGGAGCTGAGAATGGAGAGGAAATGAAATAAAATAGTGGCGGCTACTTCAATAACATTTCCCTTAAATGCGTTAACTTGTATTACTATCAGATTACCATACTGCCCTCCCTTAGTCATACATTAACCTAGTCATTAATCCTCCATAAAAATAATGTCTCACGATTTGATTAAATAATTAGATTGTGATTAAACCGGGTGCTACATCTTATGCAAGGGATTAAATGGACACAAGGTATTCCAGTCAGAGTCCACGCAAAGCAACTGCAACTTGGAATATTCAAGTCCACGGTATATTGCTCATTTCCGTCGGAGACCTTGAACCGGTTCTCTCCTGCAGCTATATGAGACTAGTTTCTTGAAGCACTTTTCAACTTTTTAATCTCGCGCACTCCTGCATTTGTGTAACACCCGGGAAAATTCTTCAACGAGGGTTGCCTTAGGTTTAATTAGGTTTTTGGGAGTTTAGTAATGAACCTTGAAAGTATTTAATTATGTAAATTAGAATGAGGAGATAGAAGTGAAATGTGAAATGTTAGAGTTTGGAATGGTTAAGGAAATTATTGTTTGAATTAGAAACAAAAGGAATAAATAAATCAATAATTAAATAAAGTAAATTTGACCAAAGGAAGAGGGAAGGAGGAGATTCTTCCACGTTGGAGTTATGTAAAGTAAAAAAGGGGAAGGGGGGGGGGGGGGGGAGTTTTGGAAATTATTAAAGTTGGTGGTTATTTGGTAAAAGGTGAAAGTTAGATTTTAAAAAGGGTAAAGTAAAAGGGTGAAAAACTAACATTTTGTCTTCTCCTTCTTCAATTTTCGTGGCAGCCATGGATGATCTCCCTCTCCTCCATTTCTCCAAGTTGTAGCAAGATTTGAGGTGAGTTAAGTGGGGGTTTTGTAATTTATGCACATTAGTGATGTTTTTGGGTGTTTTTAGTGAATTTAGTTGATTTTTGGAAGAGTTTGAAAAACCCTAAAATAGCATTCCGAATTTTGCTTTCTCTTGCTAGGTTTTCTTGATAATTTGATGGTTTAATTCTTAGATAGGTTGGCTTAGAGTGTTAAAGTGGATAGATTGAAGATTTAGTGGAATTTGGAAAAAAACCGGATTGTTAAGTTAAGTAGCCGAATCTGTTTTGCGTGTTTCGGTTTGGCCAAATTGTTTGCTTGGTGAAATTGAGTGTTTAATGGAAAGTAGATGTGTTGAGGTTTACAGATTGGGGTGGCACGTCGAAATCTGTTGAAAAACGAGAAAGTTATGGCCGTTTGAAGTTGGACAGTTAAACTTTGTAGTAAAAATCAGTTTTAGGGCTTAGGGTGAGGTTTGTCTAAATTGTGGTGTAGTTTTGGTTAGTTTTAGGTTTACGAATTTCTTAGAATTTTAGTAAACATTTCTTAGGTTATGTTTTGGTGATTTTAAGTGATTTTACCTATTAATGTGCTAGGTGGACGAGCGAGTGAATTGCGGAGTGAGCTAAAACGTGCGGGAGTTCAGGTAAATAGAGGATGTCTGTGTTTTGCCTTCAGGCCTACACCTTGGAATAGTAGGGAATTGTTGTTTGCTTTGTTTGGTTGTTTATTTCATTTGGTGTTTGAGTATTGCCTGGACATGCATCATTGTTTTCAAACTATGAAACGAATGAGTTTTGAGCATGGTTTTGAATGGCGAGCTTGAAATGTAAGGGGTGGTGTGAGATGAAACGTAATGTGGTTGTGTTGGAGTCGCCCAGTCGCGTTAGGGTAGCACCTGCGAGGAACTCTAGTGGAGTTGCCAAGTCGCGTTAAGGTGGTACCTGCGAGGGACTATAGTGTAGTCGCCCAGTCGCGTTAGAGTGGAACCTGCGAGGGACTCCAGGGGAGTTGCCCAGTCGCGTTAGGGTGGCACTTGCGAGGGACTTTGTGGGAGTTGGACACCTGCGAGGGACTCCATGGGAGTTGCCCACTCGTGTTAGGGTGGCACCTGTGATGGACGCTGTGGGAGTCGTCCAGTCGCGTTAAGGTGCGAGGTTAGCATGTGTGATGGGTTCTATGAAAGAAAGAATGAATGGGATCGAAATAAGAGCAACTGAGCGAGTAGAAACTTCATGTGTTAGGGGTTGTGTTGCATTATGTTTTTTGTATGCATTATTCCCTACTTATTAAGCATTAGGCTTACATTTTGTGTTCCGTGGTGTAGGTGTCGACAAGAGTACAAGTGAGGGTTTAAAGGAAAAAGCTAGGGTTGGAACGCAGTCGTTGATGTACGCTGTATGCCGGTGCAGGCAGTTGTCGGGGCATCTCGACCATGGTCTTCGGGGAGTTGTGAGTGATGGTTACTTTTTGGTTATTTTGGTATTTTTGATATATTTGGTTGGTGATTTGGAGATTTTGTATAGATATTGTTTTGGTTTAAATTGATTTGGGGTTTGATATTTTGTCGTTTGGTTTGTTAGATTTGTTTGAGGTAAATACTTGTGGCTTGATACTGGTGTGGATTTGGTAAAATTGTGGTTTAAATGCATGTTTTCAGGATTTCGGATTTAGAAACTTTTAGCCGTTATGTTGTCGGTTTTTGTTAAAAATGTCTAGAATGTTAGGTTTGTTTTGTCATCCATTTTAAGTCGTTTTCCCAAAATTTTTACGAGACATGAAGTTTTGGGTGTGGGGATTGTATGGTTAAAATTTCAGGAAATTTGGAGGAGTTTGGCTTGGGGGAAAAGTGGAGGATAATTGGCGGGGGTCATGGGTGTCGCGCGCTGGGGCGTGCTGGGTGCGCGCAAGAGGCCATCGATTGCGTGCCCAGCGGCGATCGGTCACTGATCGCGCCTCTCTGGTACTGTAGCACCCGAGAGGGTGGCGATCGATCGCCACCTGAAAAAAAAAAAAAAATTTAAAAGTCTTCCTATCCCCGAATTATTTCAACCCGACGTATTTTTAAATGTATTTTGGTGCATTTTCTGATATTTTTCGAGGGTTCGTAAAACTCGAAATTGAGTCGAAAAGTTTAAGAAAAATTATTTTAAACGCCGTTTTAAATGCGGGAAGTGTGAGCAAAGTAACGCACCGAGCCTGGGCGGGTATGGGGCGTTACAATTTGTCTTTGCTTATGTGGTATTCTTGTCATTAGACATATCCTTATCATCTCAAATAACGTCCAAATAAGCTTGTCTCGAGCAGGTAATATTAAAGCGTTAAAAGACTCATTTAGGTTGTTGAGCCTCATATCACATTTCGAAATCGGATAAAGGCTTGTTTCGACCAATACTTTGGATCTGTTTTACACTAAGCTGTGTAGAATGCCTTGTCCATTACTACTAACTTGTTCATTTTCCGCTTGAATGCATTTGAAGTGGTCCCCATTGAAGCTTTCTATAGGGCTTCCTTGTACATCTTCCCAGGAAACTTGTTATTGAAATTACTGTATAAGTGCCTGAATCAAAATCGATGCTCATGATGGGGTACTATCTCCTCGAGAGTAGCGAACTCGCGTCCTCAAAATCTTCATCATCCTCCGCATCATCATTTTCCCCCTCCTTTTCGAACTCGCGTCCTCAAAATCTTCATCATCCTCCGCATCATCATTTTCCCCCTCCTTTTCGAACTCGCGTCCTCAAAATCTTCATCATCCTCCGCATCATCATTTTCCCCCTCCTTTTCGAACTCGCGTCCTCAAAATCTTCATCATCCTCCGCATCATCATTTTCCCCCTCCTTTTCGAACTCGCGTCCTCAAAATCTTCATCATCCTCCGCATCATCATTTTCCCCCTCCTTTTCGAACTCGCGTCCTCAAAATCTTCATCATCCTCCGCATCATCATTTTCCCCCTCCTTTTCGAACTCGCGTCCTCAAAATCTTCATCATCCTCCGCATCATCATTTTCCCCCTCCTTTTCGAACTCGCGTCCTCAAAATCTTCATCATCCTCCGCATCATCATTTTCCCCCTCCTTTTCGAACTCGCGTCCTCAAAATCTTCATCATTACGTTTAATTCCCTCTGCACAGTTTCAATAATGGAAGGAATCTCCCAATCTGGTTGGCTCTTAAACCTCATTAAGTAATGCTAAGCAACCCCTTTTGTTGTAGCCAGCCTATTCTACACAATTCGTGGACATGTGTGTACATTATTGAGCGTCCTTATTTGGAAACTTTGTTCGCTGTTTAATTTGGATGCCTGCAGCACCCACTTACAACCATCCTTACATACTACTCTTATTCTTATTTTCTCACTTTTCACAATCGGATCCCATAATCATGCTTCACAGCGTATTCCTTCATAATATCTTTGATCTTTGTCAATAAACTAAAAGTCATGTCAAGCTCCAAAGGTAAGTTACCAACTTCTGAATCAACAACATTGTCCAAGCTACCTTCACTTCCTTCTTCTTCATTACTATTGACATTAACATCTATCTGCTCCACATCATCATTATTTCCCTCCTCATTTTCCAACACATTGTCTTCAAAATCTTCATCATCCTCCGCATCATCATTTTCCCCCTCCTTTTCGAACTCGCGTCCTCAAAATCTTCAGCATCCTCCTCCTCATTTTCTTCCTCCTCATTTTAGTATCATCCGTCATCATCCTCCGCATCATCATTTTCCCCCTCCTTTTCGAACTCGCGTCCTCAAAATCTTCATCATCCTCCGCATCATCATTTTCCCCCTCCTTTTCGAACTCGCGTCCTCAAAATCTTCATCATCCTCCGCATCATCATTTTCCCCCTCCTTTTCGAACTCGCGTCCTCAAAATCTTCATCATCCTCCGCATCATCATTTTCCCCCTCCTTTTCGAACTCGCGTCCTCAAAATCTTCATCATCCTCCGCATCATCATTTTCCCCCTCCTTTTCGAACTCGCGTCCTCAAAATCTTCATCATCCTCCGCATCATCATTTTCCCCCTCCTTTTCGAACTCGCGTCCTCAAAATCTTCATCATCCTCCGCATCATCATTTTCCCCCTCCTTTTCGAACTCGCGTCCTCAAAATCTTCAGCATCCTCCTCCTACACAAAAGTGTAATCAATCATTCACAAAAGTGTAATCAATCATTCACAAAAGTGTAATCAATCATTCACAAAAGTGTAATCAATCATTCACAAAAGTGTAATCAATCATTCACAAAAGTGTAATCAATCATTCACAAAAGTGTAATCAATCATTCACAAAAGTGTAATCAATCATTCACAAAAGTGTAATCAATCATTCACAAAAGTGTAATCAATCATTCACAAAAGTGTAATCAATCATTCACAAAAGTGTAATCAATCATTCACAAAAGTGTAATCAATCATTCACAAAAGTGTAATCAATCATTCACAAAAGTGTAATCAATCATTCACAAAAGTGTAATCAATCATTCACAAAAGTGTAATCAATCATTCACAAAAGTGTAATCAATCATTCACAAAAGTGTAATCAATCATTCACAAAAGTGTAATCAATCATTCACAAAAGTGTAATCAATCATTCACAAAAGTGTAATCAATCATTCACAAAAGTGTAATCAATCATTCACAAAAGTGTAATCAATCATTCACAAAAGTGTAATCAATCATTCACAAAAGTGTAATCAATCATTCACAAAAGTGTAATCAATCATTCACAAAAGTGTAATCAATCATTCACAAAAGTGTAATCAATCATTCACAAAAGTGTAATCAATCATTCACAAAAGTGTAATCAATCATTCACAAAAGTGTAATCAATCATTCACAAAAGTGTAATCAATCATTCACAAAAGTGTAATCAATCATTCACAAAAGTGTAATCAATCATTCACAAAAGTGTAATCAATCATTCACAAAAGTGTAATCAATCATTCACAAAAGTGTAATCAATCATTCACAAAAGTGTAATCAATCATTCACAAAAGTGTAATCAATCATTCACAAAAGTGTAATCAATCATTCACAAAAGTGTAATCAATCATTCACAAAAGTGTAATCAATCATTCACAAAAGTGTAATCAATCATTCACAAAAGTGTAATCAATCATTCACAAAAGTGTAATCAATCATTCACAAAAGTGTAATCAATCATTCACAAAAGTGTAATCAATCATTCACAAAAGTGTAATCAATCATTCACAAAAGTGTAATCAATCATTCACAAAAGTGTAATCAATCATTCACAAAAGTGTAATCAATCATTCACAAAAGTGTAATCAATCATTCACAAAAGTGTAATCAATCATTCACAAAAGTGTAATCAATCATTCACAAAAGTGTAATCAATCATTCACAAAAGTGTAATCAATCATTCACAAAAGTGTAATCAATCATTCACAAAAGTGTAATCAATCATTCACAAAAGTGTAATCAATCATTCACAAAAGTGTAATCAATCATTCACAAAAGTGTAATCAATCATTCACAAAAGTGTAATCAATCATTCACAAAAGTGTAATCAATCATTCACAAAAGTGTAATCAATCATTCACAAAAGTGTAATCAATCATTCACAAAAGTGTAATCAATCATTCACAAAAGTGTAATCAATCATTCACAAAAGTGTAATCAATCATTCACAAAAGTGTAATCAATCATTCACAAAAGTGTAATCAATCATTCACAAAAGTGTAATCAATCATTCACAAAAGTGTAATCAATCATTCACAAAAGTGTAATCAATCATTCACAAAAGTGTAATCAATCATTCACAAAAGTGTAATCAATCATTCACAAAAGTGTAATCAATCATTCACAAAAGTGTAATCAATCATTCACAAAAGTGTAATCAATCATTCACAAAAGTGTAATCAATCATTCACAAAAGTGTAATCAATCATTCACAAAAGTGTAATCAATCATTCACAAAAGTGTAATCAATCATTCACAAAAGTGTAATCAATCATTCACAAAAGTGTAATCAATCATTCACAAAAGTGTAATCAATCATTCACAAAAGTGTAATCAATCATTCACAAAAGTGTAATCAATCATTCACAAAAGTGTAATCAATCATTCACAAAAGTGTAATCAATCATTCACAAAAGTGTAATCAATCATTCACAAAAGTGTAATCAATCATTCACAAAAGTGTAATCAATCATTCACAAAAGTGTAATCAATCATTCACAAAAGTGTAATCAATCATTCACAAAAGTGTAATCAATCATTCACAAAAGTGTAATCAATCATTCACAAAAGTGTAATCAATCATTCACAAAAGTGTAATCAATCATTCACAAAAGTGTAATCAATCATTCACAAAAGTGTAATCAATCATTCACAAAAGTGTAATCAATCATTCACAAAAGTGTAATCAATCATTCACAAAAGTGTAATCAATCATTCACAAAAGTGTAATCAATCATTCACAAAAGTGTAATCAATCATTCACAAAAGTGTAATCAATCATTCACAAAAGTGTAATCAATCATTCACAAAAGTGTAATCAATCATTCACAAAAGTGTAATCAATCATTCACAAAAGTGTAATCAATCATTCACAAAAGTGTAATCAATCATTCACAAAAGTGTAATCAATCATTCACAAAAGTGTAATCAATCATTCACAAAAGTGTAATCAATCATTCACAAAAGTGTAATCAATCATTCACAAAAGTGTAATCAATCATTCACAAAAGTGTAATCAATCATTCACAAAAGTGTAATCAATCATTCACAAAAGTGTAATCAATCATTCACAAAAGTGTAATCAATCATTCACAAAAGTGTAATCAATCATTCACAAAAGTGTAATCAATCATTCACAAAAGTGTAATCAATCATTCACAAAAGTGTAATCAATCATTCACAAAAGTGTAATATATATATATCAAAACCAAAATTTTACAGAAGTTGACAGACTCAAATAGAAGTTGATAGACTCTGAATTTTGTACCTAAGAGAAAAGATGGATTACTTGCCCGGTTTATGGAGAGAAGAAAAGTAAAAATGTAGAGGTAGAAAAACTCCAACAAGAAGATCAAAAAGCCCCAAATGAAGATCAAAAAATAGAGAGGGAGAAGAACTCACCCACTGTCCCAACTGAAGATTGCCTTAGTGTGCTTCAAAATCGAAAAATGCCCTCGCCTTTGTCTTCGAGTGCTTCAAAAGCCGAAAATTCTCAAAACGAGTGGGAATGTAGCCTTAAATTGGGGCTTAAAGCTACAATTTCCCGTCATAGTTCCAGCATCCACGTGCACTTAATGTGGGTATTGATGGAAAGACTAAAAAGGTCAATGCCGATAACGGAATCATAGTACGAGGTTCAGTTTTTCGATTACTTTAGTAGAGTGGGCTACCTGAAATTACGGGTATAGTACATGGTTAAAATCGATTGTTTCCCATAATTTAAATGTGTTATTGAAAATTAATGATTTTTAGATTCTAAGAAGTTATATTGCTAAGCGTAACAAAAATATTATTAAAACCAACTAGGACAAATCACTGAACATAAGAAAATGTTATCTGATACTCGAGGAATGAGAAACAGATTCAGAACTATCAACATAAACAAATATATATGCATACCTTACCACTGAATTTTTTTTCTGCAGCTCCCAAAAAATTCACAGATGAATCTTGCAAAAAGCCTTCCTCAATATGTAAGGAACATACATGACAATAATATTGCGATTTCAAGAAATATAAAGTTGATTATAGAATCAATGTACATGATTGTATTAGTATAAAAGTTGTAAAACAAAGGAAAGATAAAGAAGAGTTTGAAAAGATATAGGGTCTGAGAAAAAAAAAATCATCAACCGTTGAGTTAATGTAGAGATCCTTCAGATCACTTTTTAGCTTTCAAGGTCAAATAAGTAGGTGTGAGCAAAAACCAGTCCGGTCCGGTTTTAAGAAAGATTGTAACCAAAATAATAAAATTCGGTTTTTAATTTTTAAGACCGAGACTATTTTTATTTTTTTAAAGACTGGACTAGAACCGGACCCGATAATCCGGTTCCGGTTTTCCCACTTTTTTTTAAACAAAAAATGCTTATTCTTTTTTGTAAATATATATATATATATATATATATATATATATATATATATATATATATATATATATATATATATATATATATATATATATATATATATATATATATATATATATATATATATATATATATATATATATATATATATATATATATATATATATATATATATATATATATATATATATATATATATATATATATATATATATATATATATATATATATATATATATATATATATATATATATATATATATATATATATATATATATATATATATATATATATATATATATATATATATATATATATATATATATATATATATATATATATATATATATATATATATATATATATATATATATATATATATATATATATATATATATATATATATATATATATATATATATATATATATATATATATATATATATATATATATATATATATATATATATATATATATATATATATATATATATATATATATATATATATATATATATATATATATATATATATATATATATATATATATATATATATATATATATATATATATATATATATATATATATATATATATATATATATATATATATATATATATATATATATATATATATATATATATATATATATATATATATATATATATATATATATATATATATATATATATATATATATATATATATATATATATATATATATATATATATATATATATATATATATATATATATATATATATATATATATATATATATATATATATATATATATATATATATATATATATATATATATATATATATATATATATATATATATATATATATATATATATATATATATATATATATATATATATATATATATATATATATATATATATATATATATATATATATATATATATATATATATATATATATATATATATATATATATATATATATATATATATATATATATATATATATATATATATATATATATATATATATATATATATATATATATATATATATATATATATATATATATATATATATATATATATATATATATATATATATATATATATATATATATATATATATATATATATATATATATATATATATATATATATATATATATATATATATATATATATATATATATATATATATATATATATATATATATATATATATATATATATATATATATATATATATATATATATATATATATATATATATATATATATATATATATATATATATATATATATATATATATATATATATATATATATATATATATATATATATATATATATATATATATATATATATATATATATATATATATATATATATATATATATATATATATATATATATATATATATATATATATATATATATATATATATATATATATATATATATATATATATATATATATATATATATATATATATATATATATATATATATATATATATATATATATATATATATATATATATATATATATATATATATATATATATATATATATATATATATATATATATATATATATATATATATATATATATATATATATATATATATATATATATATATATATATATATATATATATATATATATATATATATATATATATATATATATATATATATATATATATATATATATATATATATATATATATATATATATATATATATATATATATATATATATATATATATATATATATATATATATATATATATATATATATATATATATATATATATATATATATATAGAAAACTGAATGGCTTCACGAAGAAGCCATTCAGTTTCTACTACCCGAGCGCCTGAACAGAGGAGCCCGAGCGACGATTCTCCTCCGGCGACCACGCAGTTCCGGCCGCCGTTCAGACGAGCGAGCTCCGGCGAGAAGAAATCTCTTTCTCCCTCTTTGATTGTGGGCCAGCTTTGCATAGGTTGTGAGTTCGGTGTAGGTTGTGGGCTAGTTGTGGGTAGGTTGTGAGTCTTGTGCAGGTTGTGGGCCAGCTTTGCATAGGTTGTGAGTTCGGTGTAGGTTGTGGGCTAGTTGTGGGTAGGTTGTGAGTCTTGTGCAGGTTGTGGGCCAGCTTTGCATAGGTTGTGAGTTCGGTGTAGGTTGTGGGCTAGTTGTGGGTAGGTTGTGAGTCTTGTGCAGGTTGTGGGCCAGCTTTGCATAGGTTGTGAGTTCGGTGTAGGTTGTGGGCTAGTTGTGGGTAGGTTGTGAGTCTTGTGCAGGTTGTGGGCCAGCTTTGCATAGGTTGTGAGTTCGGTGTAGGTTGTGGGCTAGTTGTGGGTAGGTTGTGAGTTCGGTGTAGGTTGTGGGCTAGTTGTGGGTAGGTTGTGAGTTCGGTGTAGGTTGTGGGCTAGTTGTGGGTAGGTTGTGAGTTCGGTGTAGGTTGTGGGCTAGTTGTGGGTAGGTTGTGAGTTCGGTGTAGGTTGTGGGCTAGTTGTGGGTAGGTTGTGAGTTCGGTGTAGGTTGTGGGCTAGTTGTGGGTAGGTTGTGAGTTCGGTGTAGGTTGTGGGCTAGTTGTGGGTAGGTTGTGAGTTCGGTGTAGGTTGTGGGCTAGTTGTGGGTAGGTTGTGAGTTCGGTGTAGGTTGTGGGCTAGTTGTGGGTAGGTTGTGAGTTCGGTGTAGGTTGTGGGCTAGTTGTGGGTAGGTTGTGAGTTCGGTGTAGGTTGTGGGCTAGTTGTGGGTAGGTTGTGAGTTCGGTGTAGGTTGTGGGCTAGTTGTGGGTAGGTTGTGAGTCTTGTGCAGGTTGTGGGCCAGCTTTGCATAGGTTGTGAGTTCGGTGTAGGTTGTGGGCTAGTTGTGGGTAGGTTGTGAGTCTTGTGCAGGTTGTGGGCCAGCTTTGCATAGGTTGTGAGTTCGGTGTAGGTTGTGGGCTAGTTGTGGGTAGGTTGTGAGTTCGGTGTAGGTTGTGGGCTAGTTGTGGGTAGGTTGTGAGTTCGGTGTAGGTTGTGGGCTAGTTGTGGGTAGGTTGTGAGTTCGGTGTAGGTTGTGGGCTAGTTGTGGGTAGGTTGTGAGTTCGGTGTAGGTTGTGGGCTAGTTGTGGGTAGGTTGTGAGTTCGGTGTAGGTTGTGGGCTAGTTGTGGGTAGGTTGTGAGTTCGGTGTAGGTTGTGGGCTAGTTGTGGGTAGGTTGTGAGTTCGGTGTAGGTTGTGGGCTAGTTGTGGGTAGGTTGTGAGTTCGGTGTAGGTTGTGGGCTAGTTGTGGGTAGGTTGTGAGTTCGGTGTAGGTTGTGGGCTAGTTGTGGGTAGGTTGTGAGTTCGGTGTAGGTTGTGGGCTAGTTGTGGGTAGGTTGTGAGTTCGGTGTAGGTTGTGGGCTAGTTGTGGGTAGGTTGTGAGTTCGGTGTAGGTTGTGGGCTAGTTGTGGGTAGGTTGTGAGTTCGGTGTAGGTTGTGGGCTAGTTGTGGGTAGGTTGTGAGTTCGGTGTAGGTTGTGGGCTAGTTGTGGGTAGGTTGTGAGTTCGGTGTAGGTTGTGGGCTAGTTGTGGGTAGGTTGTGAGTTCGGTGTAGGTTGTGGGCTAGTTGTGGGTAGGTTGTGAGTTCGGTGTAGGTTGTGGGCTAGTTGTGGGTAGGTTGTGAGTTCGGTGTAGGTTGTGGGCTAGTTGTGGGTAGGTTGTGAGTTCGGTGTAGGTTGTGGGCTAGTTGTGGGTAGGTTGTGAGTTCGGTGTAGGTTGTGGGCTAGTTGTGGGTAGGTTGTGAGTTCGGTGTAGGTTGTGGGCTAGTTGTGGGTAGGTTGTGAGTTCGGTGTAGGTTGTGGGCTAGTTGTGCATAGGTTGTGAGTTCGGTGTAGGTTGTGGGCTAGTTGTGGGTAGGTTGTGAGTTCGGTGTAGGTTGTGGGCTAGTTGTGGGTAGGTTGTGAGTTCGGTGTAGGTTGTGGGCTAGTTGTGGGTAGGTTGTGAGTTCGGTGTAGGTTGTGGGCTAGTTGTGGGTAGGTTGTGAGTTCGGTGTAGGTTGTGGGCTAGTTGTGGGTAGGTTGTGAGTCCTGTGAAGGTTGTGGGCCAGCTTTGCATAGGTTGTGAGTTCGGTGTAGGTTGTGGGCTAGTTGTGGGTAGGTTGTGAGTTCGGTGTAGGTTGTGGGCTAGTTGTGGGTAGGTTGTGAGTTCGGTGTAGGTTGTGGGCTAGTTGTGGGTAGGTTGTGAGTTCGGTGTAGGTTGTGGGCTAGTTGTGGGTAGGTTGTGAGTTCGGTGTAGGTTGTGGGCTAGTTGTGGGTAGGTTGTGAGTCCTGTGAAGGTTGTGGGCCAGCTTTGCATAGGTTGTGAGTTCGGTGTAGGTTGTGGGCTAGTTGTGGGTAGGTTGTGAGTTCGGTGTAGGTTGTGGGCTAGTTGTGGGTAGGTTGTGAGTTCGGTGTAGGTTGTGGGCTAGTTGTGGGTAGGTTGTGAGTTCGGTGTAGGTTGTGGGCTAGTTGTGGGTAGGTTGTGAGTTCGGTGTAGGTTGTGGGCTAGTTGTGGGTAGGTTGTGAGTCGTAGGTGCGTGTGTGATGTGATGTGGAGGTGAAGTCATCGTTAGTTGGTCATGGAATGCAGGTTGTGGGCCAGCTTTGCATAGGTTGTGAGTTCGGTGTAGGTTGTGGGCTAGTTGTGGGTAGGTTGTGAGTTCGGTGTAGGTTGTGGGCTAGTTGTGGGTAGGTTGTGAGTCCTGTGAAGGTTGTGGGCCAGCTTTGCATAGGTTGTGAGTTCGGTGTAGGTTGGGGGCTAGTTGTGGGTAGGTTGTGAGTCCTGTGAAGGTGTGGGCCATCTCTGCATAGGGTGTGAGTTCGGTGTAGGTGTGTGGGCTAGTTGTGGTAGGTTGTGAGTCCTGTGCAAGTTGTGGGCCAGCTCTGCATAGGTGGTGAGTCTGGTGAGGTTGTGGTCAGTTGTGCGTATGTATGGGTTTGGTGAGCCTTGTGTGTGTTTGCCATATGGTACGTATGTGTAGGTGGTCAGTGTGTCGGTGTTGTGAGTCTTGCATCCGTGGCGGGTTGTGGGTACGGATGTGGGCGAGAAGTTGTCGTTAGTTGGACATGTCGTGTAGGTTAAGAATCTTGTGTAGGTCGTGGGCTAGTTGTGTGTATGTTATGAGTCTTGTGTAGGTTATGGGTGAATGACAAATATGTAACGGGTCTTGTACTGGTTGTGGGTTAGTGGCACGTATGTTAGGAGTCTTGTGCAGGCAGTAGGTGAGTTGTACGTCAGTTGTGAGTTTTGTGCACGTATTGGGTTGTAGGCATGTTTGTGATGTGATGCATATGTGGAGTCGTTAATTGATTGTGATGCATATGTGGAGTCGTTGTTAATTGATTGTGATGCGTATGTGGAGTCGTTGTTAATTGATTGTGATGCGTATGTAGAGTTGTAATTAGTTGTTATGGTCAGCATGCATCATGTTTTAAAAGCTACGCAAAATATTTTGAGCATGTTTTCAAGCACGGAGGGAGAGTAGTGGAGGTGAGGTACGGTGCGCACATGCGACAGTGGGCTGGAGTGTGACTGTGGGCCCCGCTTCCGGGACGAGCTGGAGCGGTGGCGACGTGCTGGTGGTAGTGCGGTGTATTGGCCGATTGCCCGGACGGTTGCACTTCGAGTCGAGATAGTGGCTGGAATGTGACTTATGGACCCTGTTCCTGGAGGAACCGGGACGGCGGTGATGTGCCGGTAAACAGTGCGGTGTACGGACCGACTGCCCGGTGCAGTTGCATTTCGAGTCGGGACAAGGGGGTTTTGGGTGTGACTTTTGGACCCCGTTCCTGGAGGAATCGGGACGGTGGTGACGTGCCGGTAAACAGTGCGGTGTACGGACTGACTGCCCGGTACGGTTACATTCCAAACCTCGGTGAGAGGCGATGCGGAGAGATGTTGACAACGTGTGTAGAGACCTGCATGTGTTAGGATTGCATAAACAGTTTTCATGCTTCACGTTTATTTTTCAGCACTATACTTGGTAAGCTTTGAGCTTACGGTGTGTTCTGTGGTGTAGGTACTGCTGAGCTGGTGGGTGTGTACCTAGATCCTGACTAGGAGTAAGTGGCAGTTGGTGGCGTGCGACCAGGGCCTCGGTTGATGATAGTGTTAGGGCGACCCGACCCAGGAAGAGCTGTAGCATGGTGTTGATGGGGAGTAGGACTTTTGTCTTTTGTGGGGGTATTTGTATTTGTTGTATATAGTTATAGTTAAGGGTGATATGTCACCCTATGCTGTGGACTTTCTTCGTTTTGGTCGATAGCATTGCCGTTCTGTTATGATGATTGTTTGGAGATTTCGTAGACTGGATAGTTTTGTAGGAGTATTCTGGATAGGTTGGAATTTATTCGTTTGCAGGTACTTAGCATTTTGGAGGCGCCATTTTCAGGCGTTACTCTGCCAAAATTTTTCGGGGAGGACGCCGTTGTGCTTAATGGTTAGGAATAAGGAAAATTAGTGAGTCGTTTAGCTCAGAGTAGTCCCTGTAGCGAACCGAGAATCCGGGTGAGTTTTCGGGGCGTTACAAAAAGGACGCAAAGAATAGAACAAAAAGAACAACATTCATGAGTTGATTTGAAGAAGTCCCCATTATCCAATAAAAATAGTACTAATTTGCCAAAAATAAAGACGTTTGACCTGATATATGACAATAAATAAGAAATGGAGCGGCTGATCTAAAGACAAGGAAAATAAGTAAGTACATAATTCGTCAGAATCAACCGCTTTAAATCTGATTTCCACAATTTCAAAATATTATACTAATAAAAATGTAATTAAATAGAAAATGAAGTAGAAACAATCAAACATACAACGAAATATCAGAGTTGCAGGTAGATGGCACCAGGGAATTAAAGCAAACCAATCCCCTTTTCATAAACTTTTAGAGGTTCAAAGGCTACTAGAAGAAGATAAATTCTCCACTTGGCTGCTTCCAGTAGAAAGCTAGATGCAGAAAAGGTAACATGATGACTATTCTGAGCAAAATTTCACACAGTTAAAGAACTAGTAGCAGCACTATCACAACAAATAATACACCAAGCAAGTTACAAAATTTACATTTTCCAAGCAAAGGAAGCAACAAATAACAACGAATTGAAATATGATTAGGCGAAAATCGTAGATTCACCATAGTAGTTTGAATGAAAAACATGTGCAGCCACACTAAAGAAATAACAGGAATATTACCAGTTAATGCAGAAAATCTTAGAGAGCTAAGGATTAGACGACAGACAAATCCAAGCCGTCGGAACTCAAGATGTAAAAAAGTGGAGTCTTAAGGAAGCAGCAGAGAGAAATATCGAGGGAGAGGGGAAGCGACTGCGAGTGCGAAGTGCGAGTGCGAGCTGCGAGTGCGAGCAGAGAGAGACAGAGACTGAGTGGTTGGGCGTCGGCGACGGCGAACTGCGACAGCGAACTGCGAGAGCTTAGGAGCGAACTGAGCGTCGAGCGAAGTGAGAGGCAGGACTCAGGAGCACTGGAGCAGAGCCTTAGAGCTTAGGGTCGTGATTAATTCCGGTTCTGGGATTTTCGGTTCTGCAGCATTAAACCCGAAAACCGAACCGCATTTTTCTGTTCTACTTAAAAGAAATGAATTTTGATTATTTAAATTGCAAAAACGACCAGAACTGGACCAAATTTTCTGTTCCAGTCCGGTTCTTCAGTCCAATCCGATTTTTGCTCACCCCTACAAATAAGTACTGGAGATACATAAATAATAGGAATTTAGTAGTATCACCACTATTGTCCTTGTGAATTTAATTTTTCAAAGTGAAAGATATCTTGGAAATTTTGATATGCTAAAGTGTCTGTAACGCCCCGAACCCGCCCCGGGCCCGGTGCGTCACTTTGCAAACAAATCCCGTGTTTAAACGACGTTTAAAAGTAATTTAAATAAAATATTCGGCTCGGTTTTGTAAAATTCCCGGCTCGATGTTCGGGTTTTTCGAACCCTCAAATTTTCTTGGAACACATGTCTAAAATACGTTAAGATACGTTGGAAAAATTTCGGTTCAAAACATAGTGGAAATCAGGCAAAAAACGAAAAAAAAAAAAAATCAAAATTATGCAAGGAGGGGCGCTGGGCGCCAGGCGCGCCCAGGCTGCGCGCTGCGCGCGCTATGGGCGCGGCACTCGCCGCACGCGCGAGCGCGTGCACGCGCTGGGGCACGCCAGCGCGCCCCAGCTCCCTTTTCCCGCGCGCTTCACGCGTGCCGTGGCGATTACTCGCCTCCGGGTGGCGAATAATCACCACCCTCTCTGCCATCTTCGCCCAAAAACACCCCCGAGGCGATTGGTGGCGTTTGGGTGGCGAATAATCGCCACCCCCTTGGGTTTTTGGCCCCAAAATGACCAAAAATACCCTTTTTTCCGACTCTCTCGACTTTCCTTCACATTTCTACACTTTTCTCCACTCCCGACACCTCCAAAAATTCTGAAAATTTAAACATACCTTCCCGACACCTAAATCTTCGAGTCCCGTAAAAATCTCGGAAAACCGACTTAAAACGAATAAATACAAAAATCACAAACATAACCTGACGTTAGTTACTTTAAAGTCAAAACGAGCAATATAACGCCTAAAACTTTAAATACCCAAAACCTGAAATAAATCCCGGAAAACACACAGCTTCCATCACGAACAACTATACTTTATACTCACTATCCATCTCCAAATCAACTCGTAAACCTGGTAACATACATATGAAAATATTTACGAACCCAATTTACCACAACTTAATAAAGTTTCCTAACTTCCACAAAACAACATTTCCACACACCAACAATCCATACCAAAATACTTACAAATTAAACTATCCATATCAAACATTCACCTCTCACTACCCGAGACATCCAGTGGTCAAAACGCCCCGACAATAGCCTGCACCGGCGGACTCCGTACTCCTCCGACTGCAGCCTAATCCTCGGTAATCTCGTCTACCTCACCTGTATACAAATCGTCACATACACCACAGAACACACAAAAAGGTAAGCCTAACGCTTAGCAAGTAGGGAAATAATGCACAACACACACTAAATGTTTAACTCAACCCTAACATGCAGTCTCTGCACACTCTGTTGTTTTCTTTTCGTTTCGATTGCATTTTTATCTTTCACTTCCAGGTGAATCAAGTAGGCACACACCCCCACACAGTCCAGGACGGCCACACCTTGACCCACGGAGCTAGACCGGAGGCACACGTCCCAACACAGTCCAAGACGGCCAACCGAATCTCCTCCAATCGATCGTAGAATCCTCATCGTGCACTTCAAGCACGAACCTCATTGTGCACTTCAAGCACGGGTGCACTTCAAGCACCAACCCCATTGTGCACTTCAAGCACGAACAGGTTGAGGTCGAGAAATTCATACTCACGACTCATTACGTACATTAGAATCCCTCAATCGATCGTAGAATCCTCATTGTGCACTTCAAGCACGAGTGCACTTCAAGCACAAACCCTATTGTGCACTTCAAGCATGAATAGGTCGAGGAATTCATACTCACGACCACGTTGCAAATCCTTTCTTATCTTTCATTTCATTCTCACCGCTCAAGGATGCAAAACACGTAATTTCGTAGTTTAGAAAACCATGATGTGTGACACACGATGCATGACACAAAGCAAAACATAGCAACAATCAAACAATCCCTACCGTTCTATGGTGTAGGCCCGAAGGCAACAAACACGCACTCCACTACTTACCTGGCTGCTTCAAAAACGTGCTGTCACTTCGTCCAACCAAAGTACACGTCAATTACCTAACCATTAAGGAAAAGTTACTTAGTAACAAACTAAGAAATTCTAAAACTAACCCTAACTTTTTAACCTAAAACTAACCAACACACAAATAATCTCACACTTAAATACATAAACCCGATTTTCACCCAAATTGACCGTCAAACTTTAAACGGTCATAACTCACTCGTTTTTCAACGGATTTCGACGTGCCACCCCAACTCGGAAACCTCTACACGTCTACTATCCATTGACTCACTCAAAGTAACCAAACAAAGTAATTGACCAACTCGAAAATCCATCAAACAGAATCGGGCATATAGGTGTTCTTCAACCATTTTTGTGGAACACTTCACCAATCTTCAATCTAACCCTCAAATCTACCTAGACTAAATCATCCAACAACCAAAACATCAAAATAGGGAAGAAATCTAACATTAAACTCAAATTTTCGGAGGGCACACTTAGGGTTTTGCAAACCCTAATCAAATTCACCCAAAACCCACTAAAAACCCTTAAAAACTAACCCTAACCAACATTAAACTAAAACCCACTAAATTTTACCTTGAAAACACCTTGAAATCCCTTGATGAAAAGAAGAAATGAGGCTTCAATGGTTGCCAAGAAAAAATCGTGGAGGCAAGGGGAAGAAGATGAATGAACTTAACCTTTTTACCTTTTTAACTAATAACTTTTCTACTTTTTAGTTTCCACCACCAATTTCTTCAAAATTGCAACTTAACCCCCTCTTTCCTTTCTCTTTTCTTCCATCGTGGTTGCTTCCTCCTTCCTTTCCTTTCATCCAATTTTTCCTTCATTCCTATTGGTTACAATTTATTTGACTTTTCAACCACAAATACATTTGCCTTTTAAATTTCCAACAACCAATTTCTATTGGTTTATTTGTTGTTTTGACTTTTCAACCCTTTTGTTTTAACACTTCAACCTCTTTCACTCTTCCATGCATATCCTTAGCCTTCAATGACTAAATCTCTCATACTTGACCTAGTTAGGACTACGCACAAAATAGAAATTTTCCGGGTGTTACAGTGTCAGGTTAAATTTCAAAATAGAAGTTTCACATTTCATACATAAGAAATAAAATCAAAGGAGGCCAATGTTTGACTTTAAATAGTAAAGATTAACCATAGAAAATCTAAAGCATTTTGGATATCTGTTGCTACCAGAACTGGTCAACTGTCAATTATTGAAGAAATTCTCTCGCATTCGTTAGAAACAAATTATCCCCATATAGACAGTCGAATAGAAGCCAAACTACAACAAAAAGAAAATTTAATGATATTCTTGAATGAAGAAAAGTTGGAAAGGAAAAAAAGACTTGCATACTTTGAATTAATGCGTAGAATTTCCCTAACTTGCAAGACCCCGGCCTTTGTATAGACAGTCTTGATAGGGAATATGACAATCATTACACTGAGAATGTCTATTTGCATAGAAGGGTAGAGTAAAGTAAGATTAACAATCTAATAGAATGGAAAAAGAAAACACTATGTATAAAGATGATATATAAAAACTCATCACCAACCTAATGTCCCGTCCCAATATAGGACTGCAATTGATCAAAAGGAGTGAATGTATATGTTTCCGGTGTAACCCTAATTTTGGAAATAGGTACCTCTTCGACCAATGTACAAGTATTTATTTGCATTTGATGTAAACATTCAAGCATTAAAATTTTTTAATGATATTGCTAGTATTTGTTTTGTAAGTGATCAAGGGAAAAAGAATAGTCAATGCCTCAATTTCAATCATGTGGCAAATAAATTTAATTGGAAGTTCAATATGGTGAAGCATAAATGGAGAACAAAACACAAGTCAAAGGGCCCCCTGAAGACTATTTGGCTATTTCTGTAGTTTTTTCAATCTTAAATAAAAAAGTTTCTTCATAAAGATTGTAGCTGACTTCTTAGGATTTCTGGAATATGGTAGCTTGTCAAAAATGGACATCATTTACTAACTGAACCAGATCAATTATAGAGGAAGTTTGGACTTTCTTTGAGGATAGGCCTACGCCTATAAAATGGTCACGCTCATGCTCGGTCGAAGCACCCCCATCCACACCTTGGGCTCCTTGAGTACAAGGTTCCAACAATCTTTGACCTTTGTTCTTCATCCATCTTTTGAGGTCCTTTCATTTTAAGTTCTTTTAGTCAAAGTTTAATATTTTTTAATCAAACTTGGACCCTTTATGAAACTCAAAGTTCAAGTCTAAATAAACCCCTTGGCCGATCCTATCAAGGGAAATGTATTATCCTATCAAGGGGAATGTATTGTCCTTTGTTTATTGTATTTTTATTTAGGAGAGACTAATGAGAGTTGGTGATCATGAAAAAACTAAAAGACCCTTGACTACATTGAAGAATGACGTGGAATGATATCTTGAAAGATGAGAGGTTGCTTTGACCAAGTGAAATGGTACTTTTGAAAACCATCACATTAACTCCTTTTCAAAGTTGTATTTAATTTTGTTGACTGAATGTTGTCTATAAATAAGCCTCATTCCCTTCTTTGTAATGGTCAAATATGTTGAGTCAAAATTGTTTATTGTTGTGAAGCTTCTTCATATTTCTTGTGTCTTCAAAACACAATTGCTTTCAATTGAGTTTGGTGAGTCATATCTAAGTCATTGTTAGTGTAGTTTGGTGAGTCATATCCAAACTAGCCTCTACTTGAGCTTGGTAAGTCACATCCAAGTGAGTGTGAGTGTTTCTTAACTAGTTTGTTTGCTCAATTGAATCCATCCATCTCGTTCATCCACTACTTAGCAAGGGGCGTTGTCCATTTCCCACAAGAACAAGCTCGAGCACCCCCACAAGTCTCCCTTGTTCTCTTTCACTTTTCCACTTACTTCCTTCTCCAAGTATTGGAAGTGTATCACCATTGATACGGGTAGTCTCCAATACGCAACTCCAGTTTGACTTTGGTGATCAAAGTATTTAACACATAGTAATTCTTTCCTAACTAAATGGTATTTTTGAAATATTCGATGTTGGTAGAGAACAATGTTCCTTGCACTCGGGTTCCTTGGATAGATAAAAAAATATGGATGTTTGTGGGAAAAGTAACTTGGAAGAGAAAAACAAGGCTTAATGGAAATTACCGCCAAATCAATAAGAAGAATTTTCTTAAACTTTGTGGGGCTAGCTTGTCTAGTTTTTGACAATAGTTTACAAAGGACATGAACTTCCACAGTTCACTCTTAATTCATTTTGAAAATATCTCTTTGATTTGTTTCACCGGCATCATGAAGAATTTTTTCTTTTTCAGAAAAAACTGTTATGGAAGGACAAATTTAGTCAAGAAACAAAACATATAATTCTATAGAAAGAGGAAACCACGTAAAGAACCAAAGTTTGAACAACAATGTCTTGGTTGAACCCAAAAATTGACAAACTATTAAAAACTCCTTACAATAAAGATGACCACGAAGTTAACAAAGAGCAACAAGTGTTCAAAAAAAGATACATAACCATGGCGATTACATATGGATCTACGATATCGATTTACTATTGCACAGACTCTCTTCCTTCTAGTATAAAGTTATGATATTAGTTTAATGTTTCACATGGACATTTTATGATATTACTTTACTATTGTCAGCAAGTTCACTCTACGTCAAAGTAGTTGGACATCTCTTGTAGAATCTAAACCAAACCCTACATGAGGAACTGAAAAGAAATAAATGGTTCAAGTAAAGCAAAATGACATGCAATATAAACATTTCCACGCAAAATAGTTGTAGGTTGAACAACAATTGAACCATAAATTCCAATTTCACCTATTATTCTACATCAAAACGATAAAATATTACTAACACTTTGACGAGTTTCACTTCTCAGGATCTTAATGCAAACCAAGGTGCAACCAAGTCTCAAATCAAGTACCACTCGACATAGGAGGACTAATGACAAAGTCAAGAACCAAGAAGATGCACAAATCTTTGATCATACAAACCCAAGAGAAAGAGTCCTCACAACACGAGCAAATACCAATAATTATACTAAGTATTGATGAGGAACCAATGGAGGAAATGCATGAAAAATAACCAGAAAACATAGCAATAAAAAATGTGTTGTTAGGAAGGAAAAGGAGTAGCCCAGCATGTGCGCCATGCGCAACGAGTCATAACGCATCGCGAGTTCGCACACGAAATCACTCGTGCGCCCATCTGCGCCTGCACAACAACCTACCCGAGAGTCAACCAGCACCCGCGCCCTGTTGCCTACCTACCTGCTTCCACCCGGGCATGCGCCCAACCTGCCTTGTTAACGTCTGCTTGGGCGTATTGCGCGCCTGCCCGCACAGAGTCTAGCCCACCCAGTGCTCACCCTCCCACGACCATCTGCAACCAAACTTTTGTTTTTTGTGTTTTTTTCTAGTTTTTTTGTTTGTTAAGTTTTCTATTTCATAATAAGGTTAAATTTACTTATTTCTAGCTGCCTTGAGGCTATTTAAAAACCATGGATGTCCTCTAAAAAGGATGCACAATATTTGCTTTTGAATTTTCTTCTTGAGAGTTTATTTTTTGAATTTTCTCTTTAGTTCTTGTGAAGAACTATGTCTTCTTCAAGTTAAAAACTTGGGAGATCACTTGATAGCTTTGGTTCTTACCAACAAATTTGGTTTGGGCCAAACTCTTCTTGCTTGATAATATTGGTTCAATCGGCAAGGTTTGATTGGGGTCAAGTTCTTTGTACTTGATTCTACTGAGTGAATTTAGAGAGATTGTGCCCGAAGACTTAAAAGGTTCCCATAACTGGTGTTTCTAGAGAAAATACATACTCAAAGTTTCTTTATTGGATAAGAGAAATTTTGAGAAAAACGAGACTGTCAAAATTGGCCGCTAAAATTTTTTTGTCAAAACTTCAAATGCTTGCCGGTGTTGATTCAGACCTCGACCCCTCATTAGAAAGCTCTGGTTGAGGCAAATCGTTTGGACACGAAGATCGTTCGAAACAGTGGTCGGAAGCAGTCGGCAAAGCTTCACTAGAAAATCATTGTCGTCGGTTTAAGTGCCTTTTTTGACCGATCTAAGCGTCATCTTGAAAAATCGTTGCCACCATTGGACTAAGGGGCTCGAGATCTTTAAAACACCACTGGTTTCGTTTCTATCTGACGTCGTTTTCCATTCGCCAAAAAAGTCATTGTCATCGAAAAAAGTCACCATAAAGGTTGCCTTCACATGTGTGCTGACGTGACGCTGACTTGCTGAAGTGTCATTGATTGATGACGTGGCAGGTGAGGTATCATGTTGACCGTTGACTTTGACAAGAACTTTGACTGCCTTTTTAAACCACTAAACGATATCAAAAAAATTTTCGAACCTTTTATTTTGACTTATTTTTTCATTTTGAGCACGATGGTAGTCTCCATTTGTTGAAATTATTTTTTGATCATTTTACATGTAAATCAAGGTAAGACCCTAACTTTATTATTAAATGTATAAATTAGAAACTTGCAAATAGTTGGTTGATATTTTTATTAGATAAATTTGATAATTGTAAAGAATTGTAAGAAGTTTCGAAGGTCGAGCGTGCATAATCGAATCTTCAAGTTTTATCAATGTTGCAAGTGTGAATCGACAAATTGTTCAGTAAACCGAAATTTGTTGCTAGTTATGATTCCTAGTCTCGGTTTAGGAATCTCTTCTTGTCATCCCTATATGTGTTGAGATTTCTGATGTCAGATTGGTTGTAGGTTCTGACGATGTTTCTGTTCCTGGTGCTTGCTTTCAGTAGCGAGTGTCTGCTAGTCGCTAAGTTGTTGTCGTCATCGAGGTGTGAGTTTCTATATGTATTGCTTTACATTATTTTGCATAGTTTTCAAAACCTATTTTGGTGGATTTGAAACTTATGAAAAACCCTGATGGGGATTAGTCGCCAGCACGTCAGATTTTTTATGTACGTACATATGATTTGCACGTTTAAATTTTTATGTCCATAGTATTTGTAACGCCCCCGAACCCGCTCTGGCTCAGTGCACTACTTGACTCACACTCACCACGTTTAAAACGATGTTTAAAATAATTTTCGATAAAATTTTGACTCAATTTTTGGGTTTTTTGAACCCTCAAAATTTATTGAAAAACGTGCCCAAAATACGTGCAAAACGTGCTGGAAAAGATTGGGTTAAAACATAGTAGAATAGGAAAATTTTAAAAAAATTACAAATTTGCATGCTTGGTGCCTGCGCGCACCGTGCGCGCCATCCTGCGCGCGCTGGTGCCGATCGATCGTCGCCAGGAGGTGATCGATCGGCACCCTCTCGGGTACGTGATCGAGACATAGTAGAATGTGCCGATCGATCGGCGCTAGGTACTGTGCGCGCCTATAGCGCGCCAGCCCGCGCCCTGCGTGCGCCTCCAGCTCCCTTGCGCGCCAACACCTCAGCCACCAGCGCTCATTCCTCTCTTTTCTCCATTTTTCTTCAAACCACACATCACCAAATCACCTAAAAATTTTCCAAAACTTTCCCGACATTCCTGACTCCTTGACGCGTAAATTTCTCGGAAAATCGACTCCAAAACGTCAGCAGAAACTTAGAACAAGTGAAACCCAACGTTGTTTGTTTGTTTTTTTTTAAATGAGAAACATAACAATTAAAATTACTAAAACCCAAAAACCTGAAAATCAAACACTTTATACAATAACTTCCAGACATCATTCATAATCCAGAACATTGATCCAAAAGAGTTATAAAACGTCAAAAGAGTTGTAAAACGTCGTCAACATTTACACGAATAAAATCTGAAATCCAACATCCAAAATCCAACAAATTAATAAAATACCAAGTCCCCCAAAACTCCCAGCAATTCATGGTCGAGGCGCCTCGACAACTGTAACACCCGAAAATTTTGGTTTAGGTTTTAAGTTTTTAGTTGCCGGGTTGTCAATTTTTAAGTCTTAAAGAGTTTTAATTCGTATAAAAAGAAATAGTGAATTGAGCCCAATTGGCGAATGAGAAGTTTTGTTAGAACCCTAGGAATAAATTAGAATATTTAGAGAAATAAGGAAATTTTGGAGAAATCGAATCGATAGGTTAATTGATAAGTTTATGCAAGAAATTAATAAAAAGGACATTTAAGTAATTTTAGGTCAAAATTGTTATAAAACTAAACAACCTCACCTTTTTTTCTCATTTCTCTCCTCTCCCCTACGTGAATCGATCTCTCTCCTCCCTTAGGCGAAACTTTCTTCTCCCACGGTGATTTTGAATCAGCCGACGACTCCTCCATTTTTCGCCGTCTTCCTTCAAGTTCCTTTCCCTAAATCGATACTCTAGGTAAGATCTATACTTTGGGCTAGTTTAGTTGTCGTTTTATGGTTGATTTTGGTTTAGGGTTTAGTGATAAATTTTCAGATTTGTGAGAAATCGATAGGATAGCAATTTTATGGCTCATTGATGATGTTTTGGTTGTTAGTTAGGTAGGTAGAGTGAATTAATGGTGTGGGCGAATATTTATGGTTAGGCTTTGTTGGTTGGAGGTTAGTAAAACACCATTAATGGGGTTAAGTAATTGGTGAGCGCATTGTGCTCGACAAAATGCCCGAATGAGGTGGATAAGAGTTTTTGGAAAAATTATCTTTGCTCAGGGTTTCGTTTAGTTTTCAATTTTATAATATAGAGTCGGTACAAATGACGTGCTATGAAAATGCCTTAGGTAACCCAAGCTCTCAAAGGACGGTGCTCGGCATAGCTAGGACTCCAGGTAAGTGGTGTTAGGTTTCTGGCTCCTAAAGCTCTACATTATGTCAATGTTAGGAATTAAATGTCTTAATGATGTTTTCACGATTTTGGGGTTCTAAAGAGTCTGGTAGTCTAGGATGCTTCCTATTAGTGGTCGGATATGTTCGTTTATGAGTTAGGCTCGTTTATGTACGTTATGAATGTTTGGATGATTGTTTGGAGCACCTTACCACATGCATCATATTTTCTCCTTTAAGTTTTAAGGAAATGTTCCTGCATGCATGTTTTCAAGTAAACGAAGTAAAGTATGTTAAGTAAAGTTAGAGGATGAGTAAGGCACAGGGCACGTTAATGGCAACTCAGGGCACGATACTACGTTAATGGCAACTCAGGGCAAGTGTTTGGTCTACAGGGTAGACAGGGTGGTGCCTGTGCCTGCTCATGCCTAATGATATATATGTAAATGTTATGTAAAGTGAATAAATGAAAAACGAACATGTTTTGAAAAACCATGCATTATGTATACTCATGTTTTAGTGCACCTCCTTACTAAGCATTAGGCTTAATGTGTTTATTGTATGATGTAGGTGACGAGAATGAAGGTGAGGAACCCCCTCCTGATGATCAGGCGTAGATGGTCGATGGGCGGAGCTCGTGGCGACAGAACGTGTTTTGGCTAAGCTGGGCGACCCGTGGGTGTGCTCCAAGTTCTTTTGTGGTAAATAGGTGTGAATTAGATTGATATTAAATGATGTGATGAATTTTAGGATGTATAGAGGAGTTTGATATTTTGGAAATTTTATAGTGGATGTAGGCTTAGAGTTGTGTTATTTAGAATGATTTGAAAAACGTATTTGTTTTGGAGATGTTTTAGGAAATTCCGCGTTTACGTTTAATATTTGTGTTGTGGATTAGGTACTTTAAACTTGTAAGGATACGCTCGGTTTTTAGAGTGATCCACGCGGTTTATTTTCATGAAATTTTAAATATGGATTCGGGTATGTTTTTGAGTCGGGTTTTTCGGGAGTTTGAAGTATCGTGTGTTTAATGTGGTCGGGAATATTTATGGAAAGTTTAATGTGAAGTGGTTAGAAGGTATGAGATATTGAGGTTGTAGAGAATAAAGAAAATGAAGTGTGTGTAGTATGGAAGGAAAGAACAGGAGAAAGAGAGGGGTGGAGTCCTCTGGAAAATTGAATTTCCAGAGGAATTGGCGACCGATCCCCTAAGGAGTGGACCGATCGCCACTCTCTGGAAAAAAATATAGAAAGTGTGGCGACCGATCGCCCCCAAAGGGGCGATCGATCACCATGGAGAGGGGCGATTGATCGCCCCTCTGTTTTCTAAAGTGGCGATCGATAGCCTTTTTTTGGGCAATCGATCGCCCATGTCATTTCAGGACAAATGTCCCTCTTGTCCCTGTTTTGATTTTAATTGTTTAAAATGATTTTAAATTGTTTTATTTCAATTGTTTATAATATGTTTTAAGTATTGTTTAAATAGTTTAATAACTTAGATTTAAATGATTTTCCAAACATTGTTAATTATTGTGATTTTAGTTTAAGTTCCGCTTAAACTGAAAAAAATAAAATAAAAAATTTATACGGTAAAATTAGGATACGGGTAAGGTCTTTACAATTATGGTATCAGAGCGATTGAGTTTTAAAAGCGATTCTGAGGATTGCCTGCCAAAACACACCGCCGCACGGGAACTCTCCATCGACTGTAAGTGTTTAAGTTTAAGTATGATTCTTATATTGTTGTATTGTCTAATGTGCCTAGGAAAGAGAAAATGCCGAGAGCACCAAACAAGACGATGAGATTCCTAATAGCCAACTAATGGAAATAGTGCGTCAACAGTCCGAAGAAATAGAAATCTTACTCAACCGGGATGGAAACGGTAGTGGACAGGGTAGAAATTCACGTGAACTAAGCGGAGAGAGGTTCAGGCGGCTTGGGCCCCCAACTTTCGACGGACAGTCCTTGGATCCCACTAGTGCTGAAGAGTGGATCCGCAAACTTGAAAGCATGTTCACTTATGCGAAAGTAGAGGAAGCGGATAAGGTAACGTGTGCGTTGTTCAACCTGGAGAAGGGTGCCGTGTTTTGGTGGGATTTAGTGATGGTCACTACATATGTGGGAGTTATGACATGGCAGAGGTTCAAGACAATATTCTACAACAAGTATTTCAACCGCGCCCTTTGGGCTAACAAGAGGGCGGAGTTTTCTCAGCTACGCCAAACGGGATCTGTGGCCAAGTACGTCCGCAGGTTTGAATCATTGTCCAGATATGCAGGTATGATGATCAGCGATGAGGAAGATAAAATATACCAGTTTGTTCAAGGTTTGAAATTTGAGATTCTAAATGGGGTGAAGACGACAGAAGTTGAAGATATGTCGTATCATCGAGTTGTAGCCAAGGCCCTCGATCTTGATGACATTGAAATGAAACTGCAGCGGCAGAGAAAAGTGTCGAGGAGGTTTATTAGAGAAGTACAGCCACAGCAGGACCGAGGTTGGCAGCCAGAACCACAACGTGGTGTCAAATGGGCGAATGAGGTGCCTAGAGCTCAAGACAAGGGCAAACGCCCACATGGGGCACCACCGGCTCCTTTGTGCCCTATCTGTCAGAAATATCATCCAGGCGATTGTAAGTTGTATATGGGCCGATGCTTCAGGTGTGATAAGGTGGGGCATAAGGCCGTAGATTGTCCTGGGTCGGCCAAGAGACCCCCAGGCGGTCCTTCTAGAATCTTTGCTCTTATTGAAGATGAAGAAGCTGCTCAGCCTTTAGTTGTTTCAGGTATTGTTCTGGTTTTTGGAAATGCAGCCCATGTTTTAATTGACACAGGGGCAACTCATTCTTTCATAGCACAGGAGTATGTAATTAAGTGGATTCTAGACTTTGTCCCAGCTGATCGTGGTTATAGTGTTATGATGCCCTCCGGGGAGCATTTACACTCGGACCAAGCAATACAGGGAGAGGTTATATCTATTGGTGCTCGGCAGCTGCATGCGAACCTAATCATCATAAGTATGAAGGGGTACGATGTAATCTTGGGCATGGATTGGTTGTTTCAGCACTATGCCACAATCAATTGCCGGTTGGGTGTAGTAGATTTTAGACCCCCAAGTGGGAAGGGCTACTTCTTTCGAGCGACCCTCCGTTCGAGTAGGATGCCTCTAGTAACGTCGATGTGTGCCCTGTACTCGATAAAACCTAGATGTTTCAATTTTATAGCGAGCATTGTGGATGTAAGGATGCAAGATGAATTAAAGTTATGTGACATTCCGGCAGTTGATAGTCTTAAGGAAGTGTTCCTAGACGAGTTGCCTAGCTTGCCTGTGAATGCCCTATACTCGATGAAGCATGGATGTTTCGGATTTATAGCAAGTGTTGAGGAAGTAAGCATGAGAAATGAGTTGAAGTTGTGTGACATTCCAGTAGTTAAGGACTTTATGGAAGTGTTCCTGGACGAGTTTCCCGGCTTGCCTCCAGATCGAGAAATGGAGTTCACTATTGAGATTATTCCTGGTTCGGCGCCAGTGTCTAAGAATCCTTATAGAATGGCACCGGTTGAACTGAAGGAGTTGTACGTCCAGCTGAAAAAGCTAACAGACAAGGGTTTTGTATGGCCGAGCGTTTCTCCTTGGGGAGCTCCGGTCTTGTTCGTAAAGAAGAAAGATGGTTCCTTAAGAATGTGCGTGGATTACCGAGAGTTAACCATCAGAAATAAGTATCCACTATCGAGGATTGATGACCTGTTTGACCAGTTGCATGGGGCCAGTGTGTTCTCAAAATTGATTTATGGTCAAGGTACCACCAATTGAAGATTAAGGCCGAGGATATACCAAAGACCGCTTTTAGAACACGTTATGGGCACTATGAATTTAGGGTTATGTCCTTCGGTTTGACGAATGCCCCGGTGGCTTTTATGGATCTCATGAATAGAGTGTTTCGGGAGTTCCTGGATAAATTCGTGATAGTGTTCATAGATGACATTCTGATATATTCCCGAAATGATGAAGAACACGCGAAGCACTTGAGGTCCGTTTTGGATAGCGGCACCAATTGTATGCTAAGTTTTCCAAGTGCGGATTTTGGCTGAATCAGGTGAATTTCTTAGGCCACGTAATTTCAAAAGAAGGTGTTTCAGTAGATCCGGCTAAGGTTCAAGCCGTAAAGGAGTGGCCTCAGCCGAGGAATGCAAGTGAAGTACAAAGTTTCGTAGGCCTGGCTGGGTATTATCGGAAGTTTATTGAAGGATTTTCAATCATAGCCAAGCCCCTGACGAATTTAACTAAGAAGGAAGTGAAATACGTGTGGTCTAAGGCATGTGAAGAAAGTTTTCAGACTTTGAAGCAAAAGTTGACCACAAGCGCCATTGTTGATTCTGCCCGTGGAGAATGGAATATTCAGTATCTATTGTGACGCATCCAAAGTAGGATTGGGGTGCGTATTGATGCAGGACAGAAAGGTAATTGCCTACGCCTCCAAGCAATTGAAGACTTATGAGCAGAACTATCCGACGCATACTTAGAATTGGCAGCGGTGGTATTTGCGTTGAAAATATGGAGGCACTACCTTTACAGTCAAAAGTGTGAAGTGTTTTCAGACCATAAGAGTTTAAAGTATTTTTTTACGCAGAAAGATTTAAACATGAGGCAAAGGAGATGGTTAGAATTTGTTAAGGATTACGACTTGGAAATCAAGTACCATCCAGGAAAGGCGAATACGGTGGCAGACGCATTGAGTAGGATGCGTAAGATCAAGAATGTAACACCCGGAAAATTTCTATTACGTGCGTAGCCTAGGTTAGAAATGTGTGAGAGTTTAATGTTATGTGAGGAAGGGTTTAGGAGTAATTCAAAGAGAAGAATGGTTTGACAATTCAAAACCTTTGTTTTTTTTTTTTTGTTTTTTTTTTTTTGTTTTTTTTTTTTTTTTTTGTTTTTTTTTTTTTTTTTGTTTTTTTTTTTTTGTTTTTTTTTTTTTGTTTTTTTTTTTTTTGTTTTTTTTTTTTTTTTTGTTTTTTTTTTTTTTTTTTGTTTTTTTTTTTTTTTTGTTTTTTTTTTTTTGTTTTTTTTTTTTTTTGTTTTTTTTTTTTTTTTTTGTTTTTTTTTTTTTGTTTTTTTTTTTTTTTGTTTTTTTTTTTTTGTTTTTTTTTTTTTTTTGTTTTTTTTTTTTTTGTTTTTTTTTTTTTTTTTGTTTTTTTTTTTTTGTTTTTTTTTTTTTTTGTTTTTTTTTTTTTTGTTTTTTTTTTTTTGTTTTTTTTTTTTTGTTTTTTTTTTTTTGTTTTTTTTTTTTTGTTTTTTTTTTTTTGTTTTTTTTTTTTTTGTTTTTTTTTTTTTGTTTTTTTTTTTTTGTTTTTTTTTTTTTTTGTTTTTTTTTTTTTTTTTGTTTTTTTTTTTTTTTGTTTTTTTTTTTTTGTTTTTTTTTTTTTGTTTTTTTTTTTTTTGTTTTTTTTTTTTTTGTTTTTTTTTTTTTTTTTTGTTTTTTTTTTTTTTTGTTTTTTTTTTTTTTGTTTTTTTTTTTTTGTTTTTTTTTTTTTTGTTTTTTTTTTTTTGTTTTTTTTTTTTTGTTTTTTTTTTTTTTTTGTTTTTTTTTTTTTTTTTGTTTTTTTTTTTTTTTTTTTGTTTTTTTTTTTTTGTTTTTTTTTTTTTTGTTTTTTTTTTTTTGTTTTTTTTTTTTTGTTTTTTTTTTTTTTTTGTTTTTTTTTTTTTTTTTTTTGTTTTTTTTTTTTTTGTTTTTTTTTTTTTTTTGTTTTTTTTTTTTTTTTTGTTTTTTTTTTTTTTGTTTTTTTTTTTTTTTGTTTTTTTTTTTTTTTTGTTTTTTTTTTTTTGTTTTTTTTTTTTTTTTTGTTTTTTTTTTTTTGTTTTTTTTTTTTTTGTTTTTTTTTTTTTTTTTGTTTTTTTTTTTTTTTTTTTTTTTTTGTTTTTTTTTTTTTTTTTTTTTTTGTTTTTTTTTTTTTTGTTTTTTTTTTTTTGTTTTTTTTTTTTTTTTTTTTGTTTTTTTTTTTTTGTTTTTTTTTTTTTGTTTTTTTTTTTTTTTTTTTTTTTGTTTTTTTTTTTTTTTTGTTTTTTTTTTTTTTTTTTTGTTTTTTTTTTTTTTTTTTTTGTTTTTTTTTTTTTTTTGTTTTTTTTTTTTTTTTTGTTTTTTTTTTTTTTTTTTTTTTTTGTTTTTTTTTTTTTGTTTTTTTTTTTTTGTTTTTTTTTTTTTATGAAAACCACTACGGCTATGGAAACTTAGCATTTCTAAGTTTTAATCACTGTCAACTAAACCTTCTCACCAAACAGACATCAGTTAAAGCGCCTCATCAGTTCACCAGGTTCGGGCATGTGAGTTTGCTCCCCCAACCAGTCTATCCCTCAATGAACTCAGAAGAATCACCTGCTGTCACTTCTTCACCTACATCACAAAACTCATCTATTAGCCTAATGCTAAGTAAGCAAAGCAATGATATAAAGAAAAGAATGAAATGCTGGAACATAAATTCCTAGACATGCAATTTCTACTTTCTCCTCTCAGTTGTTCATGCGTTGTTTCTGTTCAGATCCCCCTGTGAAATTGGGAGTTGGATCAACTCTCCCAAAGTATAAATATCCACTATCTCATTAAGGGTTGGATTAGCTCCCTTAACAGTAAAGCTGATTCACTGTTCAGATCCCCCTGTGAAATTGGGAGTTGGATCAACTCTCCCAAAGTATAAATATCCACTGTCTCAATAAGGGTTGGATTAGCTCCCTTAACAGTAAAGCTGATTCACTGTTTCAATATGTTCATTCCTTACCATGCCAACATGCATTCAAATTCATTTTCGTATACTTTTAAAACATGATGCACAACACACACACAAACACATCCAAGTAAACACAACCCTAATGTTTTGTGATGTAGGCCCAAAGGCACACAAACAAACTTTACTTACCTTGCCCTCTTGGAAATGCACGGTTTCAATCTACTTCAGAAGTCTGCTCACCTAGGTCATAGAAAGGATGTCAATTAGATTTCTACTAAACCTCATTCTAATCTGTTCGGGAAATCAAGGGAAACTAGCTTGGAAGCTTAGTTCATTGTGCATTTCCGATTCAACACTACACCCGAGCTCGACTCTCTCACAGTATTCCTCGAAACTTCACACATTGTACTCCCTCAGCTATCTAGTTGTTAAAATCACAGACAAACTAAGAGAGCTTACCTAGGTTGAAGGAGAATCGAGGGAGAGAATCGCCAAGAGAGCTCTACTGCTCGCTGAAAACCCGAAGAGGAAAAAAAATTGTGAAATGGTGGCGGCTACAGTTCATTAAACCCAATCTCTCTTTCTTTAAATATGTTATCCACTTTTAAATTGCCCATTTACATAAATGCCCTTGCTTAGTCACCCGTTAACCTAGCCAATAACTCTCTCTCAATTCTACCATGAAATTGCACATCATTAATTTACAAGTTAAATTCGGTTTAATTGAAACCGGGTGCTACAATCTACCCTCCTTAAAAGAATTTTGTCCTCAAAATTTAGTACCTGAATAGTTCTGGATGTTGGTCCATCATGTCTTGCTGGCGCTCCCAAGTTGTCTCCTCTATGTTCTGATTGTGCCATAAGACTTTCACTAATGGAACTTCCTTGTTGCGCAATACCTTCACTACATAGTCCAAGATCCTTACAGGTTTCTCCTCATATGCAAGAGTAGGAAGAACTTCAATGTCCTGCTGTTCCACAATCTGATATGGATCTCTTACACACTTCCTTAACATAGAAACATGAAACACATTGTGGATTCCTTCCATAGAAGCCGGTAACTGCAAAATGTAGGCTGCACTTCCAACCCTTTTCAAAATTAAGAATGGTCCAATAAACCTGGGATTCAACTTTCCTCTCTTCTCCGAATCTCACAACTCCTTTGAATGGTGACACCTTAAGAAAAACTTCATCACCTACTTCAAACTCTAATTCTCTTCGTCTTTTATCAGCATAACTCTTCTGGCGGCTTTGAGCTGTCAGAATTCTCTGTCGGACGAGGGCAACCTTCTCCACAGTCTGCTGCACAATGTAAGGACCAAGCAACTGTGCTTCACCAACTTCATCCCAGTACAAAGGAGATCTGCATTTTCGTCCATATAATGCTTCGTATGGAGCCATGCCTATCGTTGCTTGAAAACCGTTATTGTAAGAAAACTCAACCAATGGTAAATATTTACCCCAAGATCCTTGAAAATCCAATATGCATGCTCAGAGCATATCTTCTAAGGTCTGAATGGTTCTCTCGGATTGTCCATCTGTTTGAGGGTGGAAAGCTGTGCTAAAATTAAGCTATGTTCCCATAGCCTTGTGCAAACTTTTCCAAAACTTAGACGTAAATCTGGAGTCTCGGTCTGAAACTATGGTGCTTGGAACTGCATGCAATCTGACAATCTCTTGCATGTACAATTCAGCAAGCTGATCCATCGAGTAAGTTATCTTAATTAGCAGAAAATGAGCAGATTTGGTTAGACGGTCAACTATAACCCAAATTGCATCATGCCCCTTTGTTGTTCTAGGTAATCCAACAACAAAATCCATTGTTATCTGTTCCCATTTCCATTCAGGAATTGGTAAGGGTTGCAATGTTCCTGAGGGTCTCTGATGCTCGGCCTTAATCTGTTGACAACACAAACACGATTCAACATACTCTGCCACACTTCGTTTCATACTAGGCCACCAGTAGTGTTGCTTAAGGTCTCTGTACATCTTTGTACTTCCAGGGTGAACAGAGAACCTGGAAGAGTGTGCTTCCAAAAGAATCTCGTCACGGAGTTCCTTAATGGCTGGAACAAACCACCTATTTCTAAACTTGAGGATCCCATTGGCAGAATAGTTGAAATCTGATTGGTTCGTAGAATTCTTGCTTAACTTGTACTTGTTACAATCATCATCATTCGTCTGAGCGTCCTTTATTTTCTCTAAAATGGTAGGCTTTAAGGTTATGGCTGATAGTATAGCTGATACACTGGTTACTGCTTCCAGGTTAAATTTTTGGAATTCAGACTCTAAAGTTAATGGCATACAGAAAATCATGGTTGAGGTTGGTGTTGTTACTCTACTCAAAGCATCAGCCACGACATTTGCCTTGCCGGGATGGTATTTAATCTCAAAATCATAGTCTTTTACAAATTCCAACCATCGACGTTGTCTCATGTTTAGTTCCTTCTGTGTGAAGATATACTTCAGGCTCTTATGATCTGAAAATATCTCACAAGATTGTCCATACAAGTAATGCCTCCAAATCTTAAGTGCAAATACTACAGCAGCTAATTCTAAATCATGGGTAGGGTAATTCTTCTCATGAGTTTTCAACTGTCTAGAGGCATAGGCTATGACCTTACCATCTTGCATTAACACACATCCAAGACCAATCTTGGAAGCATCACAGTAAATACTAAATTTACTATCCTCAGTTGGAAGGGTTAAAATTGGAGCATTGGTTAGTTTCTATTTTAAGGTCATGAAACTATGTTCACATTCATCGGTCCATATATACTTCACATTTTTCTTGGTTAACTTAGTAAGGGGTGTAGCAATCTTTGAAAATCCTTCAATGAACTTTCTGTAATACCCTGCTAGTCCAAGAAAACTTCGAATATCAGTAGCACTCTTCGGTTGGGGCCACTCCCTAACTGCTTGAACTTTGGCTGGATCAACAGATATCCCATCTCCAGAGATCACATGACCAAGAAAGTGAACTCTGTCCAACCAAAACTCACACTTAGAAAATTTGGCATAGAGTTGGTGTTGCCTCAGTAATCCTAACACCAAGCTCAAGTGCCCTGCATGCTCATCCTTGGTGCTAGAGTAGATTAGAATATCGTCTATGAATACTATGACAAACTTGTCCAAATACTCGTGAAACACCCTATTCATGAGATCCATGAAGGCTGCTGATGCATTTGTCAGACCAAAAGACATAACTAAAGACTCATAATGTCCATACCTTGTGTGAAAGGCAGTCTTTGGGATATCTTCAGATTTTACCTTCAGTTGGTAATAACCGGATCTAAGGTCGATCTTAGAGAAAATTCTTGCACCCTTAAGCGGGTCAAATAAGTCATCAATTCTCGGCAAAGGGTACTTGTTCTTGACAGTTAGCTTGTTCAATTCTCTACAATCAATGCACATACGCATAGATCCATCTTTCTTTTTGACAAAAAGGACCAGTGCACCCCACGGTGAAAAGCTAGGGCGTATGAACCTCTTCTCCAACAAATCCTCTAACTGTTTCTTTAATTCCTTAAGTTCAGTTGGTGCTAGTCTATATGGATTCTTAGACACAGGCTCGGCTCCGGGGTAAACATCCACGACAAATTCAATTTCCCTATCTGGTGGCAAACCAGAAAGGTCATCTAGGAATACTTCTGGAAAATCTTGGACAACTAAAACATTTTTGGGGCTTGATTTTCCTACTTTTTGTGTGTCTAAAGCACTGGCCAAAAAGCACAAATACTCACTGCAAGGGGAGGGTCTTGTGTTAATAGAGGTCATCACAGACATTTCCTTACCTTTCTTTGAGGCTTGAAAGGTGTGTTTCAAACTACCAGGGGGTTGGAAGCTAACTATTCCAGTCCTACAATCTATTGTGGCATGATGCTTAAACAGCCAGTCCATTCCTAGGATTACATCAAATCCTAATATATCCATAATTATAAGGTCAGCAGGTAGACTTACATTCCCTACTAACACTTCACTGTCAAGCATCACATGGTTAGAGTACATGCGTTCACCAGAAGGCAATGCAACATTAAACACATGCATGGAAGGGGTAAACTGTACGTCTAACTTAACAGCAAAGGCAGATGCTATAAATGAATGTGTGGCACCAGAATCTATTAAAGTAAAAGCAGGCACAGAGTTGATCAATATTGTACCTGACACCACAGCAGGCTGTTCTTCATTCCCTGACTCCATCATGGAGAAAATTCTTGGTTTAACCATAGCAGGGCCACTCTTAGGAACCGGACAGTCTCTACTAATGTGACCAACCTTGTTACAGTTGTAGCATCTGGTGACTTTAGGCTTCGAGCACTCTTTGCATGTGTGTCCAACCTCCTCACAGTTGAAACACTTCCCAAAGCCCATTCTGCACTCACCCGGGTGGTTCTTCAAACATTTAGGACACTGGGGAAACTTCCTGACATTCTGTACCTTCCCTCCTGATCCTTGGCTATTTTGGCCTTCACTTGGCCTCTTCGTTCCTCTCTGTTGGTGTGGCTGGTTAAACCCTTGTGGGACCTCCTTTGGTCTAGCACACTTTCCTTCAGCTTCTTCCACTTCCAGGGCAATGGACACAACCTCACTGAAGGTCAAGCCCTTGATTCCACAGAATTTAACCCCACGGTAAATTTCTGACTTCAGTCCATGCATAAACTTGAACACCTTATCCTCGTCCTTGTGAGCAAAATGCCCAGCAAACCTGGACAGGGACTCGAACTGCCTACTATACTCGGCCACAGACCTGCTTCAAGTTCAAGAACTCCAACTCCTTCGCGGTCTGGACAGTACTGTTAAAATACTTCCCATAGAAAATGTCCTTAAATTGTGACCAAGGCATCGTCAAAACATCTGTGGTGGTCTCGATTGCTTCCCACCAGAGTTGAGCTTCACCAGCTAAATGAAAGGTTGCCAACGTGACTTTTTCTCCTTCTCCAATGTTGGCACACCTAAACATGCTTTCAATCTTTCTAAGCCACCCTTCAGCCACAACAGGATCAAATGACTGACCATCAAACGTGGGTGGTCTTAGCCTCCGGAATCTATCCCCGGAATGCTCATTGCTAGAACCCGAGTTGGCACTTCCTTGTACCTCTTGGTTCAGCAGTACTCCTAGTTGATCGGATTGCTGGCGCATTAATTCTGCCTGCTGTCGCACTAGATCTGTCAACTGTCCGATTACACTAGAATCTTCTGCGCTTCCTGGAGTTGGTGTCTCTCTCTGCACTCTTGGCCTTCCCGGTCGTCGGGACATTTTTGCTATATTCCTGTGTAGGATTAACTATTTCTATAAACATCTAATTACTAAGGCTAACATAAACACTTACAGTTGTTGGAGTACTCCCATGCAACGATTGGCGCTGATGAGTGATCTTTTGAACGGTTTAACTGAATGTCTCTGATACCACACTGTAACGCCCCGAGTTTTCTGAACCCGGTTCGCTACTCATCGCTCTAACATGACTAAGAAATTTTGGATTAAGTTAAAACTTTACCCGAAAGTCAAGATTATTCATTTTACTAAAACCTCAAAACCTTTGAGAACTTGCAGCGGAAATCATTTGAATAACTATGGAGTCAAACAAACAGTGAAAAACATTGTTAAAATAATGTTTTGGAAATGTTCAGAATAATCGGCCAAAAGAAATAAAGTTTTTGAACGAGGAATACTCGAGAAGTTGCAGAGGTCAAACCAATCTGCCGACAACAAAGTCAACGGAGGAAGTAGAAACAGGAAATAGGAGGCTTCTACCGATGACGTCACCCGGAAAATATACAACACAGACAACTTTCAGTAGACTGCATCTACCGATGACTACACGACAAAATATGACACCCTCTCCTTCCAATAATGCAAAGTCTTCATCTACCGGTAGGTGACAGAACAATAACTCATCATCTACCGATAGACTAAACGACGATAATTCTCCTACATCTGCCGATGACGTCAGCACGCATCTGCCGATGAGTTTACTGAGACATCATCCGGTAGACTTAAACTTACACCCTCCGATAGAATTAACCTGTATCATCCGGTGGCTCATCTAAAGACATCTTCCGATAAACTTAAACCTACATCATCCGATGACTTTACTGAAGACATCTTCCGATAGACAACATAACTCATCATTTACCGATAGACATCATCTACCGGTAGAAAACTGAGTACATTTCAACGACTCCTCACAAAACATACACAACACTGATTACAGAAAGGAATTTGCTTACTTTTCCAAGACCATTCAGAAACAACTCAAACCACTACATTAATCAAATCCAGTAAAAATAACATTTAAAACACAACAGATCATCGTTATCAGAAAAATCTCAAAACGTGTTTAAAATACTGAAACCACTACTGCTATGGAAACTTAGCATTTCTAAGTTTTAATCACTGTCAACTAAACCTTCTCACCAGACAGACATCAGTTAAATCGCCTCATCAGTTCACCAGGTTCGTGGCATGAGTGTGCTCCCCCAACCAGTCTATCCCTCAATGAACTTAGAAGAATCATCTGCTGTCACTTCTTCACCTACATCACAAAACTCATCTATTAGCCTAATACTAAGTAAGCAAAGCAATAATGAAAAGAAAAGAATGAAATGCTGGAACATAAATTCCTAGACGTGCAATTTCTACTTTCTCCTCTCAGTTGTTCATGCGTTGTTTCTGTTCAGATCCCCCTATGAAATTGGGAGTTGGATCAACTCTCCCAAAGTATAAATATCCACTGTCTCATTAAGGGTTGGATTAGCTCCCTTAACAGTAAAGCTGATTCACTGTTCAGATCCCCCTGTAAAATTGGGAGTTGGATCAACTCTCCCAAAGTATAAATATCCACTGTCTCATTAAGGGTTGGATTAGCTCCCTTAACAATAAAGCTGATTCACTGTTTCAATATGTTCCTTCCTTACCATGCCAACATGCATTCAAATTCATTTTCGTATACTTTTAAAACATGATGCACAACACACACACAGACACATCCAAGTAAACACAACCCTAACGTTTTGTGATGTAGGCCCGAAGGCACACAAACAAACTTTACTGACCTGACCCTCCTGGAAATGCACGGTTTCAATCTACTTCAGAAGTCTGCTCACCTAGGTCATAGAAAGGATGTCAATTAGATTTCTACTAAACCTCATTCTAATCTGTTCGGGAAATCAAGGGAAACTAGCTTGGAAGCTTAGTTCATTGTGCATTTCTGATTCAACACTACACCCGAGCTCGACTCTCTCACAGTATTCCTCGAAACTTCACACATTGTACTCCCTCAGCTATCTAGTTGTTAAAATCATAGACAAACTAAGAGAGCTTACCTAGGTTGAAGGAGAATCGAGGGACAGAATCGCCAAGAGAGCTCTACTGCTCGCTGAAAACCCGAAGAGGAAAAAAAATTGTGAAATGGTGGCGGCTACAGTTCATTAAATCCAATCTCTCTTTCTTTAAATACGTTAGCCACTTTTAAATTGCCCATTTACATAAATGCCCTTGCTTAGTCACCCGTTAACCTAACCAATAACTCTCTCTCAATTCTACCATGAAATTGCACATCATTAATTTACAAGTTAAATTCGGTTTAATTGAAACCGGGTGCTACAAAGTGGGATCATATTGCAATGGACTTCGTAGTTGGATTACCGAGGACAATAAAAGGGCATGACAGTATATGGGTCGTAGTTGATAGATTGACAAAGACGGCTCATTTCCTTCTAGTAAAGATGACTTACACGATGAATCAGTTTGCAGAGCTATATGTTCAGGAGATTATAATGTTGGACGGGGTTCCTGTGTCGATTGTTTCGGACCGGGATCCTAGATTTACTTCGAGGTTTTGGAAAAGTTTACAAAGCGCTATGGGTACTAAGCTAACTTTTAGCACGGCTTTCTACCCCCAGACTGACGGACAATCTGAAAGGACGATTCAGATACTTGAGGATATGCTGAGAGCGTGCGTGCTAGAGTTTCAAGCATCTTGGAGCCGGTATTTACCGTTGGTTGAATTTGCGTATAATAACAGTTATCAGTCCACGATTGGTATGGCTCCGTACGAAGCGCTGTATGGCAGAAGCTAAGTTGATTGGACCGAAAATTTTACAATAGCTATCTGAGAAGGTTGCTCTGATCAGGCAAAGGATGAAAACTGCACAAAGTCGCCAAAAGAGCTATGCAGATCGAAGAAGACAAGATTTAGAGTTTGTAGTTGGTGATGAAGTATTTCTGAAAGTTTCACCGTTTAAAGGCGTAGTTCGTTTTGGAAAAAGGGGGAAGTTGAATCCATTGTTTGTTGGACCGTTTCTGATTACAGAAAGGATTGGAGCCACAGCGTACAAGCTTCAGTTGCCATTGTATATGGAGGGTGTACATAATGTCTTCCATGTGTCGATGTTGAGGAAATGTGTACGAGATCTGACGCACGTAGTAGAACCGATTAGTCTTGAGATACAGCCGACCTTAAGAGAGGCCAGTGCAAATTATGAAGTATGCTGTGAAAGTTTTACGCAATAAGTCAATCCCACTGGTTAAGGTGTTGTGGAGGAACCAGAACATAGAGGAAGCGACGTGGGAGCGCCAACAGACATGATGGATAGATATCTAGAGTTGTTCAGGTATGAAATTTTGGTGACAAAATTTTAAATAAGGAGGGGAGGATGTAACGCCCAAAAATTTTGGTTTAGGTTTTAAGTTTTTAGTTGCCGGGTTGTCAATTTTTAAGTCTTAAAGAGTTTTAATTCGTATAAAAAGAAATAGTGAATTGAGCCCAATTGGCGAATGAGAAGTTTTGTTAGAACCCTAGGAATAAATTAGAATATTTAGAGAAATAATGAAATTTTGGAGAAACCGAATCGATAGGTTATTGATAAGTTTATGCAAGAAATTAATAAAAAGGACATTAAGTAATTTTAGGTCAAAATTGTTATAAAACTAAATAATCTCACCTTTTTCCCTCATTTCTCTCCTCTCCCCTACGTGAATCGATCTCTCTCCTCCCTTAGGCGAAACTTTCTTCTCCCATGGTGATTTTCAATCGACCGACGACTCCTCCGTTTTTCGTCGTCTTCCTTCAAGTTCCTTTCCCTAAATCGATACTCTAGGTAAGATCTATACTTTGGACTAGTTTGGTTGTCGTTTTATGGTTGATTTTGGTTTAGGGTTTAGTGATAAATTTCCGGATTTGTGAGAAATCGATAGGATAGCGATTTTATGGCTCATTGATGATGTTTTGGTTGTTAGTTAGGTAGGTAGAGTGCATTAATGGTGTGGGTGAATATTTATGGTTAGGCTTTGGTGGTTGGAGGTTAGTAAAACACCATTAATGGGGTTAAGTAATTGGTGAGCGCATTGTGCTCGACGAAATGCCCGAATGAGGTGGATAAGAGTTTTTGAAAAATTTGTCTTAGCTCGAGGTTTCGTTTAGTTTTGAATTTTATAATGTAGAATCAGTACTAATGACGTGCTATGAAAATGCCTTAGGTAACCCAAGCTCTCAAAGGATGGTGCTCGGCATAGCTAGGACTCCAGGTAAGTGGTGTTAGGTTTCTGGCCCCTAAAGCCCTACATTATGTTGATGTTAGGAATTAAATGTCTTAATGATGTTTTCACGATTTTGGGGTTCTAAAGAGTCGGGTAGTCTAGGATGCTTCCTATTAGTGGTCGGATAGGTTCGTTTATGAGTTAGGCTCGTTTATGTACGTTATGAATGTTTGGATGATTGTTTGGAGCACCTTACCACATGCATCATATTTTCTCCTTTAAGTTTTAAGGAAGTGTTCCTACATGCATGTTTTCAAGTAAACGAAGTAAAGTATGTTAAGTAAAGTTGGAGGATGAGTAGGGCACAGGGCACGTTAATGGCAACTCATGGCAAGTGTTTGGTCTACACGGTAGACGGGGTGGTGTCTGTGCCTGCTCATGCCTAATGATATATATGTAAATGTTATATAAAGTGAATAAATGAAAAACGAACATGCTTTGAAAAACCATGCATTATGTATACTCATGTTTTAGTGCACCTCCTTACTAAACATTAGGACTTAATGTGTTTATCGTATAATGTAGGTGACGAGAACGAAGGTGAGGAACCCCCTCCTGATGATCAGGCGTAGATGGTCGATGGGCGGAGCTCGTGGCGACGGAACGTGTTTTGGCTAGGCTGGGTGACCCGTGGGTGTGTTCCAAGTTCTTTTGTGGTAAATAGGTGTGAATTAGATTGATATTGGATGATGTGATGAATGTTAGGATGTGTATAGGAGTTTGATATTTTGGAAATTGTATAGTGGATGTAGGCTTGGAGTTGTGTTGTTTAGAATGATTTGAAAAACGTATTTGTTTTGGAGATGTTTTAGGAAATTCCGCGTTTAAGTTTAATATTTGTGTTGTGGATTAGGTACTTTAAACTTGTGAGGATACACTCGGTTTTTAGAGTGATCCACGCGGTTTATTTTCATGAAATTTTAAATATGGATTCGGGTATGTTTTTGAGTCGGGTTTTTCGAGAGTTTGAAGTATCGTGTGTTTAATGTGGTCGGGAATATTTATGGAAAGTTTAATGTGAAGTGGTTAGAAGGTATGAGATATTGAGGTTGTAGAGAATAAAGAAAATGAAGTGTATGTATTATGGAAGGAAAGAATAGGAGAAAGAGAGGGGTGGAGTCCTCTGGAAAATCGAATTTGCAGAGGACTTGGCGACCGATCCCCTAAGGAGGGGACCGATTGCCACTCTCTGGAAAAAAATCCAGAGAGTGTGGCGACCGATCACCCCCAAAGGGGCGATCGATCGCCTGGTGATCGATCGCCTGTGATCGATCACCACGGAGAGGGGCGAATGATCGCCCCTCTGTTTTCTAAAGTGGCGATCGATCGCCTGTTTTTGGGCGATCGATCGCCCATGTCATTTTCGGGACAAATGTCCCTCTTGTCCTTGTTTTGATTTTAATTGTTTAAAATGATTTTAAATTGTTTTATTTCAATTGTTTATAATATGTTTTAAGTATTGTTTAAATAGTTTAACAACTTAGATTTAAATGATTTTACAAACATTGTTAATTATTGTGATTTTAGTTTAAGTTCCGCTTAAACTGAAAAAAATAAAATGAAAAATTTATACGGTAAAATTAGGATACGGGTAGGGTCTTTACAACAACTGCCTGCACCGGCGTACCCCGCCGTCAACAACAACCTCCTAGTTTTGGGTTCCTTCCTCAAGCTCACTTGTAACTATATCGTCACCTACACCACATAACACACACACGTAAGCTTACGCTTAGCAAGTAATGAATAATGAATGTAAATATGCACAATGCACACACACACCACCCTAACGCATGCGGTTTCTACTCACTCTGTTGTTGTCTTACTCATACACGTTAACGACATGACGTTAAACCCTCTAGTGCTCCTCTTGCACGTTAACGACAAGACATTCAACTCTCTAGTGCATGCTCTAGCACGTTAATGATGAGGCGTTAAACCCTCTAGTGCTCCTCTTGCCTATTAACGACGAGGCGTGCAACCCTCTAGTACTTACTCTTACATATTTCTTGCTCATTACTCACATCATGCATAAAACTCGTTCTTTCATTCATTTTCAAAAACCATGATGCATGTCATTCACACCATACTCAAATACAAAACCAAACAACAACCAAACAATAAACCCTATTGTTCTGTGGTGTAGGCCCGAAGGCAAAACAAACGCAATTCACTACTTACCTGATTCTCGGCACATGTTTGTTCACTTTGACTACTCTAAATAATCACTCGTCAACCTAGCAAATATAAGGAAATAACTTAGAAACACTCTAAGGAAATTATCTAACCAAAACTAACAACAATTAAACAAATCTAAAATCAAAACCCTAAACCCGATTTTCCCACAAATTTTGGTGTCCAACTTCAATTGGCCATAACTTATTCATTTTTCAATAGATTTCGATGTTTCACTCCATTCCGGAAACCTTTACACATCTACTATCCATTGAAATAATCAATTTCAACAACCAAACACCATGGCCAATTCAAAATCACAAGAACAGAATCGGCCCTCATTGTTTTCAAAACTGGTTTTTACCAATTCTCACCAAAACTCAAATCTTTCCCTACAAATAACCTAAACTAATCCATCTAACATCTAAACCACTAAATGTAGGAAGGAAAACTAGCCAAGACATGCAAATTTTGGACCCCTCATCTTAGGGTTTCCAAACCCTAATCAAATTCCCCAAAAACTCAACTAAAAGCCCAAAAACCTCCACCAATTGATATCAAACTCAAAACCCATTAAAACCTTACCTTAAAACCCTTGAAAATCTTAAAGAAATGAAGGAGAGGAGAGCTTCAATGGCTGCAAATGTCGTGGAGGGCAAAGGGGAGAAGAAGATGGTTTGCTCTTTTTAACTCTCACTTACCATTTTTATAACTTTTCCACATTTTTCCTTTTTGATTTTTCCACAAATCTTTTCTAATTTTATAAAACCACCCTCCACATTCCCTTCCCCATTCAATCTAATGTGAAGCTCCTCTCTTCCATTACTTTCCCTTTCAATTATCTCATTAAGTCAAAGCAAGTCAAAGCACAAAAATCCAAATACAATACAACACCACATACTTTAGTTTTTAGCTTCCAACTCTATAGTTTTCTCTCCCAATTTCACTCCCTAACTCAATAGCTTAGAAAAACATTAGGACTAGATTTAAACTCTCACAACATACTCCAACTAGGCTATGTACATAAATACAATTTCTCGGGTGTTACAGTATTTCATGTTGAATTGATATATATGCATGATCGATGGGTTGTTTCTGATGCGGGCTGGATGAGCCATCATTGTATAGGATTCTAGTTTTTCTAGGCTACAACTTCTCATAACTGGAGTCAGATCAGATGCTCGTTACGGGGCTGATTGGGCATTTTAATTGATATTCAGTTGTCTTGGGTTATATCTGGGTGAACAACCAAGGCAACCGGAGTCGAGTGATATATACCTTCTGATGAGTGAAAGTTGTTTGTTCACACGTGCGTAAAGGGTGATAGACCGGTGATGATGCACTCTTTGAGGACTCAATAGCCCTTAAACCTGGCCAGGGTGTATTGATTCACGCATAGTAGTGTCGGCTCGAAGCTTGGCTAGTCGACCACTCTTTTGGCATGATATTAGTAGTGTTGTGGCAGACTATCGGTCGCCGACCGCTAGGTGATGTGTTGGATCTACGGATCACTGTCTCGGTTTGCTTCAATATCATGAGGTGTTGTTGGATATTTGGATCAAAGTCTTTTTGTGGTTTGTGCCGAAGATGGTCCTTGTGTGTGACCCTTATTTTTCACTAGGACTGTTTGTATAATGAAATTTGTGGGGACTTACTTTATGTATAGCTATCTATGTACGCAAGAATGTTTTCAAAGATGTCCCACCCATGGCTTGCAAAACCTATTTTTAAAATGGTGACAATGATTTAATGATTTGAAAATTCTTGGCTCGTGCAACTTGTTTGAAAAGAAAGAAAAAATGTTTTGAACGTAAACTCTTGCACTATATTTCTCATAAATTGTTCATGGTTTTGAAAGAAAATGATAAAACTAGTTTTACACGTGCATATGAGTATATAATATCGGGTTTCCTACTAAGTTAGTTGTTCGCCCCGAAGACTGCCTTCCATTTTCCAGGTTAGGATCGTGGAAGCTGATGCCGCTGATGCTCGTGGTGGAATAGATTTCCCTTTTTCTCATCTCTTAATTTTTTGAGCGTTATCCTTTGTGGTGCTGAGGAACTCTTACTTGTATTAATTTTCTTCTTTGGTCTGTATTATTCATTGGGTGTTTGACATTTATTTCTTGAACAGTATTTTATTGGATTATTTAAGTTTGTGCACTATTTTATTTTTATTTGATCGTTATATGGACTTCGACCCACTCTTCGTAGACCAGGGTTCATTTTGTTTAAAGTCTTTTTCTGTCAAACGTGACCTTAGACTGAGCGGTCGAGTTTTCTTTGAGAATCTGGTCGTCCAACCTGACATTTTTGTCTAGGCCCACCTCCGAGTCGTGATAGTCATGATATAATAAAAGATCATCTACTTCTTGGCACATATCACATGAATATTTGTTTTGTTTCTAAATCATCCACCTTTTTTAAATAGTATACGTTGTATGAAATAACAAAACTTGTTTTAGTAATGTTCATGATGAATAAAACTGTGGGGAAATTTTTTAGTTTTAAATTTATAACAACCAAAACAATATAACAAATGAAGCACATTTGCAAACATGTCGATCAATCGTAAAGTTTGAATGAAAAAATTTACAATTAGTAAACTAAGTTTTGAAAATCCTTTGATATTCATTCTTTTTTGCTGTAAAGTAAATTTGTGACAGCCCGAAACTGGAACCCGATCGGAGTCCGAGATCCAAGCCGTCACTCCGGGACAGAAAACGGATAACGGTGACTATAAATGTTTTTGAACAGACAGCGTTACTGGAACAAAAGGACGAAAAAAAAAACGTTAACCAAATGCACTGGACAACTTATGAAAACCAACTGAACTTTTAGGACTTCACAGAAGAACAGAAATAAAATGACAGAAGACGTGTACTATCAATGCAAAATCCTAAACATAAAATTTTACAGAAAGGGAGGGACTACGGTGATTAACAAAATTTCAGAATCACAGAGAAAGAGAAACGGGAACTAACTCAGAGCTGAGATTACAGGAATGAGTGACTAAAATGAAGAAACGGAATTAAGCAGGAAAAACAGAAAGAACAGGAATAAACTGAGGCAAACAGAAGAAATTTAAAGCTGGGCGAAAGACGTAGGCAGAGAACTGGCGGAAGACTTAGTTTAAAAAGGGCAGCGGTGGATTCAGATACGACAAAAAAATGAACAGGGTTCAGCGGAAGAGGCTAGTAAACTGGGGCGGAAGAGGTGGTGACGTCAGCCGAAGATGGTGACGTCAGGCGAGGATACAGACAGCAGACGGAATTCGGATAGGTGATGATGTCAGCCGGAAGATGGATGATGTCAACCGTAAGATACAGACAGCAGATGAATCGATGAGGTTATGACGTCAGCCGGAAGATGGATGACGTCAACCGGAAGATACAGACAGCAGATGAGATCGGATGAGGTGATGACATCAGCCGGAAGATGGGACGTCAACGGAAGAGATACAGCCAGCAGATGAGATCGGCTGAGGTGATGACGTTCAGCCGGAAGGAGAATAAGATACAGACAACAGGACCACACGGATGAGATAAAAGACGTCGCGGATGAGATCATTGAGTGGGCGGTGGAGGTGGGTGACGTCACGGTGGAATACACTTAAACGCAAGGCGTGATCGGATGAGAATAAAGACGTAATCGGCTGATGAGATAATGGACTGGGCGGTGGAGGTGGGTGTGTAGAATGATTTGAAAAACGTATTGTTTTGGAGATGTTTTAGGAAATTCCGCGTTTAAGTTTAATATTTGTGTTGTGGATTAGGTACTTTAAACTTGTGAGGATACACTCGGTTTTTAGAGTGATCCACGCGGTTTATTTTCATGAAATTTTAATATGGATTCGGGTATGTTTTTGAGTCGGGTTTTTCGAGAGTTTGAAGTATCGTGTGTTTAATGTGGTCGGGAATATTTATGGAAAGTTTAATGTGAAGTGGTTAGAAGGTATGAGATATTGAGGTTGTAGAGAATAAAGAAAATGAAGTGTATGTATTATGGAAGGAAAGAATAGGAGAAAGAGAGGGGTGGAGTCCTCTGGAAAATCGAATTTGCAGAGGACTTGGCGACCGATCCCCTAAGGAGGGGACCGATTGCCACTCTCTGGAAAAAATCCAGAGAGTGTGGCGACCGATCACCCCCAAAGGGGCGATCGATCGCCTGGTGATCGATCGCCTGTGATCGATCACCACGGAGAGGGGCGAATGATCGCCCCTCTGTTTTCTAAAGTGGCGATCGATCGCCTGTTTTTGGGCGATCGATCGCCCATGTCATTTTCGGGACAAATGTCCCTCTTGTCCTTGTTTTGATTTTAATTGTTTAAATGATTTTAAATTGTTTTATTTCAATTGTTTATAATATGTTTTAAGTATTGTTTAAATAGTTTAACAACTTAGATTTAAATGATTTTCCAAACATTGTTAATTATTGTGATTTTAGTTTAAGTTCCGCTTAAACTGAAAAAAATAAAATGAAAAATTTATACGGTAAAATTAGGATACGGGTAGGGTCTTTACAACAACTGCCTGCACCGGCGTACCCCGCCGTCAACAACAACCTCCTAGTTTTGGGTTCCTTCCTCAAGCTCACTTGTAACTATATCGTCACCTACACCACATAACACACACACGTAAGCTTACGCTTAGCAAGTAATGAATAATGAATGTAAATATGCACAATGCACACACACACCACCCTAACGCATGTGGTTTCTACTCACTCTGTTGTTGTCTTACTCATACACGTTAACGACATGACGTTAAACCCTCTAGTGCTCCTCTTGCACGTTAACGACAAGACATTCAACTCTCTAGTGCATGCTCTAGCACGTTAATGATGAGGCGTTAAACCCTCTAGTGCTCCTCTTGCCTATTAACGACGAGGCGTTCAACCCTCTAGTACTTACTCTTACATATTTCTTGCTCATTACTCACATCATGCATAAAACTCGTTCTTTCATTCATTTTCAAAAACCATGATGCATGTCATTCACACCATACTCAAATACAAAACCAAACAACAACCAAACAATAAACCCTATTGTTCTGTGGTGTAGGCCCGAAGGCAAAACAAACGCAATTCACTACTTACCTGATTCTCGGCACATGTTTGTTCACTTTGACTACTCTAAATAATCACTCGTCAACCTAGCAAATATAAGGAAATAACTTAGAAACACTCTAAGGAAATTATCTAACCAAAACTAACAACAATTAAACAAATCTAAAATCAAAACCCTAAACCCGATTTTCCCACAAATTTTGGTGTCCAACTTCAATTGGCCATAACTTATTCATTTTTCAATAGATTTCGATGTTTCACTCCATTCCGGAAACCTTTACACATCTACTATCCATTGAAATAATCAATTTCAACAACCAAACACCATGGCCAATTCAAAATCACAAGAACAGAATCGGCCCTCATTGTTTTCAAAACTGGTTTTTACCAATTCTCACCAAAACTCAAATCTTTCCCTACAAATAACCTAAACTAATCCATCTAACATCTAAACCACTAAATGTAGGAAGGAAAACTAGCCAAGACATGCAAATTTTGGACCCCTCATCTTAGGGTTTCCAAACCCTAATCAAATTCCCCAAAAACTCAACTAAAAGCCCAAAAACCTCCACCAATTGATATCAAACTCAAAACCCATTAAAACCTTACCTTAAAACCCTTGCAAATCTTAAAGAAATGAAGGAGAGGAGAGCTTCAATGGCTGCAAATGTCGTGGAGGGCAAAGGGGAGAAGAAGATGGTTTTGCTCTTTTTAACTCTCACTTACCATTTTTATAACTTTTCCACATTTTTCCTTTTTGATTTTTCCACAAATCTTTTCTAATTTTATAAAACCACCCTCCACATTCCCTTCCCCATTCAATCTAATGTGAAGCTCCTCTCTTCCATTACTTTCCCTTTCAATTATCTCATTAAGTCAAAGCAAGTCAAAGCACAAAAATCCAAATACAATACAACACCACATACTTTAGTTTTTAGCTTCCAACTCTATAGTTTTCTCTCCCAATTTCACTCCCTAACTCAATAGCTTAGAAAAACATTAGGACTAGATTTAAACTCTCACAACATACTCCAACTAGGCTATGTACATAAATACAATTTCTCGGGTGTTACAGTATTTCATGTTGAATTGATATATATGCATGATCGATGGGTTGTTTCTGATGCGGGCTGGATGAGCCATCATTGTATAGGATTCTAGTTTTTCTAGGCTACAACTTCTCATAACTGGAGTCAGATCAGATGCTCGTTACGGGGCTGATTGGGCATTTTTATTGATATTCAGTTGTCTTGGGTTATATCTGGGTGAACAACCAAGGCAACCGGAGTCGAGTGATATATACCTTCTGATGAGTGAAAGTTGTTTGTTCACACGTGCGTAAAGGGTGATAGACCGGTGATGATGCACTCTTTGAGGACTCAATAGCCCTTAAACCTGGCCAGGGTGTATTGATTCACGCATAGTAGTGTCGGCTCGAAGCTTGGCTAGTCGACCACTCTTTTGGCATGATATTAGTAGTGTTGTGGCAGACTATCGGTCGCCGACCGCTAGGTGATGTGTTGGATCTACGGATCACTGTCTCGGTTTGCTTCAATATCATGAGGTGTTGTTGGATATTTGGATCAAAGTCTTTTTGTGGTTTGTGCCGAAGATGGTCCTTGTGTGTGACCCTTATTTTTCACTAGGACTGTTTGTATAATGAAATTTGTGGGGACTTACTTTATGTATAGCTATCTATGTACGCAAGAATGTTTTCAAAGATGTCCAACCCATGGCTTGCAAAACCTATTTTTAAAATGGTGACAATGATTTAATGATTTGAAAATTCTTGGCTCGTGCAACTTGTTTGAAAAGAAAGAAAAAATGTTTTTGAACGTAAACTCTTGCACTATATTTCTCATAAATTGTTCATGGTTTTGAAAGAAAATGATAAAACTAGTTTTACACGTGCATATGAGTATATAATATCGGGTTTCCTACTAAGTTAGTTGTTCGCCCCGAAGACTGCCTTCCATTTTCCAGGTTAGGATCGTGGAAGCTGATGCCGCTGATGCTCGTGGTGGAATAGATTTCCCTTTTTCTCATCTCTTAATTTTTTGAGCGTTATCCTTTGTGGTGCTGAGGAACTCTTACTTGTATTAATTTTCTTCTTTGGTCTGTATTATTCATTGGGTGTTTGACATTTATTTCTTGAACAGTATTTTATTGGATTATTTAAGTTTGTGCACTATTTTATTTTTATTTGATCGTTATATGGACTTCGACCCACTCTTCGTAGACCAGGGTTCATTTTGTTTAAAGTCTTTTTCTGTCAAACGTGACCTTAGACTGAGCGGTCGAGTTTTCTTTGAGAATCTGGTCGTCCAACCTGACATTTTTGTCTAGGCCCACCTCCGAGTCGTGATAGTCATGATATAATAAAAGATCATCTACTTCTTGGCACATATCACATGAATATTTGTTTTGTTTCTAAATCATCCACCTTTTTTAAATAGTATACGTTGTATGAAATAACAAAACTTGTTTTAGTAATGTTCATGATGAATAAAACTGTGGGGAAATTTTTTAGTTTTAAATTTATAACAACCAAAACAATATAACAAATGAAGCACATTTGCAAACATGTCGATCAATCGTAAAGTTTGAATGAAAAAATTTACAACTTAGTACAACTAAGTTTTGAAATCCCTTTGATATTCATCTTTTTTGCTGTAAAGTAAATTTGTGACAGCCCGAAACTGGAACCCGATCGGAGTCCGAGATCCAAGCCGTCACTCGGACAGGAAAACGGATAACGGTGGACTATAATGTTTTTGAACAGACAGCGTTACTGGAACAAAAGGACGAAAAAAAAAACGTTAACCAAAATGCACTGGACAAAAGACGTCATCGGATGAGATAAAGACGTCATCGGATGAGATAAAGACGTCATCGGATGAGATAAAGACGTCATCGGATGAGATAAAGACGTCATCGGATGAGATAAAGACGTCATCGGATGAGATAAAGACGTCATCGGATGAGATAAAGACGTCATCGGATGAGATAAAGACGTCATCGGATGAGATAAAGACGTCATCGGATGAGATAAAGACGTCATCGGATGAGATAAAGACGTCATCGGATGAGATAAAGACGTCATCGGATGAGATAAAGACGTCATCGGATGAGATAAAGACGTCATCGGATGAGATAAAGACGTCATCGGATGAGATAAAGACGTCATCGGATGAGATAAAGACGTCATCGGATGAGATAAAGACGTCATCGGATGAGATAAAGACGTCATCGGATGAGATAAAGACGTCATCGGATGAGATAAAGACGTCATCGGATGAGATAAAGACGTCATCGGATGAGATAAAGACGTCATCGGATGAGATAAAGACGTCATCGGATGAGATAAAGACGTCATCGGATGAGATAAAGACGTCATCGGATGAGATAAAGACGTCATCGGATGAGATAAAGACGTCATCGGATGAGATAAAGACGTCATCGGATGAGATAAAGACGTCATCGGATGAGATAAAGACGTCATCGGATGAGATAAAGACGTCATCGGATGAGATAAAGACGTCATCGGATGAGATAAAGACGTCATCGGATGAGATAAAGACGTCATCGGATGAGATAAAGACGTCATCGGATGAGATAAAGACGTCATCGGATGAGATAAAGACGTCATCGGATGAGATAAAGACGTCATCGGATGAGATAAAGACGTCATCGGATGAGATAAAGACGTCATCGGATGAGATAAAGACGTCATCGGATGAGATAAAGACGTCATCGGATGAGATAAAGACGTCATCGGATGAGATAAAGACGTCATCGGATGAGATAAAGACGTCATCGGATGAGATAAAGACGTCATCGGATGAGATAAAGACGTCATCGGATGAGATAAAGACGTCATCGGATGAGATAAAGACGTCATCGGATGAGATAAAGACGTCATCGGATGAGATAAAGACGTCATCGGATGAGATAAAGACGTCATCGGATGAGATAAAGACGTCATCGGATGAGATAAAGACGTCATCGGATGAGATAAAGACGTCATCGGATGAGATAAAGACGTCATCGGATGAGATAAAGACGTCATCGGATGAGATAAAGACGTCATCGGATGAGATAAAGACGTCATCGGATGAGATAAAGACGTCATCGGATGAGATAAAGACGTCATCGGATGAGATAAAGACGTCATCGGATGAGATAAAGACGTCATCGGATGAGATAAAGACGTCATCGGATGAGATAAAGACGTCATCGGATGAGATAAAGACGTCATCGGATGAGATAAAGACGTCATCGGATGAGATAAAGACGTCATCGGATGAGATAAAGACGTCATCGGATGAGATAAAGACGTCATGAGATGGATGACTGTTCAACAGGAAGATACAGACAGCAGATGAGATCGGATGAGGTGATGACGTCAGCCGGAAGATGGATGACGTCAACCGGAAGATACAGACAGCAGATGAGATCGGATGAGGTGATGACATCAGCCGGAAGATGGATGACGTCAACCGGAAGATACAGACAGCAGATGAGATCGGATGAGGTGATGACGTCAGCCGGAAGATACAGACAACAGACAACACCGGATGAGATAAAGACGTCATCGGATGAGATAATTGAGCTGGGCGGTGGAGGTGGGTGACGTCACCGGTGGATATACACTTAAACAGCAATGGACGTGATCGGATGAGATAAAGACGTCATCGGATGAGATAATTGAACTGGGCGGTGGAGGTGGGTGATGTCACCGGTGGATAGACACTTAAACAGCAATGGACGTGATCAGATGATATAGTCTAAAAGGGGCAGAGTTTGACAACTTTTAACAGAAAGACATACGGGCAGGGAGCATCAAAACAGAAGGCATAAGGGTTTCAAACCTTCAAAACCCGATTCAAAACAAGATTTTTGAAACACACTTCGCAGATGGTAGATTTCAACTGACAGATTTAAGAAAGACAGACTGCATGGATAGCTCTAGAATTCGAGACCATCCATGCAAACCTTAAAACAGGAAAATATTCTAAAATATTTCAGAACATTCAGGACATGAGTTCAACTGTCAAATTTAGTGATTTCTAAAGCTGAGACATCAGAACTTGTACATTGTTCTAAAAAAAAGAAGAGTTTTTACAGAATTTACAACACAACCAGAACTTCCAGAAGACTTTACAGCTATAGACATTACAGAAAACTTAAACCTCGGGTCAGAATTTGTCTGGCTGCAGCAACCACACCCCCATGAGCTCGATCCACCAGCCACCTATTCATCAGACTGAGGCACGAAGTCCTCATTTTTGGGTTCAGTACCTATATCAGAGAGTTCATCTATGAGCCTAAAGCTCAGTAAGAATAATAGATATGCAATGATGCAAAATGCTATGCATGCGGTTTTCAGAAATACAGTGACAGTACAAAACATTACGTTTAAGTGGCAGAGAGGTATAAGTGGGGCTTATAGGAGAACTGGCAAACAGTAGGTGCACTTTCAAGCACATTCAGTAGTTTTCAGAATCCCAGGCAGGGATAAAACCAGAGGGTCCTTAGCATGGACAATTTTTTTTTTCAGAATCCCAGGGAGGGATAAAACCAGAGGGCCAGTCCCCGTCCCACACTTAACCAGTACATTTCAGTCAGATTTTATCTTGTTTAGTTTCAAACAGTGTACAGAAATCGGTTTTGCATGAACTTTCATTGAAAACGTGTATGCATGAACTTTCACAGTGCATAACTCGAAACAGCAGTTAACAGAATAATACAACAGAATCTAGAGAGAAAACAGATAACTCAGAACTTAACTCTAACTTTCTCTACCCGAAACCTCCCGACAGAAGAAAAACCTAGAGTCTCCGTGATGTAGGGCCTTAAGGGCCATCCTACGGATATGAACTTACCTGTTGCTGCAGAGTTGAGAGACCAGAACGTCTCGGAAATGCTCGAACCTGTACATGCACGTTCAGAAAATAAACAAGCTGCAAATGCTAACAAATAAGTTAGAAGAATTTGTTCCAAACTCATTCAAACCCTTAGAAAACAAATCGGTGTGTTTTTATCCAAAAACAGTGAGTTTTACCAAAGTATCACTATCCTTTACTCCAACCAAAACTCACTTTAAACTTGTCCAAACTTGTTAGCATTTAAAAGATGCTTACCCTAGTAGAAAAAAAACAGAAAGGAGCCGAGGAGATTGAAGTAGCTTCGATGGCTGATTGTCGACTGGAAGAGAGAGTGCCGAGAAGAGAATGGAGAGAGAGCAGAGAAGTGAAATGAAGAGGGTTTCACGTAGGAGGAAGAACTTAGCTTCTTCAACAAGTTGCCAGATGTCACTCAACTATTGGCAACCTCCCACCAACCTTAATTTCTCCCTAATTTACCCCTTCATGCATTCTAAACTTAGTGTTTAGTTTAGTTACACATTAGTCTGGTTCTCCCCTCACTAAATGCTCCAAATTTACAATAAAATAGTTATTATATTTATGACAGTTTAAATCCATACAATAATTCAACAGATTATTACACGGCCAAAATGCCGGGTGTTACAAAATTACTTACCATTTTAACGCTTAAATAAATAATATCTAAATCTTTTATTCACTTGGGTGGACTTTCATTGAAAGTGTTTCAGACATGTTCAGAAGATGGAAAGTAAAAATTGTCATATTAATGTAAAAAATTTTAGAAACTAAGAAAAATTGGGGAAAAAAATCCCCATTCGACTTTCATCTCAACATTAGTGTACCTAGAAAAAAAGAAATCATAACTAAAGGAAAAACAAAAGATTTCATATGATATATGTAAACAACAAATGATAAGTTAAAGGAAAAGTAAATGATTCTGAAGGTCATGTAAATTAAAATTGGTTACAGTCAATATATAGGTCGAATAAAAATTAGGAGATGTCATATGGTATATGAATCAATCACTAAAAATATTAGAGTGTAGTTGCAAAAGAAAAGCCCGTAAATTGTTCAGAAACCTTTCCACCAAATTGACAAAGAGTAATTGAGAGAATCCATTCCTTAGATAAAACTGAAAAATATATTGTCAAGAAAGTTCAAAAACTGATTCATAATACAACCCAATTAACAAAAGGTATACCCAACTAATTATTATACATGAAAGTAAGATTAAAGTTTCTGCTAATAAGCCATATTGTTTGCATCCTAAAAGAAGTAGCATGTTTCTTAATACTCTAAAATGATAAAAGGAAAAAACAAGAGCATGATCACCAAGTATATATATTTTATTATTATTTTTATTTAATTTGAACAATTCTTTATAATGAAATTTAATTATTTAGTGAAATTTTTGTAAAATGAAGTTACTTAGTTATACATTATTTTGCAATTTTCATATTCATGTTTCAAAAGAATTGTTCTTTAAGAGTGGAAAAAATTAAACCAATCGAACCAATTCAGTTCAATTCTAGTCCATATCAAAACCGAAATTTGATTTATAAGCAAAACCAATTTTATCAGTTCAATTCTCAGCTTTTGACTTAAAAAATTAGTTGGATTCTCCTCCGTCCATGATTTAACCCAGTTCTAAAACCGAACTAAACCAAATGAGCGAATCCCAATTTTATTGGCTTAAGAATGTATTGGATCTATTTCTCATAGGCTAAGTGGGCTTTTGAAGTAGTTTTATTGAAGTAAGCTCTAGGGTACTTAGTAGCTAAACCTAATCACATTCATTTTCATGTGCAACCTTACCAAATTGATTAATAAAATCTAAAGCACAAAAATATATTATGGCACTAAACTCCAAACAAGTCCTTTTTTTGGAAAATGGGATTATTTAAATCATAAAAAAAAATTACAAACTAATCCAATAATAGATTTAGAAACATGTTAAGTTAGTGACACCCCATAACCAATCTCTACAAAAACCGCAATCAATCCATGTGAAAGCATTGAAATTCTACAATTATATAATAATCCATCCTCGTCTTCTTCATCAACCTTCTGATGAACACATCTTTTGACACCTCCTTTAATTTCATATTTTTAATTATTTTTTTTTTATTCTTGAAGCATGCTCACCAAAAAGTCTTGCTTGTCGTTTTGTACAATAATGTTTCTTTAATAAGCAACTTTCTATACAGTGTTTATTGCTTTCACATTGGCCTTGGTCAATGGACCTCAATTGTTATTAGGGAAATTACCAATTTCGACTTAGAAGTAACCGGTTTTTTCGATTCAAACCTTGAACTATAATATTTCATGATCCAAACCTTGAAGTATGAAAAAAATAACAAAACAAACCCCGGACGGTTTCTTGCAAAATAGAGACTGTCCGTTCCATAAAACGGACGGTCTCTTATTTCAAGAGACTGTCTGTTCTAAAATTTAACCTAGAACAGACAGTCTCTTAAATCAAGAGTCCGTCCTTTCATAGAACGGACGCACCTTGGGACGGTGGTGACCGTCCTCTCTTAAAATTAGATTTATTAAAAAAATATTTAATAATAGTAAACAATATTTGATTTATTTAAAACTTCTACAACTTATTCATCATATCATGAGAAGATAATCTAAAATTTTTCGTGATTTTCTAACACTTGTACGAGTTATTGTAATTTTAGTGAATTATTTCGTAAAATATATGTAAAACAATTATAATAAATTATACAAATATTATAAAATTATGAAAATTTCCCAATTATTTTGCCATATTATAATTTCCTAATTAATTTTACAAAAATATCAAACAACATTGAATTTAATCGAAAATTTTATCACATGTTCATTATAATAAATCATACAAATGTTACAAAATCATGAAAATTTTCTGATTATTTTATCATATAATAATTTTCAGATTAATTTTACAAAAATATCAAACAACATTGGATTTAATCAAAAATTTTATCACATGTTCATTATAATATGACAAAATAATCGGGAAATTGTCATGATTTTATAATATTTGTATGATTTATTATAATTGTTTTACATATATTTTAAGAAATAATTCACTAAAATTACAATAACTCGTACAAGTGTTAAAAAATCATGAAAAATTTCAGATTATCTTCTCATGATGTGGTGAATATGTGGTAAAAGTTTTAAATAAATCTAATATTGTTTACTATTTTTAAATATTTTTTAATAAATCTAATTTTAAGAGAGGACAATCACCACCGTCTCAAGGTACGTCCGTTCTATGAAAGGACGGACTCTTGATTCAAGAGATTGTCCGTTCTAGGCTAAATTTTAGAACGGACAGTCTCTTGAAACAAGAGACCGTCAAGAGAGGACGGTCATAGGATGTCCTATGACCGTCCTCCAAGGTTTGTTTTGTTACTTTTTTCATACTTCAAGGTTTGGATCGTGAAATATTATACTTCAAGGTTTGAATCGAAAAAACCGATTACTTCGAGGTCGAAACCGGTAATTTCTCTTGTTATTAACTAAAGCTTCAATGATATTTCAAAAATAGCCTCTTTGATTTTATTAAATACACCTTTTTTTTCTATATTCACAATCAGGGACAACCTTATTTATATCATCTTACTTTACCTCTCACGTACCTCCGCTCTAAGAGAATAATTACGTGTCGTTTGTGTCGTTTATTAATTTGTAGAATACATACGATATATTATAGATAGATAAATTAAGAAATTATTCGTATCAATTGATAAACACCACTGACGGGCCGATCAAGGGGTAAGAATGTAATGTTTTAAATGTCAAATATCCTATAATGGCTTGTCACAAATCAAAATCAACAATTGTGACGGATTTATTATATTTATTTGGACTAGTTTAATTTACTATTTCACGGTTATATGTCTCCCATTATGGGATATTTTTATTTAAAGAGAAAGGCTTGTATCTAAAAAGCATTGTTTTGGCAAAACAAACATGCTTTAACACAAAAATCAGCATTCCCAATTCCCAGATTTAGATAGCTATTGTATATGTATGGTGTCAATGCAAAGTAATAAAGTAAAAATGAAAAAGAAGATATAATTAATAAATTGAAAGAAAGATATCAATTGCAGATAAAAATTACTATGACTAAGTTGAAATATCAAAACAATTTTATATCATTTTTACAACTGCTACGAGATATCCCAAAAACCACTAACAAGAGACGAGTTTAGACTTGTGAATTCCCAAAGTGAGAAAAATGCAATTTACATTAAACTTAGTATGTGAGGTTGAACTCTTAAACTTAATTGAAAATAATATATTGGAAATTATATAAAAATTAGTGTAATTTTTTTATTTATTTTTAATTTAAACACACGGGAATGAAAAATAAACCATAAAATATATTTATGGTTTGACACATCCTAAATGCCTACATGCAACTTTATGGACATTAGTATCCAAAACGCTTTTTCAAATTTATTTACATGTGGATATATATGCACGCACACCCAAAACACACTCAAGACGCATGAAACAGACTGTCCTCACATAATGAGTTTGAACCAGAGACCTATTTTCAAGAGCTATGCCAATTAGCTAGATCAACTTGCCTTCAAAAGTTGAGAGAAAAATCCTAAATAAAGTTTTCTAAGGTTCAGTAAAAAGTCTTAAATGTAAAGATTAACTCGATTGACATGTGCCTTTATCTTTAATTTTAGTTATTTAAATAGAATTTTGATTTTACTTTTATTCATCCATTAAATTTTATAATTTTTAGTTTTTGCATGGTTATGAAATCACCGAGGTTGGTTAAAATTAGATAATAATTAACTTAATTAATCTTGGTTATCCTTCAACTAATAATTAAGATTAATTTAATTAATCATGATTATTTAGCGTTACTCAAACTTAGTTATGCCTTAGTTCATTAGTCTTTTTATCAAGCAGGTTGTACGTGTCAGCATCCTATTGACAGTAAATTTTGTGGCATTGATTGTTCAATCACATATCCTCAAGTTATTATACCATGTTCTTCGCTAATCAACTTTTGCTCTAGCTTTCACTTTGGACTTCTTAAAATTAAAATCATAACTTGATTATTGTTTTATCCCCAAAATATTCAAATATCAATATAATAATAATATCCCATCTCATTCTAGAATCAATATATTTATGTTGGAAAACATGCTCAAAATATAATTAACAAGATTTTGAAAATTCAAATCATTACATTGTACCCTCAAAAGAAATAATCTACCAAAATTTACATATACCTCATGTAGTGAAAAAGTGAGGGAACTAATCTTAGTGTCACGACCCGGGAGGGGACCTAACAGAAACGCTAGGTTAAACGATCAACCTCGGGGAGGTCAACCCGAGGGGTGGGCACGGTCCGGTTCTGTGACAGCCCAAAATCGAACCCGATCGAGGTTCGGGATCGGAGCCATCACTCCGGGACAGTTAACAGAAAATGGGGACTATTTTTTTTTTAACATAGATAAAAAGGGAGCAGAACATCAGAGACAATCTGAACGTTTTCGAAACCTTAAAACTTCGCAGAGAGAGAGTGTCCTCTAGAGTAGAAATTTAAAACAGATTTCATTAATGGATAACGGAACAGAAATTAGCATAAGGCTGGCGGAAGACTTAGTTTAAAACTAGAAGCAGTGATTGATTCAGATAAGACAAAAATGAACGGAGTTCAGCGGAAGAGGCTGGGTAAAACTGGGCGGAAGAGCTTGGGTGACGTCAGCCGGAAGATGTAGTTTTAAACTGGGCGGAAGACTTATGCTGACGTCAGCCGGAAGACAAATACACTGGGCGGATGACTTGGATGACGTCAGCCGGAAGACAGAGTTTTAAACTGGGCGGAAGACTTATGCTGACGTTAGCCGGAAGACAAATACACTGGGCGGATGACTTGGATGACGTCAGCCGGAAGACAGAGTTTTAAACTGGGCGGAAGATTTAGGCATATAACTGGGGCGGATGACAGAATTGACTTTGACTGGGGCGGATGACTAAGGCATATAACTGGGGCGGATGACTAAGTTTTCAAGGCAGAATTCGACAACTCTTTAACAGAAAGACATACCAACAGAGAGCAGAAAAACAGAAAACATAACAATTTCAGATTTCTCAAACCAACTCAAAACATGGTTCTCGAGCACAACAGAAGGCATACAGGTTTCAGACCTTCATTACAAATGACAGATTTCAAGAAAACAAACTGCATGGATAGCTCTAAAATTAGAGACCATCCATGCATGAACTTAACAGAAATATTCCAAACAAATCCCAGAATACTCTAGAATACAAACTTAACTGTCAAATACAGTGGTTTTAAACATTGACACAAAAGCTATGCATTGTTTCAGAGTTTCAGAGACAGTACAAAATTTAACATGTGATTACAGAATTTTCCAAAACAGAAGTTCTTACAACAAAAACCAGAATCTTTCAGAAAACTTAAACCTCGGGTCAGAATTTGTCTAACTGCAGCAACTACCCCGAGAGCTCGAGCCATCAACTACATCAGATCATCAGATTGAGGCACACAGTCCTCAGATTCGGGTTCAGTACCTATATCAGAGAATTCACCTATGAGTCTAAAACTCAGTAAGAACATAAATCAGTATGCAGTGATACAAAATGCTATGCATGTAGTTTTTAGAATACAGTGACAGAACAGATCTTTACATTTCAGTGGCAGAAGAATTAAGTGGGGCTTATAGGGGAACTGGTTCAGTGGGTGCACTATCAGGCACGGCAGTTTTCAGATTCCCAGGGAGGGATAAAACCAGAGGGTCCTTGCCAGGGACATTATTTTCAGATTCCCAGGGAGGGATAAAACTAGAGGGGCCAGTCCCCGTCCCACACTTAACCTGATACATTTTAGTCGGATTTTATCTTATAAATTTCAAATAGTGTACAGAAGTCAGTTTTGCATGGATTTTTAGTAAAACGTGTATGCATGACATTCTCAGTGCCTGAACCTATAACAACAGACATCAGAAATAACAGGGCATATTTTGAGGCAGAAAACAGACAACTCGGGACATAAGCTGTACAGACAATACAAAACACAAACTGAACAGAAGCTATAACATTTCTACCCAAAATTACCCGACAGAACTGGGACCCTAGTACCTCTGTGATGTAGGGCCATGAGGGCCAACCTACTGTTATGAACTTACCTGTTTTCTGGAGGGTTGAAAACTTGGATGTCTCTGGAAAGAAAACTCGGACCTGTAGCATGCATGTACAGAATTTAAACACGCTACAAATGCTAACTAAAATCATGTAGAATATGCAGCAAACACATTTCAACTCTTTAGAAAACCCACCAACGTGTTTTCATCCAAAAACAGTGAGTTTTCACCAAATACCAAAACCCTAAACTTCGGTAAAAACTCACATTAAACTCATCCAAATTTGTTAGCATTAAAAGATGCTCACCTTCTCAGAAGAAGACGGGAAAATACAGGAGAGACAAAGCGTGGAAGTTTTGTTTCAATCACCTGGAAGAGAGAAAGCCGAGAGAGATGGGAGGAAGCAGAGAAGTGAATGAAAATTTACGTAGGAGGATGAACTTAGCTTCCTCAACAAGTTGCCACTTGGCAATCATCCATTGGCTTACTCCCACCAACCTTAATCTCTCCTCAATTTGCCCTTCCATGCATTTCAAACTTAGTGATTTGGTTTTAGTTACACATTAGTTTAGTTTTCCACTAATTATTCCAACAATTCAACCAAAACATTCCTTTGTATTAATATAATATTAATCCCGTTTAAATGATCCGGGAAAACTATTACATGGCAAAATGCTGGATGTTACAGGTCCGGTCCGGTTCCCGCATGGAACCGGAATATTCGGGATTTTAAATTCCAGAATCGAAACCGGACCCAAGAGAAACCGGTACCGAACCAGGACCGGACCGAATTTTTCGGTTCGGTTCCGGTCCGGTCACGGTTCTTACCATCTGATTTTTTATTTATTTATTTTTTCTAAAATATTTAAACAATAAAACAAATTAAAGCTGAAAAATCAGCCCTTGCCCATAAAATCAGAGAGAAGGAAAATCGAGGAGTTGAAGAAACTACTTCCTCCTACAGATTTTGAGTCTGAGAAATCAAAATCAACTACTTCCTCCTACAGATTTCCAGCTTGAGAAAGTAAAATCAACTACTTCCTCCTTAATCAGAGAGAAGGAAAATCGAGGAGTTGAAGAAACTACTTCCTCCTACAGATTTCCAGCCTGAGAAATCAAAATCAACTACTTCCTCCTACAGATTTCCAGCCTGAGAAATCAATCATTACAGAAATGAAGAGAAGAAGAAGAAGTTGAAGAAAGTCATTAAAAAAATTATTATAACTAGTTATACCATTGAAAACCATCTAAACAACTCACTGATCTCCTCGCCGGCGCGATGAGCCTCCACGTCCCACTCTCCGGCATTGGGGACCTCACTTCGCTGACTACTACCGGTGAAGAATCTGCCAGAGCTTCAGAATGAGAGAGCTAAAATCTAAAGTTCAGAGTCTGAACTTTCAGATTTATTGATTTAGGGCATCCGACCCATGGGTCACCGGGTCGGATAATTATTTTCAAGGCCAACCCATGGGTCGGTACTCCCACGGTCTGGGCCGATTCCCGGACCTAGGAACCGTGAACTGGACTGCTGGTTCCGATTCCAAGAGATTTAGAACCGGAACCGATTCCCACCCCTCTTGGAACCGCCCAAGAACCGGCCCGAAACCGAGGTCCGGTCTGGTCTGCCAGTTCCGGGCCAGTTCTGCCCACCCCTAGTCCACCCTCTAACCTAAGGCTGAATGCGGAAGCTTTTAACACTGATCCAAAACCTCCTTAAAGTAACAAATATGAGAGTACAAACAATAGTAGAAGTACAAGATAGATGAATATAATTACATGCCAAAGTACAGTACAATCTCGAATATGTTCTTACATATGTCAAGATGAAGGAAATAAAAAGGGAGACTCAAAGAAAATCCAGTACAGTTCGAGCTCACTTCATAGTCTTCCTTTCTTTACCTGTAGAGGGGGGAGTCGTTGGGGTGAGTAACAAACTCAGTATGGGATGTTATACCTACCACTCAAAAGATGCATACCTCATAAAATCAATGCACGTTTTTAAAAACCAAAACCAGTTTCAATGTTATCCATTTCTCTTCTCATTATTCATTTAAAACGATTGATGGGGCTAACAGTAAAATAAGTATATGTAGTAAACATAGGCCCACATCAACAATCCTATCATAAAAATATATATCTAGGTTTACAGTGAAAAGAGAGGTCACTCACGGATCCTCCGAACAACACCAACACAGAAAGGCTGCGATAACACCAGGCAAGGCCTCATAGGAAGAAGAGAAAAGGTCAACCACCAGGAGGGACGAACCACTCAGCCCTGGGCCACCAGCACACACGCGCTAGGGCACACTAGGAGGGACGAACCACTCAGCCCTGGGCCCAAGGGGACCACACAGTGGACTTATCAACCACCAGGACGGACGAACCACTCAACCCTAGGCAACCGATGCACACACGCTAGAGCACACCAGGAAGGATGAACCACTCAACCCTAGGCTCAAGGGGACCACGCAGTGGACTTATCATACCAGGGGTAGCAACGAATAGACACTGGCCAGGTCGGGTAACAGGGTTAGCATAGCTCAGAGCCCAGTCCTCCATTCGCGGGGAGTACTGAACAGGACTAGCATAGCTCAGAGTCCATTCCTTCTATTATCAGGGGAAGTACCCTATCCAAACAAGTGTCGGGAGTACCACAGCAACCCTCAAACACGGGTGCTGTAACACCCGACAATTTTGCCATGTAAATATTTCTTGAATTATTAGACGGAATTAATGGGAATATTTACACAATGTATGTTTTATGAGTTTACCGATTGTTTCAATTGAATGTGGGTGATTCGTAAAACTGATTTGAGGAACTAAATAGTAATTTAGTTAAAAACCAATGGAATGGCAAAATAGGGAGCCAATTAAGGTTGGTAGGAGAAGGCCTATGGTTGCTTGACACTTGACAACTTGTTGACTCGGGGGCCCCTAGAAAGGGGGCCCGTGTACGACCCACGAATATGCTAGGTTGGTGCTCGGTTGGGTGCTAGTGAACAATATTTGAATATTGAAATAAAATACTAAACTAAAGGCGAGAAATAAAGAAGGCAAATGTTAAGATGATGGCCGAGATTATAAGTTAGTAGAGAGAAGCAAAATTACAAGAAAATAAAGTGAATAAGATGACAATATATGTTAGAAATGACAAGGAAATGTAAAGCAATGGAAATAAAGAAAAGATAAAAAAATAGAAAGTGAGTGTGTGGATAATGAAAAGCTGAAAAGTAAAGAGTGATTTGTGTGCAAAAGTGATAGCAATAAAAGTAAAGAAAACCCTTGGTGGATCCGAGGAGCGAGCATACGGTTTAAGCTCCCGAATACACGTTTTCCGTGAAGAAAACGACCACCGTAGGCCGGGGATTTTCGTCCTCGTTTCAACTCCCAAGGTAGAAGATGAGGGAATGATTAAGAGCTAACCTAGCAACCCAAGCTAGGCTAGCAATGGAGGCTAACTTCTCTTGGTTCAAAGAACCAAGGAAAAATCACAAAAGGAATTTGGGAGATTTAGGGAAATAGTAGTATATTGATTTTGCAAAAGTTGTCTACAATCACTAATACCATGCATTTATAGAAGTCCTAGGTGGATTAGGGCCCTTGGATCAAAAAGGATGGATGGCCAAGATCAAGGCAAACAAGCACACATCCTAGGGAGGAGATGAATGCCATGCCTAAATGGATCAATGGAGGGAATCTTGCCACATCATCAATCCATGTTGCCACTAACTTTTGTACTTGCAAAATTATACCTTTTTTGTGGGCTCTTCTTTGGGCCAAGGCTTCCATTGGGCTCCATTTATTGTAGGGCCTTTTCCTTTGAATATTTTGTTGAACTTCCTCCAACCCAAATCCACCACCATACATCTAATCCTAACCACACAATCTAATGCATGAAATACAATTATAAAATCCTTACAATAAAGGCGAATGTATGCCAATGAGTTTTAAAAATTAAAAATTACAAATTAAGGCCCGGGAAGACAAATTCCCATGGGGCTATGAGCAAGCTCCGTGCGAATGCTCCAATGAATGACATGGTAAGGCTTCTCCTCATCCTCCTTAGTCGGCTCCCAAGTGAAGTCCATGAGTGAATCGAAACCTGCAAAAAGAGACAAGTCGTTAGAACATTGAATAGTTAAATTTTGTGCCCGGGTTTGTGATCTAGTAACGAGCCTACGAGGCACGTCATCCCCTCCGGGTGGCTGAGGATTTGGCCTCAAATCCGTTAGCTCAGCCTCTTCTTCATGTCCCAATTCTCCAATATAAGGGGACAAATCTTGCATGTTGAAGGTGGATGATACCCCATAATCGCCAGGTAACTCCAATTTGTAAGCATTGTTATTTATGCGCTCTAAAACTTTAAAGGGGCCTTCAGCTCTAGGTAATAGCTTGGAGTGTCTTTTGGTGGGAACTCGTTCTTTTCTAAGGTGTATCCACACCAAATCTCCAACATTGAAAATTACCTCCTTTCGTCATTTATTCGCATGCTTCGCATAATTGGCGTTATTCTTCTCAATAGTTTGGCGAACCTTTTCATACAACTTTTTCATTTGCTCTGCTTTATTCACTCCCGAAGGGTTAATTAGGTCCTGGGTTGGAATAGGAATAAGTGTCAAGGGTGTGTTCGGATTAAAACCAAATACTACCTCAAATGGCGTTTGCTGGGTGGTGGAATGAATGCTTCGGTTATAACCGAATTCAACTTGGGGTAGTAATATGTCCCAACTGGTTAGATTCTTACCTATGACACTTCGGAGAAGGGTTCCCAAAGTCCTATTGACCACTTCCGTTTGGCCGTCCGTTTGGGGATGGAAAGATGTACTAAAACATAATGTAGTCCCTAACTTCTTCAATAAAGTTTTCCAAAAAGTACTCAAAAATTTAGTATCGCGATCTGACACAATAGATTGAGGCACCCCATGGAGTCTAACTATCTCCTTGAAGAATAGGTCGGCTATAGCAGCAGAATCATCAGTCTTATTGCAGGCGATAAAATGCGCCATTTTGGAGAATCTATCCACAACCACGAGTATAGAATCTTTATTACGTCCCGTTCGTGGTAACCCCAAAACAAAATCCATGCTAATTTCTACCCAAGGGTGTGTAGGAACTAGTAAAGGAAGGTAAAGTCCTTGGGGTAGAACTTTGCTTTTAGCCTTCTTACAAACAATACACTTCTCGACATAGTGGTTTACGTCTTTCATCATGTGAGGCCAATGAAATTTTTCTTTCAATAGTTCGAGGGTTTTCTTTTCCCCAAAATGCCCAGACAATCCTCCTCCATGAGCTTCTTTAATGAGGCATTGTCTAAGACTGCAATTAGGAATACACAATTTCCCCTTCTTTAATAGAAATTCATCGATAAGACTATATCCTCCTTCCGCCTTAGTTTGGCAAACGTGATAAGGCAATCCAAAATCTTTATTGGATGCATACAAGGTTTTGATCCATTCAAATCCGAAAAATCTAACACTTAATTCCGTTAAGAGGATACGTCTACGAGATAAAGCATCGGCAACGGTATTATCAGACCCTTTCAAATATTTGAGAATGTAGGGAAATCTTTCTAAGAATTCCACCCATTTTGCGTGACGCTTGTTGAGTTTGTGTTGGCTCTTAATGTGCTTAAGGAATTGGTGGTCTGAGTGAATCACAAACTCTTTTGAAAGTAAGTAATGTTGCCAATGTTCGAGAGCTCTAATCACGGCATAAAACTCTTTGTCATAAGTTGAATAGTTCAAAGCAGCTCCTTTCAATTTTTCACTAAAATACGCAAGAGGTTTGCCATCTTGCATCAATACAGCTCCAATGCCAATACCGGAGGCATCACTCTTGATCTCAAAAACTTTGTTGAAATCGGGAAGGGCCAAAACGGGTGATTGACAATGTTTTTCTTTTATCATATCGAAGCTACCTTGACATGTCGGTGTCCAATTAAAGTCAACTCCTTTCTTAGTGAGGTCCGTAATAGGAGCGACTAAAGAACTGAAGTCTTTAATGAATCTTCTGTAAAAAGAGGCTAATCCGTGGAAACTACGGACTTCAGTGATACTATTAGGAGTGGGCCACTCCTTGATGGCTTTAACCTTCTCTTCGTCCGCTTCCAAGCCATCCTTAGAAATGATAAAACCCAAAAAGTAAACTTTCTCTTGCCCAAAGGAGCACTTACTCAAATTCCCAAACAATTTAGTACGACGGAGGGTTTGAAATAACATCCCGAGATTGTTGACATGTTGTGGGAGGTCGCGACTATACACCAAGATGTCATCGAAATACACGACAACAAATTTTCCAAGGAATTCCTTAAGAACATGATGCATTAACCGCATAAAGGTGCTCGGGCATTTGTAAGACCGAATGGCATAACCATCCATTCAAACAATCCGTATTTTGTTTTGAAGGCGGTCTTCCATTCATCACCCTCTTTCATCCGTATCTGGTGATACCCGCTCTTCAAGTCAACTTTAGAGAAAATTGAGGCTCCACTCAATTCGTCCAACATATCTTCTAACCGAGGAATAGGATACCTATACTTAATGGTTATTTGGTTGATAGCTCTACTATTAACACACATTCGCATAGAGCCATCCTTTTTAGGTACTAATAGGGTAGGTACAGGCCATGGGCTCATCGACTCTCTTATGTATCCTCTCCCTAATAATTCTTGGACTTGATCTTGTTATTCTTTTGCTTCTTCAGGCCTCATCCTATAGGCCGGTCGATTTGGTAACATAGCACCGGGTTGAAGGTCGATTTGGTGTTCTATTCCTCTAATCGGGGGTAGTCCAGGGGGTAGTTCTTCAGGAAAAACATCTTGATAAGTCTTAAGTAGGTTTTGAATCGGTAAGGGAATCTCTCCAAGCTCCATAATTCGGTCCCTAAACAAAACAAGAATCACCATTTTTCCCTTAGTCACAGCAGCCATTAATCCCTTTTTGGTCAACAAAAGATTTTCTTTAGTCTTTTCCTCCTTCCTAAGCGCATCATCATGAGCAATTTGTTCAGGGGTCATAGGAAGTAATTTGATATTTCTACCGCCAAATTTCAAATTATAGTTGTTGAGATAACCATCATAATGTACCCTACGGTCATAGAGCCATGGTCGTCCTAATAGAAGATGACTCGCTTTCATCGGCACGACATCGCAAGTAACCGAATCCTTATATTTTCCAATAGTAAAATTAATAGTTACTTGTTTGGTCACTTTAATGTCATCTCTATCATCCAACCATCTCAATTTATATGGTTTAGGGTGGTTTGTCGACTCCAATCCAAGCTTGTTAACCATATCTTGGGAAGCTACATTAACGCAACTTCCACTATCCATAATCACCGAACATACTTTATCTTTGACTGCACATCTACTTTGAAAAATGTTTTCGCGTTGGCAGTCCTCCTCAACATTTTTAGAGACAAGGGATCTTCTAATCACCATTAAAAGTGGTCCGTCTTGAGCGGCACACTCATCCGACTCGTGCTCGCTCTCGTCATCTACCTCTTCTCCTACTTCCTTATCGAGGTATTGTCCTTCATCATTCTCACTCTCCCATTCTCCGGTTGACTCCTTGATAACCATCACTCGACGGTTAGAACATTCATTTGCGTAATGTCCCTTGCCTAAGCACTTGTAGCATTGGACGTCACGGGCTCTTTGTCCTTTATGAGGGTTTGATTGATTTTTATCCATAGAAGAGGGTTTGTTTTGGTTGAATGGGGTTTTAGGTGGCCAATTACGGTTAATGGGCCTTTTCTCTTCATTCTTCCATGGAGGTTTGGGTTTATCTTGATCTAGGTGCCTAGGTGGAAATTTAGTTGGGAAGTTGGTCTTGCGTTTTCGTTTGAGTTGTCTTTCCACCGTGAGGGCAAGTTGAATGACCATGTCCATGGTTTGCAATTGTTGTACTTCAACCGCATCTCCAATATCGTGGTTAAGACCTCGAATGAATCTCGCGATGAGTTGCTCTTGGGGTTCATCAATAGCATAACGCATATTGAGAGTTTTGAATTCCGTGATATACTCATCGACAGAGAGAGAATTTTGTCTAAGGTTGTGAAGTTGGTGGAAGAGTTCGTGCTTGTAGTGTCGGGGAACGAACCTCTTGTGCATTTCCTCTTTCATGGAATTTCAGGTTGAGATGGGGTATCCTAGTGTACGCATTCTTTGGTTTTTAAGGTTGGACCACCATAATGCGGCGTGGCCCGTTAGTTCAAGGGAGGCGAGTTGAATTTTGACTCGCTCGGAATAGTCGTGACACTCAAAGATTCTCTCTACCTTATCAACCCAATCAAGATACGTGTTTCCATCACACGTCCCATTGAAAGGGGGAATTGTCATCTTGACATTACGGAGGTCGTCGTTGTCCCTACGACGATTAGGTCGGTACTCTTCATCATCTTCCGTCCAAATATCATTCTCCGAATTAAAATGACGTGGTCTCCTTCTTTGGGATTCAACCCATTCCTCTTCCTCTATAGGTGGTTGAAAAGGTGCTCTACGCCTAGGGCGTTCGGGAATAATCCTAGAGGAGGTCTCTTGAGAGGAGACACGTTCATGAAATTCTCTACGAGGAGGATTGTTCAGCATAGTTTGGACTTGTTGGGCAAGGCTATTAACTATATTCGTTAAGGCATCAATTTGTCCTTGCATGCCTCCTTGAGAGCTAGTTTCTCCTTCGTAACGGGTGTGTTCGGGTGGGGGAGTATCCTTAGTCCGATGTGGTTCTTGGTATGGTGATTCTCGATTGAGTCCACTTCGATTAGGCATGGTTGAGTGATTTAATTAAAAATTGAAATTCTTGTCTAAGTAAATTTCCCTAAATTAGTGTGATTTTTATCTTCTTAATGTCTTAGACAATTTTAGGAACTAAGGAACAATCTTAGCTAAGACAACAATAAAAATAGGGATCATGCTAATTAGGATGATAACTAGACAATTTAATAACACTTAATATCTCAACCAAGAAGTAAATATTTTCAATAATTCATTTTCACCACAAATTGTCAAGAAACTCAATCAAGTTATCAATTTTTACTAAGGACAAACTAGAGCAATATTAATGACAACTAATTAACTCTAAAAACAGCAAATGATAAAATTTAGAACATCATTTAAGTCAAAATAACATGCTGGAATTTAATTCAAATATAGCAGAATTGTTAATCTAATGTCTAGCTCTAATTTGCTACTTTAATTCATGCTTTTGCCAATTTCTTGTTAACCAATTTAATGCATTCACTTAACAGCATATATTAGGTAAATTTATGAACTAAAACATGAGCAATATTCAGCAAAAATAATAGACAAATTCGAGTTTAACAAAAGAGACAAAACCGATGCGATAATTTCAACAATAATCCTATTTTCGATAGTAATAGTTCCAAGCCGAATTGAATCACCAAAATTTCCAGAATTTTAATATAGTGATTGGACAATAATTAAGTGCCAAAACAAGGTTAAAATGCTAACAAGAAATGCCAACAAAAATCGAGACTAAAGGAGCAATAAACCGAGGCAAATATAGTGAAAACCGTGAAGATTATGCAACAAATATAACCCGGTTTAGCAATTTTCTTTAGGCCGATTTCATGCTTGCTTTTCTACCAAATTTTTGACAGAGTTTTGGCTTAGATCTAAAGAAAAATAAGGACTCAAAATAAAGCAAAAACAAGGTAGAAACCGTGGCACACAAAAGAGAAGAAACCGAGAAAATAAAGGAATGAAACTAAGAGATTTGGGGCTTTACCTTGTGCATTTTCTTGTAGGATTGTTCACCATATTTTTCCACATTAGAACAAGCATTAATATAGCAAAATAATGGTAGCAAAAATAAAAGTTGGATTAGCACAAGTTAGCTCAAAGTTAGCACCAAATATATAAGAAATAATGCGAGAAACAAATCGAGCGCTATCCCGGTTTTTGTGTATAGCTTTTGGCGATTGCCAAATGCATCAAAAACACATCAAGGGAAGCCTATCGCTCTGATACCACTTGACACGGGGGCCCCTAGAAAGGGGGCCCGTGTACGACCCACGAATATGCTAGGTTGGTGCTCGGTTGGGTGCTAGTGAACAATATTTGAATATTGAAATAAAATACTAAACTAAAGGCAAGAAATAAAGAAGGCAAATGTTAAGATGATGGCCGAGATTATAGGTTAGTAGAGAGAAGCAAAATTACAAGAAAATAAAGTGAATAAGATGACAATATATGTTAGAAATGACAAGGAAATGTAAAGCAATGGAAATAAAGAAAAGATAAAAAAATAGAAAGTGAGTGTGTGGATAATGAAAAGATGAAAAGTAAAGAGTGATTTGCGTGCAAAAGTGATAGCAATAAAAGTAAAGAAAAACCTTGGTGGATCCGAGGAGCGAGCTTACGGTTTAAGCTCCCGGATACACGTTTTCCGTGAAGAAAACGACCACCGTAGGCATGGGATTTTCGTCCTCGTTTCAACTCCCAAGGGAGAAGATGAGGGAATGATTAAGAGCTAACCTAGCAACCCAAGCTAGGCTAGCAATGGAGGCTAACTCCTCTTGGTTCAAAGAACCAAGGAAAAATCACCAAAGGAATTTGGGAGATTTAGGGAAATAGTAGTATATTGATTTTGCAAAAGTTGTCTACAATCACTAATACCATGCATTTATAGAAGTCCTAGGTGGATTAGGGCCCTTGGATCAAAAAGGATGGATAGCCAAGATCAAGGCAAACAAGCACACATCTTAGGGAGGAGATGAATGTCATGCCTAAATGGATCAATGGAGGGAATCTTGCCACATCATCAATCCATGTTGCCACTAACTTTTGTACTTGCAAAATTATACCTTTTTTTGTGGGCTCTTCTTTGGGCCAAGGCTTCCATTGGGCTCCATTTATTGTAGGGCCTTTTCCTTTGAATATTTTGTTGAACTTCCTCCAACCCAAATCCACCACCATACATCTAGTCCTAACCACACAATCTAATGCATGAAATGCAATTATAAAATCCTTACAATAAAGGCGAATGTATGCCAATGAGTTTTAAAAATTAAAAATTACAAATTAAGGCCCGGGAAGACAAATTCTTATGAGGCTATCAGCAAGCTCCGTGCGAATGCTCCAATGAATGACATGATAAGGCTTCTCCTCATCCTCCTTAGTCGGCTCCCAAGTGAAGTCCATGAGTGAATCGAAACCTTCAAAAAGAGACAAGTCGTTAGAACATTGAACAGTTAAATTTTGTGCCCGTGTTTGTGATCTAGTAACGAGCCTACGAGGCACGTCACTTGTTGAAGAAGCGATGTTCTTCTTCTCTTTCCTCCTACGTGAAACCCTCATTTCTCCTCTGCTTCTTTCCACTCCCCTCTATTTTCTCTCTTCCAGACAAAAAATGCCTTTCGAAGTTCCTTCGATCTACTTAGTTTTCTTCTGTTTCTCTACTTAAGGTAAATATCTGCTAAAGTTAACGAGTTTGGATAAGTTAAAATGTGAGTTTTGTTGTGGTTTGGGGTTATGATAATTTGGAGAGAACTCATTGTTTTTGCATGAAAATACATTGGTTTGTTTTATAAAGGTTTGAATGGAGTTTGAAGCATATTCTACTAAGTTATTAGTTAGCATTTGCAGCTTTTTTAATTTCCCTTTTCGTGCACGTCATAGGTTCGTGTATCACCGTGGTTTCACGAGCAAAGCTTGCTGCTTTTCGGACAACAGGTAAGTTCATGTGTGTATATAACACAGAGATACTAGGTTTTACTTCTGTCGGGTTGTTTTGGGTAGATAAGTTAGAGTTTCGTTCTGAGTTTTCTGTATTTCTTTCTTTTTTCTACCGTTTATTTTCTGTTGTCTGCTATTTGAAGTTGGAGTCTTGTTAACGTCCATGCATACATGTTTTTTCGAAAGCTCATGCAAAATGTTTTCTGTACACGTTTTGAAGTTAAGAAAGATAAAAATCTGAATGTAATGTATGGTTAAGAGTGGGACGGGGACTGGCCCTCTGTTTCTGTATATTCTGTATTTCTGTATGTGCCTGATAATGCACTTGCCAGTTCCCCTATATGCCCCACTTATACCCCCCTGCCAGTGAAACGTAATGTAATGTACTGTCACTGTATTCTGAAAACTCGTGCATAGCATATGCATCACTGCATTTTTATTTATGTTCTTACTGAGTTTTAGACTCATAGGTGAACTCCCTGTTGTAGGTACGGATCACGTGGATAAGAACTTTGTGCCTCAGTCCGACGAATAGATGGCTGGTGGCTCTAGTTTTGGGGTGTGGTTGCGACAGCCAGACATATTTGTAACGACCCCAACCCGGTCAGGGCCGTTACTGCCTAACTATGACTTACCCTTAACTTAGTCTTCATAAGCTTACATAGAAATTTCCTCTCTATTTAGAATTTATAGTATTTTTTTTTTAACATTAATCAAAGGAAAAAGAGGGGGGCGAAGGCGTAAAAACCCCACCCCCCCCCATCGCCTGCTCTGCAGGCGAGCAATCGCCTGCATTGCAGGCGATGGGCGATTGATCGCCCCTGGGGCGATCAATCGCCACCTGCTCTGGAATTCTAAATTCCAGAGCATGCTTCACTTCTTCATCCCTCATCCCTCTTCCTTCATCCTTCTTCCCTTTTTATCCTACCATACATAACTCAATTTTTACATTAAACTCACTCATCTACAAGCATCTCCCGACATCTATCCATCACTCAAAACACGACCCAAAACCTATTTCACACTCTTCGAATTATCACAAATTCAACTGCATGGGTCGCTCTAAAACCGAACATATCCATACAATTTAAATCAGCTAAAATCATCAAACAAAATCCAACCAAATCCTCAAATAACATCGAACATAAATGCGGAATTTACTAACTCATCACCCAAACAAATACATATCATATCCTCCAAAATAACATAACTCCAAACCTAAATCATCTATACATCACACCAAAATTAAACTTCGTGTGCATCCAAAAACCTATCCAAATGTGCATCAAAACCTAGTTCGTGCCTATTTACCACAAAATAGCCCGGAGCACACCCACGGGTTGTCAAGCCTAGCCAAAACACGCCCCATCGCCACGAGCTCCACCCATCGACCTCCTATGCTTGATCATCGGGAGGAATTTTCTCACCTTCGTACTCGTCACCTACATCATACGATAAATACGTTAAGCCTAATGCTTAGTAAAGAGTGTACTAAACATAACATTTATATATATGCATGACCTTTGTAAAACAACTTTGTTTCGTTTCGTTAGATCACTTTCTTGCCCTGTGAGAAACACGTGACTTGCCCCGTGAGAAAATCCATAACTTGCCCCGTGAGAAACACATAACTTGCCCCGTGAGAAACACATACCGTTGAGAATTCATGATCGTTTCTTTAATTCATTATTTCATAAAACATGCTCGTAAATAGTTCGTATGCACTTTAATAAAACATGATGCATGAGGAGTAATACATATAAAACACCTATCCAACGACCACTTTCTAAAAAGCTAAGGCACTACCTTAAACTACCCGCCTTACCACCAACCCCTATAACTACCTAACTTCATCATAATTAACACATTCAACATCGTTACGACATAGGGCCTTAGGAGCCGGAAACCTAACACTCACTTACCTGGCGTCCTAGATATGCCGAGCACCGTCCTTGAGCTTGGGTTACCTAAGGCAGTTTCATAGAACGTCATTAGTTTTAACGCTAAAGCATAAAATTTAAAACTAAACGAAATCCCGAGCTAAGACAATTTCTTCCCAAAAGTCTAATTCCCTTCTTTCGGGCATTTCATCGAGCACATTGCGTTCACAATCATCAAAACCCCATTAATGTTTTCCAACAACCTTCAAAAAAACCAATATTTAACCCTAAACACTAACCAACACCATTAATTCATGCTAACTACTCCAATAATCACAAATACATCTTTATTGGGCATTAATTTCATCATACTATCGATTTCACCTAAAACCAACAATTTCTCAACAAACCCTTACTCGAATAACACTCTAAAATAACTATTAAACTAACCCAAAGTGTAAGGCTTACCTAGAGTGTCGCATTGTTGAAGAAAATAGAAGAGAAACTCGCCGGAAAAAGGGAGGATCGTTGGCGTTGTGAAGGGATGACGGAATGAAGGAGAAAATCGCAAGGAGAGGGGAAAGATCGCGTTCTGGAGAGGAGAAGTGAGGTAGAAAAGAGAGAGTTATTTGTTTTATAATTATTTTGACTTCTAAAATTACCTAAATGCCCCTTATGTTGATTTTCCTTGATTTAATCAATACTTCTCCTATCATTTTGGTTTCTCCCAAAATTTCTTATTTCGCCAAATATTCCTATTTATTCCTAGGGTTCTAACGAAACTTCTCGTTCGCGAATTGGACTTAATTTACTATTTCTAAGAATTAAAACACTTTATGACTACAAATCGAGAACCTGGAAACCTATAACTCAAAATCCTTAAAACGACAATTCCGGGTATTACATCCTACCCTCCTTATTTAGAATTTTCTCCCCAAAATTCCATACCTGAACAACTCTGGATATCTGTCCATCATGTCCTGTTTTCGTTCCCACGTTGCTTCCTCTACGCTTTGGTTTCTCCACAACACCTTTACAAGTGGAATTGACTTATTACGCAGGACCTTCACTGAAGACTCCAAAATCTGTACCGGTCTCTCTTCATAGGTCAAGGTTGGTCGTATCTCAAGATCAACTGGTTCTACCATGTGCGTAGGATCCCGTACACACTTCCTCAACATCGACACGTGGAAGACGTTATGCACACCCTCCATAGACAATGGTAACTGAAGCTTATACGCGGTAGCTCCGACTCTCTCTATAATTAGGAACGGTCCAACAAATTGGTTTAACTTCCCTCTCTTTCCAAAACGAACCACACCTTTGAATGGCGAAACCTTTAGAAACACTTCATCACCCACCACAAATTCCAACACTGGCCTTCTTCGATCTGCATAGCTCTTTTGGCGACTTTGTGCAGTTTCCATCCTCTGCCTGATCAAAGCAACCTTCTCGGATAACTGTTGTAAAATTTCAGGGCCAATCAATTTAGCTTCGCCAACCTCGTCCCAATACAGTGGCGATCTGCACTTTCTGCCATACAATGCTTCGTACGGAGCCATTCCAATCGTGGACTGATAACTGTTATTATATGCAAACACAACCAAAGGTAAATACCGTCTCCACTATGCTTGAAACTCTAATACGCACGCTCTCAGCATGTCCTCGAGTATATGAATCATCTTTTCAGACTGTCCGTCGGTCTATGGGTGGAAGGCTGTTCTAAAAGTCAATTTGGTACCCATAGCGCCTTGCAAACTCTTCCAAAACCTCAAACTAAACCTGAGATCCTGATCCGAAACAATCGACACCGGAACCCCATACAACCTTATGATCTCCTGGACATACAGTTCTGCGAACTGATTCATTGTAAAAGTCATTTTAACTGGAAGGAAATGAGCCGTCTTCGTCAATCTATCCACTACGACCCATATGCTATCATGTCCTTTTACTGTCCTTGGTAATCCGACTATGAAGTCCATTGCAATGTGATCCCACTTCCACTCGGGAATCGGTAGTGGTTGTAACATCCCACCTGGCCTTTGGTGCTCTTCTTTCACTTGCTGGCAAACTAGGCAAGAATGAACATAACTGGCCACATCACGCTTCATGTTCGGCCACCAATAGTGTACTTTCAGATCTCTGTACATCTTGGTGTTACCTGGATGCACTGAGAACGACGACAAATGCACCTCTGCCATAATCAACTTCCTCAACTCCACATCCTTCGGAACATACCAACGATCCCGAAATCTTAGAATGCCACCTTTCGAGTAACTGAATTCGGAAGACGCACCAGATAACTTGGCTACAATAGTATCCCTTTCATTCGTGTCTAATTGTTGAGCCTCTTTAATTCTGTCCAGCAGAGTAGGCCGTATTGTCAAGTCTGCAAGCAGGGTCGAAAGCTCAGAAACCACCTCTAAATCTAGCCTCCGAACCTCGTTCCTCAAAGAAGCTGGCATACTACTAACGATTGACTCCACGGCCCTAGGCATCCTGCTCAATGCGTCGGCTACCGTGTTTGCTCTTCCAGGATGATACTTGATTTCAAAGTCGCAGTCTTTCACGAATTACAGCCATCTTCTCTGCCTCATGTTTAAATCCTTCTGCGTAAAGAGATACTTTAAACTTTTATGGTCTGAATAAACTTCACACTTCTGTCCATAAAGGCAGTGTCTCCATATCTTCAACGCAAAAACAACTGCGGCAAACTCTAAGTCATGTGTCGGATAATTCTGTTCATAGCTCTTTAACTGCCTAGAGGCATAGGCGATAACCTTTCCTTCTTGCATCAACACGCATCCCAATCCTACTTTGGATGCGTCACAGTATATACTAAATATTCCATCCTCCACTGGTAGAATCAATAAAGGCGCTGTGGTCAACTTTTGCTTTAGAGTCTGGAAACTTTCTTCACATGCTCTAGTCCATTCATACTTCACTTCTTTCCTTGTCAAGTTTGTTAGAGGCTTGGCTATGATTGAAAACCCCTCGATAAACTTCCGATAATATCCAGCCAGGCCTACGAAACTTCGTACTTCACTTGCATTTTTAGGCTGAGGCCATTCCTTTACCACTTGAATCTTGGTCGGATCCACTAAAACGCCTTCTTTTGAAATCACGTGGCCTAAGAAATTCACCTGACTCAACCAGAATTCGCACTTTGAAAGCTTAGCATACAACTGGTGTCGCTCAAAGTAGTCATAACGGCCCTTAAGTGCTCTGCATGTTCTTCGTCGTTTCGGGAATATACCAAGATGTCATCTATGAATACTATCACGAACTTATCCAAGAATTCCCGAAATACTCTATTCATGAGGTCCATAAACACTGCTGGAGCATTGGTCAAACCGAAGAGCATAACCATAAACTCATAGTGCCCATAACGTGTTCTGAAGGCAGTCTTTGGTACATCCTCGGCTCTAATCTTCAACTGATAGTACCCAGAACGTAAATCGATCTTAGAAAATACCGTGGCCCCTTGTAACTGATCAAATAGATCATCTATCCTCGGTAACGGGTATTTATTCTTTATAGTCAGCTTATTCAACTCACGGTAATCCACGCACATTCTTAAGGAGCCATCCTTCTTCTTTACAAATAAAACCGGAGCGCCCCAAGGAGAAACGCTCGGCCGCACAAAACCCTTGTCTGTTAGCTCTTTTAACTGGACTTGCAACTCCCTCAGTTCAACCGGTGCCATTCTATAAGGATTCTTAGACACTGGCGTCAAACCAGGAATAATCTCTATTGTGAACTCCATTTCCCGATCCGGAGGCAAGCCGGGCAACTCGTCCATGAACACTTCCGTAAAGTCTTTAACCACTGGAATATCACATAACTTTAACTCATCTCGCATGCTTATTTCCTCAACACTAACCATAAATCCAAAACATCCATGCTTCATCGAGTATAAGGCACTTACAGGCAAGCTGGGTAACTCGTCTAGGAACACCTTCTCAAAGCTTTCCTCTATCGAAACGTTATTTAACTTCAGCTCATCTTGCTTTCTTACATCCGCAATGCTTGCTACAAAACTGAAACATCTGGGTTTTATGGAGTACTGGGCACTCATTGACAATACAAGAGGCATCTTACTCGAACGGAGGGTCGCTGGAAAACTGTAATTCTCCCCACTCGAGGGTCTAAAATCTACCACTCCAGACCTGCAATTGATTGTGGCATAGTGCAAAAACAACTAATCCATGCCCAAGATTACATCGTACCCCTTCATTTTTATAATGATCAGGTTCGCATATAGCTTCCGACCACCAACAGATGTAATTTCACCCCGTATCGCCTGATCTGAGTGCAAATACTCTCCGGAAGGCAACATAACACTATAACTACGATCAGCTGGGGCGACATCTAAATTCCATTTAACTGTATACTTCTGTGCTATAAAGGAATGGGTTGCCCCAGTGTCAATTAAAACATGAGCCGTGTTTCCACAGACCAAAATAGTACCTGAAACGACTGAAGGCTGAACAGTTTCCTCGTCTTCAATAAGAGAAAAGATCCGAGAGGGACCGCCCGATGGCCTCCTACTTGGCTCTAGGCAGTCAACGGCCTTGTGGCCCACTTTGTCACATCGAAAACATCGTCCACTATGCAGCTTGCACTCCCCGTGATGATTCTTTTGGCAAATAGGGCATAAAGGAGCCTGCGACGCCCCTAGCGGACGTTTACCCCTATCTTGAACTCTAGGCGCCTCATTCACTCGTTTGACACCACGTTGTGGTTGTGGCTGCCAACCCTGATTCTGTTGTTGTGGTCGCACATCTCTGACAAACCTTCTCGATGCTTCTCTCTGTCGCTGAAGCTTCATTTCGATGTCATCAAGTCCAAGAGGCCTTTCCACTATCTTATGATAAGGCACGTTTTCGTCATCCACTGTCATCACCCCTTTTTGAATTTCTAGTTTCAAACCTTGTACAAATTGGTGAATTTTGTCCTCCTCATAGATCATATATCCAGCATACCGAGATAGTGACTCAAACCTTTGCACATATTCGGCCACCGTCCCCGTTTGGCGCAATTGGGCGAACTCCACCTTCTTACTAACCCGAAGAGTGCGACCGAAATACTTGTTGTAGAATACTGTTTTGAATCTTTCCCATCTCTTAATCTCCACATCTGTAGTAGCCTTAATCGTGTCCCACCAGAATATAGCGTCTTTTTCCAAATTGAATACTGCCAACATCACCTTATCGGCTTCCTCTACTTTTGCATAGGCAAACATACTTTCAATCTTACGAATCCACTGTTCGGCACTCGTAGGATCTGAAGACTGTCCGTCGAAAGCCGGAGGCCCAAGGCGTCGAAATCTCTCTCCACCTTGGTCCCGTGAAGAACTTCCTTGTCCATTCCCATTTCCCTCTCGATTTAGTAAAACCCCAATCTGATCCGACTGTTGTTGCAATATATCCATGAATTGGTCCATAGGGTTCCCTGGAGGCGGTCTAGGTGCTCTCGGCATATTTTGTTCCTAAACACATTAGACAATACGAAGCAATATAAATATCTAGGAATCATACTTAAACATAAACACTTACAGTCGATGGAGAGTTCCTGTGCAACGGTGTGTTTTGGCAGGCATCCTCAGAATCGCTTTTAAAACTCAATCGCTTTGATACCATAATTGTAACGACCCCAACCCGGTCAGAGCCTTTACGGCCTAACTATGACTTACCCTTAACTTAGTCTTCATAAGCTTACATAGAAATTTCCTCTCTATTTAGAATTTATAGTATTTTTTTTTTTTTGAACATTAATCAAAGGAAAAAGAGGGGGGCGAAGGCGTAAAAACCCAACCCCCCCTATCGCCTGCTCTGCAGGCGAGCAATCGCCTGCATTGCAGGCGATGGGCGATTGATCGCCCCTGGAGCGATCAATCGCCACCTGCTCTGGAATTCTAAATTCCAGAACATGCTTCACTTCTTCATCCCTCATCCCTCTTCCTTCATCCTTCTTCCCTTTTTATCCTACCATACATAACTCAATTTTTACATTAAACTCACTCATCTACAAGCATCTCCCGACATCCATCCATCACTCAAAACACGACCCAAAACCTATTTCACACTCTTCGAATTATCACAAATTCAACTGCATGGGTCGCTCTAAAACCGAACATATCCATACAGTTTAAATCACCTAAAATCATCAAACAAAATCCAACCAAATCCTCAACTAACATCAAACATAAATGCGGAATTTACTAACTCATCACCCAAACAAATACATATCAAGTCCTCCAAAATAACATAACTCCAAACCTAAATCATCTATACATCACACCAAAATTAAACTTCGTGTGCATTCAAAAACCTATCCAAATGTGCATCAAAACCTAGTTCGTGCCTATTTACCACAAAATAGCCCAGAGCACACCCACGGGTTGTCAAGCCTAGCCAAAACACACCCCATCTCCACGAACTCCACCCATCGACCTCCTATGCTTGATCATCGGGAGGAATTTTCTCACCTTCGTACTCGTCACCTACATCATACGATAAATACGTTAAGCCTAATGCTTAGTAAAGAGTGTACTAAACATAACATTTATATATATGCATGACCTTTGTAAAACAACTTTGTTTCGTTTCGTTAGATCACTTTCTTGCCCCGTGAGAAACACGTGACTTGCCCGGTGAGAAAATCCATAACTTGCCCCGTGAGAAACACATAACTTGCCCCGTGAGAAACACATACCGTTGAGAATTCATGATCGTTTCTTTAATTCGTTATTTCATAAAACATGCTCGTAAATAGTTCGTATGCACTTTAATAAAACATGATGCATGAGGAGTAATACATGTAAAACACCTATCCAACGACCACTTTCTAAAAATCTAAGGCACTACCTTAAACTACCCGCCTTACCACCAACCCCTATAACTACCTAACTTCATCATAATTAACACATTCAACATCGTTACGACATAGGGCCTTAGGAGCCGAAAACCTAACACTCACTTACCTGGCGTCCTAGATATGCCGAGCACCGTCCTTGAGCTTGGGTTACCTAAGGCAGTTTCATAGAACGTCATTAGTTTTAACGCTAAATCATAAAATTTAAAACTAAACGAAATCCCGAGCTAAGACAATTTCTTCCCAAAAGTCTAATTCCCTTCTTTCGGGCATTTCATCGAGCACATTGCGTTCACAATCATCAAAACCCCATTAATGTTTTCCAACAACCTTAAAAAAAAACCAATATTTAACCCTAAACACTAACCAACACCATTAATTCATGCTAACTACTACAATAATCACAAATACATCTTTATTGGGCATTAATTTCATCATACTATCGATTTCACCTAAAACCAACAATTTCTCAACAAACCCTAACTCGAATAACACTCTAAAATAACTATTAAAATAACCCAAAGTACAAGGCTTACCTAGAGTGTCGCGTTGTTGAAAAAAATGGAAGAGAAACTCGCCGGAAAAAGAGAGGATCGTTGGCGTTGTGAAGGGATGACGGAATGAAGGAGAAAATCGCAAGGAGAGGGGAAAGATCGCGTTCTGGAGAGGAGAAGTGAGGGAGAAAAGAGAGAGTTATTTGTTTTATAATTATTTTGACTTCTAAAATTACCTAAATGCCCCTTATGTTGATTTTCCTTGATTTAATCAATACTTCTCCTATCTTTTTGGTTTCTCCCAAAATTTCTTATTTCGCCAAATATTCCTATTTATTCCTAGAGTTCTAACGAGACTTCTCTGTTGGAAATTTGGATAATGTATAGGTTTCGTGTCTAAGTTTTTAAACCTCTGTAATTGACAGTTGTATATATGTTTTGAAAACATTCTGGAACTACTTGAGTCTTCCTTTTTACGTTGTGCATGGATGGTCTCGGATTTTAGAGCTATCCATGCAGTTTGTTTTCTTGAATCTCTGTTAGTTGTAAAGCATGTTTTACAACTTTGTTTTGAATCGGGTTTTGAGGGTCTTAAAATTTTTATGCCTTCTATTTTATGCTCCCTGTTTATACGTCTTCCTGTTAAAAGTTGTCAAATTTTGCCCTTTAAAACTGCGTCTTCTGCTCAGTTTCAATTACATCTACCGCCTTATGGCTACGCCCACCGCTCTGGTTTATTTAAGCCCTCCGGTTTAATTACATCTTCCGCTCAGTTCAATTACTTCTTTCGTCTTACGTCACCCAGTCTATATCTTCCGTCAGTTTCCTTACATCTTCCGCCTGACGTCATCCACCCATATCTTCTGCCCAGTTTGCTACATCTTCCGCCTGACGTCATCCACCCATATCTTCCGCCTGACGTCATCCACCCATACCCTCCGCCCAGTTCGTCACATCTGCCGCCCTACTTCTTCCGCCCCAGTTCATTTACTTCTTCCACCCCAGTTTATTTACTTCTTCCGCCCTATATCACCTGATCCTGTCATTCACTGTAGCTTTTGTTTCCCATTTTATTAGGTCTTCCACTGCATGTCAGTCGTCCATTTCTGTCTGTTTATTTTCATCGTCCATTTCTGTCTTCCCGTTTGCAATTCTCCCTGTCTCCCCGCACTCGTCTAGGGAAGGTTTACGTCAAAATTCTTAAGTGTTCCAATCTTCCTGCTTTCCTTCTGTCATTCATTCTGTAGTCCAATTTTAACTTTTTCCCGTTTTGCTTTTAAATCCAGAGAATGTTCTCTCTCTATGTAAAGTTTTAAGGGTTTGTTTTAAAGGTTCAATCTGTTTATTCAAAAAAAATAGTCCCCGTTTTGAATGTCCCGGAGTGATGGCTCCTCGGACTCTGATCGGGTCAGGGGCTATCACAGTTATGGTATCAGAGCCGCCAGGTTTTAAAAGCGGTTCTGGGTAAATGTCTGGTTGCGCAACCCGCCACGTGAGATCGCTCTACCAACTGTAAGTGTTTAAGTTCTCGTGAAAACTTCTGTTTATTAAATTTGGTTATTCTATTTATAGGATTTTCTTAGAAATGGTGAGAGGACACCAGGATGAAGCAAGCGATAGTACCAGGGCCATAGATCGCTTAACCGAGCTGGTGGGTGTACAGTCCCGCATGGTGGAACGTTTGATGGCCAGAGAAGATAACGGAAATAACAATCATAGTAATGCTCCGCGTGACACCAGTGGAGATAGGTTCCGGCGACTCCAACCGCCGATGTTTGAGGGATTATCGATGGACCCAGCTCACGCTGAGGAATGGATTTGGCAGATTGAACAAATGTTCAACTATGTCAAAGTGGAGGAGAGCAAGAAGGTTACATGTGCCACGTTTCATCTCACCAAGAATGCTGGATTTTGGTGAGACACAGTGCGGTCAACTACTGTGGCATTAAGTTGGGAGGGATTCAAGAATATCTTTTACGAGAAGTATTTCGACCGCAGAGTGAGGAAGGAAAAGTTGGTTGAATTCTCTCGGCTACGACAATACGGATCAGTGGCTGAATACGTTCAGAAGTTTTAGTCCTTGTCCCGCTATGCAACACATTTTGTGGCCACCGATGAGAATAAGGCACACCAGTTTATTCAGAGTCTGAAGATGGACCTTTTTACGAGGGATTACAACCGGGGGATTTGATGAGGCACCATACCCGAGAGTGGTGGCCAAGGCTTATCAGTTGGAGGCCTTAAAAATAAAGTCCCAGAGACAGAGGGATTTGTCGAAGAGATTTCCCCATGATGCCCCTCAACAACAACAACAACAAAGGGGTCAAAATTTGCAACCTCAACAGCAACAGAACAGGGGCATTAAGAGGCCCAATGAGACCATCACTTATCAAGACAAGGGAAAGAAACCAATGGGAGCTCCTCAGCTTCCCGTATGCCCGCGATGTCGAAAAATTCACAGAGGGGAATGCAGACTCATAACTGGCCAATGCTTTCGATGTGGCAAAGAGGGCCATCACGTCTGGGACTGCCCAATGCCCGACACGAGACCGAATCAGGCTGTGCCAAGAGTCTTTGCAATGATGGAGAATGATGATGGTGCCGCTCAGCACACAACAATTACAGGTACAATTTCAATATGTGATGCACCTGCTTATACCTTGTGGGACACGGGGGCCACACATTTGTTTGTGGCAGTGGACTTCGTGGTTAGAGAGAAATTTTGTTGTACGCCGTCAGATTAGCCCTACAGCATTATGCTACCATCCAGAGAGTTTATGCACTCCGAGCAGGTTGTACAGGGTGATATAGTGTCAATATGAGACCAGAAGTTGTATGCCAATCTTATCGTTATCGGTATGAGAGGATACGATGTGATTCTGGGGATAGACTGGCTATTTAGACATCACGCCACCATCAACTGCAGGTCCGGGATGGTATCGTTTAAGCGCCCGAATGAGAACGAGTTCGAGTTCTCTTATCAGGCTATACCGGAGAAGCGCAGTATACCTGTTATATCCTCCTTGAAAGCTCAACAGCTGATGAGGTCAGGATGCGTCGGATTTCTTGCCCACATAATTGATTTTCAAAGGCTAGGTGAGGTGAAACTTCAAAATATTCCAGTAGTTCGAAACTTCTCAGAGGTTTTCTTAGATGACTTATCGGGATTGCCATCAGATCGTGAAATCAAGTTCGAGATTGATGTATGTCCAGGTGCCGAACCGGTATCGAAGAATCCGTACCGAATGGCGCTAATAGAGCTGAGGGAGTTGAAGGCTCGGCTAAAGGAATTGGTGGACAGAGGCTTTGTACGCCCTAGCTTATCTCTGTGGGGTGCTCCAGTCCTATTTGTTAAGAAGAAGGATGAGTCCCTATGCATGTGCATTGATTACCGTGAGCTGAACAAGTTGACCATCAAAAATAAGTACCCGTTGCCGAGGATCGAAGATTTATTTGACCAGTTACAAGGAGCTCGGGTATTCTCAAAGATTGATTTGCGCTCTGGTTATTACCAGTTGAAGGTCAGGGCTGATGATATTCCAAAGACCGCCTTCAGGACCCGGTACGGACACTACGAGTTCTTGGTAATGTCGTTTGGATTGACTAATTCCATGGCGGCATTTATGGACCTGATGAACAGGATATTCTAGGACTTCTTGGATAAATTTGTAATCGTCTTCATCGACGACATCCTGGTTTATTCTCAGAATGAGGTGGAGCATGAAGAGCACTTGGCTATTGTGCTGTCAACTCTAAAACAGCACCGGTTGTATGCCAAACTGTCGAAGTGCGAATTCTGGTTGAGCAGGATTAACTTCCTAGGCCATGTGGTGTCTACTGAAGGAGTGTCTGTAGACCCGGCCAAGATTCAGGCTATGAGAGACTGGCCGAGACCGAGGAATGCCAGTGAGGTACAAAGTTTTATCAAGTTAGCTGGTTATTACAGAAAGTTTATCAAGGGATTCTCTGTGATAGCGAAGCCTATGACCAGCTTAACGAGGAAGGATACCAAGTACAAGTGGTCTGAAGCTTGTGAAGTGAGTTTTCAGACACTTAAACAGAAGTTGACCACTGCTCCTTTGTTAGTATTGCCAGTTGAAGACGGCAAATTCAGCGTATACTGTGATGCGTCCAAGGTTGGCTTGGGATGTGTATTAATGCAAAAAGGGAAAATGGTGGCATACACATCCAGACAATTGAAGAACCATGAACAAAACTACCCTACACATGACCTCGAGTTAGCGGCAGTTGTATTTGCGCTGAAAGTATGGAGACACCACTTGTACGGACAATCATGTGAGGTGTTTTCGGATCACAAAAGCTTGAAGTACATATTTATCCAGAAAGAGTTAAACATGAGACAAAGACGGTGGTTAGAATTTGTGAAAGATTACGATGTTGAGATTAAATATCACCCGGGTAAAGCTAATATGGTAGCCAATGCATTGAGCAGGATTGTAACGACCCCGGCCAGGAGCCGTCACGTATTCATAATCTTTCATTAATCGTTCGCTTGACTTTTACTATTATTACATCTTCTCTAACTCTCGACAGACATTCACATTTGCATAATACATATTTTTTTTTTAAAACTGGAAACAGAGACGTAGAACCATCAAGGAAGACGAATCCTCTCGTGCACGATTTCCTACACCTCGTCGGCTCAAACTCTCACAGAGTCGAGCGACTAGGCTCGGTCATTGGTTTCTTGACAAAATTCGGGCAAGGAAGGAATGCCCTCATCTCTCTTAACATGATTCTACTCGGGTTTGCATGGGTTGCATGTGTTGACAATTTACAGAGATTTCATCGTCCGGTCATCACGTGCATTGCGCGTGACTCGCTTAACACCGCCTAAAAAGAGACATCTTCCGGTGGGCACGTGGGCCTCGCGTGCTCAATTAAAACATCATCCGGTGACATCCACCGGTCACTAGACGACAAGATAACATTTACAACATCCGGTGACATCAGCCAACATCCACCGGTCGCTAAACGACAAAACACATTCTACATCTACCGGTGACGTCATCCGGAAGACTAAACCATCAAACTACCATCATTCGACATCTGCCGATGACGTCAGCCGGAAGACTAAACCCTCAAACTACTATCATTCGGCATCTGCCGATGACGTCAGCCGGAAGACTAAACCCTCAAACTACTATCATTCGGCATCTGCCGATGACGTAAGCCGGACGATTGCCTCATCCAACTTCCATCTTACGGTAGAAAACATTAAATCGTCAAATGACTCCTTCCAACAGAAAGAAACCACAACTCATTCAGAATGCATATAGCGGAAGACTTAAGCTACAGATCATTTATAAATTTATATAATCATTCCCTGACTCAGTGATCAACTAGACAGTCTCAAGGCTCAACATTATAAAATAATCTCATCCTACTTAAACTACCATATCCTTTATTTTACTGAAACAAAAGAGCGTTAACCAGGGGTCACAAATCGCCTTTCCAGTCCTGCACTGTCATTTTGAGCTTCCTCCAGCAACCAGCCTTAAGCATCCTCTTTGAACAAAGTATCCTCACCTGAACCTCCTTCACCTACACCATAAGGTTCAACTATAAGCCTAATGCTTAGTAAGGAATGCATGCTGACAGATATACATGAGTGCACAAATTAAAGAACACAAGTTCATAAACCTTTCTTCATTCATGTTCATTTTCATTATTTACATGGCATGTATTAAGGCAGGAGACAAGGGAGAAAGACAGGGGTTCATAGTCATTTGCCTATCGCGGCAATCATAGTAACAACTAACTCGGCCTCCACCAGTGGGAGAATTCGCGAGCCATACACATCATCAACTCGGCCTCCACCAGGGGGAGAATTCGCGAGCCATACATATCATCAGCTCGGCCTCCACCAGGGGGAGAATCCGCGAGCTATACTTGTCATGGTCTCTTTTCCCCGTCCTGCACTTAATCATGATTACATTTACTTTTCATGTTCTTAACTCAGTCATAAACGTGGACTCAATACATAAACATGAAGTTCACAGAGAGAAATCATACCATAAGGGCAAGCAAAACATCCTGTAACTTAACATCTTCTTACACAATTTCTTCATATCATGACAATAACTAGTCATAGTCAACAGACAGACATCTCAATGATTTCCTAATACCCTTGCGGTGTAGGGCCCTAGTGGCCGGAAATCTTAATACATTCACTTACCTGGTTTCCTTAGCAATCCGAGCTTCTTCCTTTTAAACTTCTTCACCTAAAACATGTATATTACAGTAGTTAAAACAAAGGTCCTAATAGTTCTATTCATAAATCGTCCTAGGACTCTAATAGCTAAGGTTACTCCGAATCCTCTGTTTGACACACTGCAGTCTGAAATCTGAAACTAGGTGGACAGGTTTTACCATTGATTAAATCCGAGTTGGTTACTTTGAAATGTTCAGAATCGATTGGGATGACATTTCTACTCTCAGACTTAAAAGGGTCTTAAACTACTCGGCCACTGCTAAGAAAATTCCGAACTCAAATGCCGAGCTGAAAGCAGAACTTTAATCACTAATAAATGACTACATTGTCCATTCATACCTCGGGTGCGGATTTGCAGAGAAAAGCAGGCTGAAACCAGCCGTCAGCAAGGGAAGATTCTGGTAGCCGAGAGCAAAAGCTTGGGAGAGAGGGAATCGCCGAGAGGGAATGTCGGCTACAGTGGTAATAAAATGAGGTTTAAGGTTTCCATTTTCTATTTATACTCAACCCATCAATCTTAATTACAAAATTGCCACCCAACCTAGTTTTACTCTACTTGCAATAAATTTGTCTTAACATTAAATTTAAATCATAAAGGTTAAATAAGAGGGTGACAATGAAAATGGTCAGAGAATCACCTGGCCGAAATGTCGGGTGTTACATCCACCCCTCCTTAAACAAAATTTTCGTCCTCAAAAATTGCTCAAGCAAATAACTCTGGATAATTGTCCAACATCTCCTGCTGTCTTTCCCATGTGGCTTCTTCAATGCCGTGATTTGTCCATAAAACTTTCACCAATGGAATCTCCTTGTTTCTCAGAGTCTTGATTGTATATTCCAAAATCTGTATTGGTTTCTCCTCATACTCCAGTGTCGGCTCTAAACCAATATCTGATGGCTGGATGACTTGCATTGGATCACGCATGCACTTCCTTAACACTGACACATGGAAGACATTATGAACTTTATCCAATGATGGAGGCAGTTGTAGTCTGTACGCTGTACTCCCGACTTTTGCCAAGACAGGGAAGGGTCCAATAAATCTCGGATTATGTTTTCCTTTCTTGCCAAATCTTAAAACTCCCTTAAATGGTGACACCTTTAAGAATACTTCATCTCCTACTGCAAACTTGAGTTCCCTCCTCCTTTGATCTGCATAACACTTCTGCCGGCTTTGTGCAGTCATCATTCTTTTCCGAATAGTGGCAATCTTATCTGACATTTGCTGCAGAATATCGGGTCCAAGAAGTTTTGTTTCACCAACCTCGTCCCAGTAAAGAGGTGACCTACATTTCCTACCGTACAGTGCTTCATATGGTGCCATACCAATGGTGGACTGATAACTGTTATTGTAGGAGAACTCAACTAGCGGTAAATGTCTACTCCAAGTTGTCTGAAAGTCAAGTACACATGCTCTCAACATATCTTCGAGTATTTGAATAGTCCTTTCTGATTGGCCATCGGTCTGTGGGTGAAAAGCCGTGCTGAAAGATAACTTTGTACCTAATGTGCCTTGCAAACTTTTCCAGAATCGAGAGGTAAACCTGGGGTCACGGTCTGAGACAATCGATACAGGGATTCCATGTAACCTAATAATTTCCTGAACATAGAGATCAGCAAATTGGTCCATCGTAAAGGTGGTCCTCACAGGTAAGAAATGGGCTGATTTTGTCATCCTATCAACCACAACCCAAATACAATCATGTCCTTTTGTCGTCTTAGGTAGTCCTACTACGAAATCCATAGCTATGTGTTCCCACTTCCATTCGGGAATAGGCAAAGGCTGAAGAGTACCTCCTGGACGTTGGTGCTCGGCTTTGACTTGTTGGCATACTAAACAGGACTCTACATACTTAGCAACATCTATTTTTAGGTTAGGCCACCAGTACAGTAACTTCAGGTCTCGGTACATCTTGGTGCAGCCAGGATGTACAGAAAAGGAAGAGGAGCGCGCCTCAGCTAAGATCAACTTACGCAATTCCACATCATTAGGAATGCACCACCGATTCCTAAACCTCAAGATTCCATCCTTGGAGAGACTGAACTCGGAGGTGGTGCCTTTCAACTTATTCATCATGCTGATATTTTCCTCTGAATCCCCTCTGTTGCGCATCCTTGATCTTTTCCAAAATTGTTGGTTGAATAGTTAACTCAGCGAGCAGGATTGATAACTTTGGAACTATCTCCAAGTCAAACATCTGAACTTCTGTTCTCAAAGGTATAGACATGGTTGAAACCACGGGCTGCATTGTTGTTGACATCCTACTAAGTGCATCAGCTACAGAGTTAGCCTTCCCCGGGTGATACTTGATCTCAAAATCGTAGTCCTTGACAAATTCCAACCAACGTCTCTGTCTCATGTTCAACTCCTTCTGTGTGAAGAGGTACTTTAGGCTTTTATGGTCAGAAAACACCTCACATTGCTGTCCATATAAATAGTGTCTCCAAATCTTCAGGGCAAAAACAACAGCAGCTAGTTTTAGATCATGGGTGGGGTAATTCTGCTCGTGATTCTTTAGCTGCCTAGAAGCATACGCTATAACTTTACCCTCTTGCATCAGGACACAACCTAAACCGACTTTAGACGCATCACAGTAAACACTAAATTTTCCTTCTTCGGTTGGGAGGGTCAAAACAGGGGCTGTTGTTAACTTCAGTTTCAATACCTGAAAGCTATCTTCACAGGCTTCGGTCCAAGAATACTTAATGTCCTTCTTCGTCAAACTTGTCAGGGGTTTAGCTATCATAGAAAATCCCTTGATGAATTTTCTGTAATAGCCTGCCAATCCAAGGAAGCTGCGGACTTCACTGGCATTCTTTGGTTGTGGCCAATCCTTTACAGCCTAAATTTTGGTCGGGTCCACTGATATTCCATTAGCAGAAACTATATGGCCAAGGAAATTAACTTTGTCCAACCAAAACTCACACTTAGACAATTTGGCATAAAGCTGGTGCTCCTTCAATGTCGTCAAAACTACTCTTAAATGTTCTACATGGTCAGCTTCAGTCCGCGAGTATATCAGGATATCATCTATAAACACAATCACAAATTTGTCCAAGTACTCCCGAAATACTCGATTTATTAAGTCCATAAAGGCTGCAGGGGCATTTGTCAATCCAAACGACATGACCAAGAATTCATAATGTCCATAGCGGGTTCTGAAGGCTGTCTTTGGTATATCTCATTCCTTAACCTTCAGTTGGTAGTAACCCGAACGTAGATCTATCCTTGAAAATACCTTAGCTCCTTGCAATTGGTCAAACAAATCATCAATCCTAGGCAAGGGGTACCTATTCTTGATTGTCAACTTATTTAGTTCCCTATAGTCTATGCACATTCTAAGGGAACCATCTTTCTTCCTTACAAATAAGACTGGTGCACCCCAAGGAGAACTGCTGGGGCGAATAAATCCCTTGTCAACCAATTCCTGCAGTTGGACCTTCAATTCTTTCAACTCAACAGGTGCCATACAGTAAGGATTCTTAGATACAGGTGATGCCTCGGGGTATGTATCAATTACAAACTCTATTTCCCTATCGGGTGGTATACCCGGTAAGTCATCCAAGAATGCCTCGGGAAACTCTCGGACTATAGGAATATCCTGCAGCTCAATTCTATTCTTCACCCGGTCATCCTTCACACTAGCCAGGTAGCTCTCGCAACCACATCTCAGCATTCGATATACTTCTAGTGAGGATATAATTGGTATCTTACTTATTTTAGGAATAGCCTGGAAAGAATAATGATTGCCATTTGGGGGTCTAAAATCAACTATTCCAGATCTACAACTTATCGTGGCATGATGTCTAAATAACCAATCCATCCCTAATATCACTTCATACCCTTTTATGTCAATGACAATTAATTCCGCATAGAGATTTTTATCCCCTAAGGACACGACGTCACCCTTAACAATCTGTTCTGAATGTAGGGACTTCCCTGATGGTAACACGACACTATATGACTTTTCAGCTAGCAAAGGTCCTATGTTATGTTTGCATACAAACAAGGTTGATATAAACGAGTGTGTGGCCCCTGTATCTATGAGTGTATAAGCAGCAAAACCACAGATCATGATAGTACCTGATATGACTGTATGCTGAACAGCTCCCTCATCTTCCATCAACGCATACACTCTGGGTACAACTCTTGCACGATTCGGGTCTGGCGGCATGGGGCAGTCTCTGACTAAGTGTCCGGTCTTATCACACCTGAAACAGCGGCCAGAAAGCAACTTGCACTCACCAGGGTGGTTCTTCTGACATGTAGGGCATAGAGGTGCCAGAGGTCTCTTTCCCTTTCCCTGGTCACCATTCAGGTTGAGGGGCCTCTTTATTCGCTGCTGTTGTTGCTGTGGTCCCTTGTTCTGTCGCGGCTGCCAACCTTTGTTCTGACGTGGTGGCGGTGGAATGTCCTTCATGAGTTTCTTTGGCTGCTCGCGCTGTGCATATGCTGTCATTTCTGCCTCTTCCAGCTCCAAGGCCTTAGCCGTCACTTCACCATAAGGTACATTATGTATGCCGGCAGTCTTCACTTTCATGTACAGACTTGGCTTCAGTCCTTGAACAAACTGATAAATCTTGTCTTCCTCATCCTCAATCATACGGGGAGCAAACCGTGCTAAGGCATCAAATTCGCATATGTAATCCGTCACAGAGCCAGTTTGTCGAAGATTCATGAACTCCTTCTTCTTGTTGGCCCGTACAGTCCTATTAAAGTACTTGTCAAAGAAGGCAGTCTTGAACATCCCCCAGGTCATAGCTTCGGCATTAGCGGTGTTCTGGATCGAGTCCCACCAATGCCTTGCACTTAACTCCAAATGAAAGACAGCATAGGTGACCTTATCCCCTTCATCAACCTTTGCATACTTAAACATGTCTTCTATCTTTCGAATCCACTCCTCAGCATGAATAGGATCGGAAACATACCCATTAAACACCGGGGGTCGAAGCCGGTGAAAGCGTTCACCCCCATGATCATGAGTTGCGTTAGTACTGGAGTTGCCTTGTTCTTCTCTAGCTGTCATCAGTCGTTCTATCTGGTGAGATTGGCGCATGACTAACTCAGTCAATTGAGCAATAGCATTGCTATCCTCATTGGTCTCCCTCTGTTGACCTCTAACCATCTCGGGATTCCTAGACAAATCATTACAGGCATAACTTAACTTAATGACATACATGAAATCATAAATACTTACAGTTGCTGAGGTGTGCTCATGTGACAGTCAGTGCTGGAAGGCAGTCTACAGAATCGGTTTTAGAACCTGGTTTTGCTCTGATACCATAATTGTAACGACCCCGGCCAGGAGCCGTCACGTATTCATAATCTTTCATTAATCGTTCGCTTGACTTTTACTATTATTACATCTTCTCTAACTCTCGACAGACATTCACATTTGCATAATACATATTTTTTTTTTTAAAACTGGAAACAGAGACGTAGAACCATCAAGGAAGACGAATCCTCTCGTGCACGATTTCCTACACCTCGTCGGCTCAAACTCTCACAGAGTCGAGCGACTAGGCTCGGTCATTGGTTTCTTGACAAAATTCGGGCAAGGAAGGAATGCCCTCATCTCTCTTAACATGATTCTACTCGGGTTTGCATGGGTTGCATGTGTTGACAATCTACAGAGATTTCATCGTCCGGTCATCACGTGCATTGCGCGTGACTCGCTTAACACCGCCTAAAAGGAGACATCTTCCGGTGGGCACGTGGGCCTCGCGTGCTCAATTAAAACATCATCCGGTGACATCCACCGGTCGCTAAACGACAAAACACATTCTACATCTACCGGTGACGTCATCCGGAAGACTAAACCATCAAACTACCATCATTCGGCATCTGCCGATGACGTCAGCCGGAAGACTAAACCCTCAAACTACTATCATTCGGCATCTGCCGATAACATCAGCCGGAAGACTAAACCCTCAAACTACTATCATTCGGCATCTGCCGATGACGTCAGCCGGAAGACTAAACCCTCAAACTACTATCATTCGGCATCTGCCGATGACGTCAGCCGGAAGACTAAACCCTCAAACTACTATCATTCGGCATCTGCCGATGACGTCAGCCGGACGATTGCCTCATCCAACTTCCATCTTACGGTAGAAAACATTAAATCGTCAAATGACTCCTTCCAATAGAAAGAAACCACAACTCATTCAGAATGCATATAGCGGAAGACTTAAGCTACAGATCATTTATAAATTTATATAATCATTCCCTGACTCAGTGTTCAACTAGACAGTCTCAAGGCTCAACATTATAAAATAATCTCATCCTACTTAAACTACCATATCCTTTATTTTACTGAAACAAAAGAGCGTTAACCAGGGGTCACAAATCGCCTTTCCAGTCCTGCACTGTCATTTTGAGCTTCCTCCAGCAACCAGCCTTAAGCATCCTCTTTGAACAAAGTATCCTCACCTGAACCTCCTTCACCTACACCATAAGGTTCAACTATAAGCCTAATGCTTAGTAAGGAATGCATGCTGACAGATATACATGAGTGCACAAATTAAAGAACACAAGTTCATAAACCTTTCTTCATTCATGTTCATTTTCATTATTTACATGGCATGTATTAAGGCAGGAGACGAGGGAGAAAGACAGGGGTTCATAGTCATTTGCCTATCGCGGCAATCATAGTAACAACTAACTCGGCCTCCACCAGTGGGAGAATTCGCGAGCCATACACATCATCAACTCGGCCTCCACCAGGGGGAGAATTCGCGAGCCATACATATCATCAGCTCGGCCTCCACCAGGGGGAGAATCCGCGAGCTATACTTGTCATGGTCTCTTTTCCCCGTCCTGCACTTAATCATGATTACATTTACTTTTCATGTTCTTAACTCAGTCATAAACGTGGACTCAATACATAAACATGAAGTTCACAGAGAGAAATCATACCATAAGGGCAAGCAAAACATCCTGTAACTTAACATCTTCTTACACAATTTCTTCATATCATGACAATAACTAGTCATAGTCAACAGACAGACATCTCAATGATTTCCTAATACCCTTGCGGTGTAGGGCCCTAGTGGCCGGAAATCTTAATACATTCACTTACCTGGTTTCCTTAGCAATCCGAGCTTCTTCCTTTTAAACTTCTTCACCTAAAACATGTACATTACAGTAGTTAAAACAAAGGTCCTAATAGTTCTATTCATAAATCGTCCTAGGACTCTAATAGCTAAGGTTACTCCGAATCCTCTGTTTGACACACTGCAGTCTGAAATCTGAAACTAGGTGGACAAGTTTTACCATTGATTAAATCCGAGTTGGTTACTTTGAAATGTTCAGAATCGATTGGGATGACATTTCTACTCTCAGACTTAAAAGGGTCTTAAACTACTCGGCCACTGCTAAGAAAATTCCGAACTCAAATGCCGAGCTGAAAGCAGAACTTTAATCACTAATAAATGACTACATTGTCCATTCATACCTCGGGTGCGGATTTGCAGAGAAAAGCAGGCTGAAACCAACCGTCAGCAAGGGAAGATTCTGGTAGCAGAGAGCAAAAGCTTGGGAGAGAGGGAATCGCCGAGAGGGAATGTCGGCTACAGTGGTAATAAAATGAGGTTTAAGGTTTCCATTTTCTATTTATACTCAACCCATCAATCTTAATTACAAAACTGCCACCCAACCTAGTTTTACTCTACTTGCAATAAATTTGTCTTAACATTAAATTTAAATCATAAAGGTTAAATAAGAGGGTGACAATGAAAATGGTCAAAGAATCACCTGGCCGAAATGTCGGGTGTTACAAGGATCCCAGCTACTATGCAACCAGCTATGTCGGCTGTATCAATGCCTTTGAGGACAGAGATTCAGAAGTTCGATATGGAGATAGTTTCTAGGCTATCGGCCATGCTAGCGGACTTGACACTACGGCCCACCGTCCTGGACCAAATTAAGGAAGCCCAGAAGACCAATTCAAAGGAGATGGCTGATATAGTGAGCAAGTTACCTATGGCCTCTTCCGATTTCAGTTATTCGGGAGATGGTATTCTGAAGTTCAAAGAAAGATGGTATGTTCCGAGAGATGAAGAGCTACGGAAGGACATCTTGTCGGAAGCTCACTCATCTTCTTTCTCTGTGCATCCTGGAAGCACAAAGATGTATCAAGACTTGAAACTTCACTTCTGGTGGCCGAATATGAAGAATGAAGTAGCCAAATATGTGGAGTCTTGCATGATATGTCAACAAGTCAAAGCTGAACATCAACGACCAGGTGGAACGCTTCAGCCTCTTCCAATCCCCGAATGGAAGTGGGAGAATATCACTATGGACTTCGTTGTTGGCCTACCGAGGACGGCAAAAGGCCATAATAGCATATGGGTCATAGTAGACAAATTGACGAAGTCGGCCCATTTTCTACCTGTGAAGACGACATTCTCCATGGATCAGTATGTAGAGCTATACATTAGCGAGATTATCAAGCTGCATGGGGTGCCAGTATCAATTGTATCTGACCGAGACCCTAGATTCACGTCGAGGTTCTGGAAAAGCTTGCAACACTCCTTGGGTACCAAGTTAAACTTCAGAACAGCCTTTCATCCACAGACTGACAGACAATCCGAGAAAACGATCCAAATATTGGAGGATATGTTAAGGTCGTGCGTGCTGGAATTTCATGCTCCTTGGAGTAGATACTTGCCGTTAGTGGAATTCACTTATAACAATAGCTACCAGGCTATGATCGGCATGGCTCCTTATGAAGCTCTTTACGGCAAGAAGTGTAGATCCCCATTGTGTTAGGATGAAGTTGGAGAAGCCAAGCTTATCGGCCCTGAGTTATTACAGCAGATGTCCGAGGTAATTGCTGCTATCAAACAACGAATACAAATTGCTCAGAGTTGACAGAAGAGTTACGCGGACCATAGGAGAAGAGACTTAGAGTTCGCTGAGGGTGATGAAGTATTCTTAAAAGTGTCACCTTTCAATGGCATAATGAGATTCGGTAAGAAAGGGAAGCTCAGCCCGCGGTTCATTGGACCTTTTTCCATCTTGAAGCGTGTGGGAAGTATGGCTTATAGACTGCAGTTGCCAGCGTCAATGGATGGAGTTCACAATGTTTTTCATGTTTCGATGCTGAGGAAATGTGTACGAGATCCAACCCAAATCGTGGAACAGGTGGACTTTGATATCATGCCGACGCTGACATATGAAGAAAGGCCCATACAGATATTGGATACTTCACTCAAGGTGTTGCGCAACAAGGTAGTCCCATTGTTGAAGGTTTTGTGGCGCAATCATAATGTGGAGGAAGCCACATGGAAAAGACAACAAGATGTTAGGGCCCAATATCCGGACCTCTTTGCTTAGGTAAATTTTGGGGATAAAATTTCTGTTAAGGTGGGTGGAATGTAACACCCGGTAATTTTGCCATGTAAATATTCCTTGAATTATTAGATAGAATTAATGGGAATATTTATACAATGTATGTTTATGAGTTTACCAATAGTTTCAATTGAATGTGGATGATTCGTAAAACCGATTACTAAATAGTAATTTAGTTGAAAACCAATGGAAGGGCAAAATAGGGAGCCAATTAAGGTTGGTGGGGGAAGACCTATGGTTGCTTGACACTTGGCAACTTGTTGAAGAAGCCATGTTCTTCTTCTCTTTCCTCCTATGTGAAACCCTCATTTCACCTCTGCTTCTTTCCACTCCCCTCTCTTTTCTCTCTTCCAGACGACAAACACTCTTCGAAACTCCTTCAATCTCCTCAGTTTTCTTCTGTTTCTCTGCCTAAGGTAAACATATGCTAAAATTAACGAGTTTGGATAAGTTAAAATGTGAGTTTTCTTGTAGTTTGGGGTTACGATAATTTGGAGAGAACTCACTGTTTTTTGCATGAAAACACGGTGGTTTGTTTTCTAAAGGCTTGAATGGAGTTTGAAGCATATTCTACTAAGTTATTAGTTAGCATTTGCAACTTTGTTAATTTCCCTTTTCGTGCACGTCATAGGTTCGTGCATCACCGTGGTTTCACGAGCAAAGCTTGCTGCTTTTCGGACAACAGGTAAATTCATATGTGTAGATCGGCCCTTAAGGCCCTACAACACGGAGATACTAGATTTTACTTCTGTCGGGTTGTTTTGGGTAGATAAGTTAGAGTTTCGTTCTGAGTTTTCTGTATTTCTTTCTTTTTTCTGCCGTTTATTTCCTGTTGTCTGCTATTTCAAGTTGGAGTCCTGTAAATTTCCATGCATGCACATTTCTGAAAGCTTTTTTTTTTTTTTTTTT
>CM039513.1:21779224-21986710 GCA_022432975.1 Begonia masoniana | reverse complement strand
TCTAGATAAGAGATGGCCTAACTGATTGTCCCCCTGGCGTGACGAACAACTCGCTCTATGGGAAGTGGAATGACATATCTGACAGTCCATCTGACGGAACCGGTTCCTCTGGCGGAACTACCGCAACTCAGTTTTCCTACCCACACAACTATTACGTCATTTAAAATCTCAAATTTCTCAAAAGCATTACAGAACTTGGCATGTATTTCCAAATTCACCATAACAAAGTTTTTTCAAACTACACAACTGTAGAACCTCCTTCTCTCTGGTCAGGAATTGTCTAGCTCCCACCCTACCCCCGAAGCTCGTACCACCGCCTCCTATTCGTCGGTCTGAGGTCAAGTCCTCATCCACGGATCCCTACCTACATCAGAGTTCGACTATGAGTCTAAAGATCCTTAACCATATCAAAATGCAGTGATGCCATATACTATGTGAACTTTCAAGAATACTGTGCAGTACAGTACATTCCTTTCACTGGCTAGGGGTATAAGTGGGGCTTTAATAGATAACAGGCTTGACGAATTGCACTATCATGCACTAGCAGAAACCGGGTATCGAATACAAACAAACACTAGACCTTCGTCCACACTTAACCAATACATTACATTTTAGATTTTTTATTTTTTTTTTTTTTTTTTTTTTTTTAGATTCTGGGGTTTTGTTTTTAAAACTCTGTTGGAAATTTGGATAATGTATAGGTTTGGTGTCTAAGTTTTTAAACCTCTGTAATTGACAGTTGTATATATGTTTTGAAAACATTCTGGAACTGCTTGAGTCTTCCTTTTTAGGTTGTGCATGGATGGTCTCGAATTTTAGAGCTATCCATGCAATTTGTTTTATTGAATCTCTGTCATTTGTAAAGCATGTTTTACAACTTTGTTTTGAATCGGGTTTTGAGGGTCTGAAACTTTTTATGCCTTCTGTTTTATGCTCCCTGTTTATACGTCTTCTTGTTAAAAGTTGTCAAATTTTGCCATTTAAAACTCCGTCTTCCGCTCAGTTTCAATTACATCTACCGCCTTATGACTACGCCCACCGCTCCAGTTTATTTAAGCCCTCTGGTTTAATTACATCTTCCGCTCAGTTCAATTACTTCTTCCATCTTACGTCACCCAGTCTATATCTTCCGTCAGTTTCCTTATATCTTCCGCCTGACGTCATCCACCCATATCTTCCGCCCAGTTCGCTACATCTTTGCCTGACGTCATCCACCCATATCTTCTGCCCAGTTCGTCACATCTTCTGCCTGACGTCATCCACCCATACCCTCCGCCCAGTTTGTCACATCTTCTGCCCTACTTCTTCCACCCCAGTTCATTTACTTCTTCCGCCCTAATTTATTTACTTCTTCCGCCCTATATCACCCGATCCTGTCATTCACTATATCTATTGTTTTCCATTTTATTAGGTCTTCCACTGCATGTTAGTCGTCCATTTCTGTCTTTTTATTTTCATCATCCATTTCTGTCTTCCCGTTTGCAATTCTCCCTGTCTCCCAGCACTCGTCTAGGGAAGGTTTACGTCCAAATTCTTAAGTGTTCCAGTCTTCCTTCTTTCCTTCTGTCATTCATTTTGTAGTCTAATTTTAACTGTTTCCCGTTTTGCTTTTAAATCCAGAGAATGTTCTCTCTCTCTGTAAAGTTTTAAGGGTTTGTTTTAAAGGTTCAGTTTGTTTATTCAAAAAAAAAATAGTCCCCGTTTTGAATGTCCCGAAGTGATGGCTCCTCGGACCCTGATCGGGTCGGGGGCTGTCACAGGTGCAACTGGGCAAAACCCCCTGATACTCTTAGTATATGGTCCCAGCCAAGAGTGCCAGACGGTTATCTCCAGTATCAAACTCTAAATGGAACAGTAGAAAACCAATGCATGAATAAAATCAAATGCATGTACAAAACCATCTGCGCCAAACATGACAAATCTCATGGAAAATTCAAATACAGCCCGTCGGCAAATATGAGTAAAACATGGCATCTAAAATCCACTAGGCAGTATGAATCAGTCAAAAAGTATACGTGCCACAATATGCAAAATGATCATACCAGTAAAATGCCGACGTCAATACTAGTGGTATCCCATCAAAAATAATATACGTGCATGCTAGGATAGGTATAACGCAATAAGTATAATAACCATACCCCTGAGGCAAAACCTCCTATCATCGGTAAACTGTGGCTCCTCAGGAATTGCTTCCAAATCAACAAAATCCTCTGAATCTGAGAATCAAAACAAATGAGGAACCCCGTTAAGCTCCAATTGGGTTCAGAAACTATATAAAATACGAACCGGGGTGAAAACGGGTCCAAATGGCTCAGGTTGACTTTTAGTCAAAAGTCAAAGACCAACGGTTGACTTTGATTGACCGGACCGGTTTGGTTTGGGTCAGACCAGTTTGGGTCCAGACTGGTTCGGGTCGAGTTAAACCAAAATTGGTTGGGTCGGGTCGGTCTGGATTTAGTTCGGTCCGGTTCGGGTCGGATCGAATCAAACTGGTTCGGGTTGGTCTGGGTCGGATCGGTTTGATCCAGACGAACCCGCCCGAGTTCGGCTCGGGTCCGACCCAGCCCGAATAGAGCTGGTCCTTTCCTGAACCAAATTTGGGCTCTGCCTGACCCAACTCGGCCTTGGGCTTGAGTTTACTCGGCCCAAAGCCTGAGTCAACTCAGCCCAATGCCGAGTCAACTCGGTTGTCGGCCGAGTCAACTTGGCTGTCAAAGGCCGAGTGCCCTAGGTCAAAAAATTGCGTTTCTCTGACCCTTTTTCGCCAAATCTTGTTCCCAACCCATTTCTCCTCTCTTTTTCTGCCAATTTGTGCTAAGAACACCAGAGAAGCGACCCAAAACACGAATCTACCAAAACCTAAAAAACCCAAAACTTTCTCAGCAAAAATCCGGAGATAGAGGGCTTACCTTCAAAAATGTCATTCGCCAACGTTGATCTACGCTTCGGGGATGTGTGTGGTTGGGTATTTTGGATTGTTTACTAGTATTTTGTTAGACTTTATTTTATGTAAATATTCATGGTTTTGGAAACACTTGCCAATGTGGTTTAGACGTGTTTTGTAAACGTTTGATTTTCAGGTTTGGTTTAGAAAATATTCAGTCGTTATGCTGCTCGTTTTGTTTTAAAGTAGACAACATTGGGTTTCACTGTTTCTACGTTTTTCGCTGATGTTTTGGAGTCATTTTTTTCCGAGATTTTTACGTGTCACGGAGTCGGGGGTGTCAGAAATGTTTGGGGAAGAGTTTGAATGGTTTGGATGTGAATGGTTTGAAGAAAACGAGAGAAAAGTGAGAATGGTGCGCTGGTGGCCAAAGGTAGCGCGCCAGGTGCAAGGAGTGGCCGAGCGTGGCGCGCGCATGGCACAGGCGTGGCGCGCAGGAGGTGCCATGGCCGACCGATCGCAGCACCATATGGCTGATCGATCAGGAAAAACAGAGAGTTCTGCGATCGATCGGCTTTGTGCGCTGATCAATCGTGGGTTGCGCGCTGCCTAGGCGACGCGCGCACCCAGCGCGCGCGCTTAGGTGTGCCATTTCTAAATTTTTTTTAAATTTTAGTTGTCAAATATGTTTTAATCCGATCTTTTTTGACGTATTTTAAACGTATTTTACGCACGTTTTCCAACCATTTTTTAGGGTTCAAAAAACCTGAAAATCGAATCAAAATTTTATCAAAAATTATTTTAAATTACGTTTTAAATGCGGGATTAGTTAGCAAAGTAGCGCACCGAACCAGGGCAGGTTTGGGGTCGTTACAGCATGCTTAAGTCTAAAAACAACTTGTTAAAGAAGGAAAGTGCAAACTTGATTGAGAAGCATGCTAAGGAGATTAACTTGCATGAAATGGAAATTGTTGAACTCAAGACTAAAAAAGATAGTTTGAATGATATAAGTTTAAAATTTACTTATGGAAGCAAGAACTTGAATATGTTTTTAGAAAATCAAAGTGTAACTTTTGATAAGACCTGAATTGGTCACGAAAAGTTTAATAAAAAGAAAGTATACAAGAATTTTTTTGTCAAACCATCCACATGTCATACATGTAATGAAGTAGGCCATAAATCATTTGTGTCCATTAAAATTTAACAATCTTAAATCATTTGGTAAGTTACAATGGGTAAGGGAACCAAACCTAACACTAGGACCCAAAAAATTTGGGTACCAAAGAAAATTACATGATTATCTTTCTTGTAGGTTGTGAGCTCTCCCGTGAAGAACTTATGGTATCTTGATAGCGAATTCTCAAGACATATGACGGGGGACTCTTCTAAGTTTGCCTATGTCAACCAAAAGAAAGAAAACGTTACCTTTGGCGAAATCAAAAAGGAAAAATAGTTGAAATTGGTAACATAGATATCGACACTAACCCTATAATTGAGAATATTTTATTAGTTGAAGGTTTAAAACATAATTTGTTAAGCATTAGTCAATTGTGTGATAAAAGATATAAAGTTATTTTTAAATCAAAATCATGTGTAATTAAAGATAGCTCAAGTAGTAAATTTCTATTTGTTGGCTATAGAGAAGAAAATATGTACACAATTGATTTAGATAATATTGAATGCTTTGATGAAAAATGCTTTGCTGTGAATTCTTTGAATGATACTTGGTTTTGGCATAGAAGATTAGAACATGTAGGTATAGATACCTTAGTTAATATTTCTAAGAATAATCTAGTTAAGGGTCTTCCAAAAATATCATTTGAGAAGTATAGAGTTTGTGATGCTTGTCAAATGGGCAAGCAAAGCAAAAACTCTTTTGCCTCAAAGACTGTTGTCACAACTTTCAAGCCTCTACAACTACTTCACATGGATCTTTTTGGTCCTTCAAACATTTCTAGTCTAGGAGGCAAACATTATGTCTTTGTCATTGTAGATGATTTTTCTAAGTTCACTTGGGTATTCTTTCTAAAGTCAATGAATGAAACTTTTGACATCTTCTCTAGCTTTAGGAAGAAAGTTCAAAATAAAAAGGAACTTGTCATTGTTGTTATTCGTAGTGATCATGGTGGAGAATTTGAAAATGAGAAATTTGAACTTTTATGTCTCAAGCATGGAATTAAGCATAATTTTTCTTCCCCTAAAACCCCCCAACAAAATGGAATTGTTGAGAGGAAAAATAGGTCTCTTCAAGAGATTGCTAGGACCATGCTCAATGAAAACTCACTTCTAAAATATTTTTGGGCGGAAGCCGTGACTACGGCTTGCTATGTGCTAAACCGAGTCACCATAAGACCTATCCTTGAGAAAACCCCATATGAACTTTGGAATGATAAAATTCATAATGTGAAGTATTTTAGAAGCTTTGGTTGTAAATGTTTCATTCTCAACACTAAGGACAATTTGAGAAAATTCGATTCCAAGACGGATCTTGGAATATTCCTTGGATATTCATTAACTAGTAAAGCATATAGAGTATTCAACAAAATGACACTAGTTGTGGAAGAATCCATGCATGTCAATTTTGATAAGACCCCTCAACCTACAATAAATGTGGAAAGGAATGATGGTTTAGAAATGCAAATGAATTCTCTCTCTCTAGGTGATCAAGTTGAGACCATTCAAGGAGAAACCCCCCTAGATCCTCCATCAAAATCTTTTGAAATTGTTCCAATCAATGATGCAAATGATGTTTTTCCTAGAGATTGGAAATTAGTCAAAAGTCATCCCTTAGATGAAGTTCTAGGTGATCGTTCTTTAAGAGTCAAAAATAGAGCGTCCCTTAGAAATCTATGTGCAAATGTAGCTTTTATCTTTCAAATTGAACCAAAGAAATTTGAGGAAACCGAATTGGACGAAAATTGGATTGTAGCCATGCAAGAAGAGCTAAACCAACTCGAACGGAGCAATGTATGAGAACTTATTCCAAGACCCAAAGACCATCCCATTATAGGAACAAAATGGGTGTTTAAGAACACGATGGACAAAAATGGAATTATTGTAAGGAATAAGACTAGATTGGTTGCCAAGGGGTACAACCAAGAAGAGGGAATAGGCTTTGAAGAAATCTTTGCCCCCGTAGCTAAACTAGAATCTATTAGGATGCTCTTAGCATTTGCTTGCCACAAAAACTTCACTCTCTTCCAAATGGGTGTTAAAAGTGCCTTTTTAAATGGTTATATATTGGAAGAAGTTTACGTAGAGCAACCTTTAGGGTTTGAAGTCTATGAAAAACTTGATCATGTATACAAACTTAAGAAAATTTTATATGGACTTAAGCAAGCCCCTAAAGCTTGGAATGATAGGTTAAATAATTTTCTTATTAAAAGAAATTTTAAAAAGGGTAATATCGATTCAACTTTGTTTATCATACAAAAAGGGGATGATTTACTCATTGTGCAAGTATACATGGATGACATCGTATTTGGCTCAACAAATGTCTTACTTTGTGATGAATTTGCATATCTAATGCAAAGTGAATTTGAAATGAGTATGATGAGGGAGTTAAAATTTTCTTAGGGTTGCAAATAAAGCAAACTCCCGATGGTAATTTTTTAATCAAGAAAAATATATCAAAGATCTCTTAAAGAAATTTGGATTGAATTCTTCAAAACTATCTAGAACTCCCATGAGGACAGCTACGAAATTGGATAAATATGAAAATGTGAGAAGTGTGGATATTAAGAAATATAAAAGTGTAATTGGATCTCTATTATACTTAACGGCTAGTAGGCCGGATATCCTATTTAGTGTGTGCTTATGTGCTAGTTTCAAGCATCCCCTAAGGAAACCCACTTAAATGCAGTTAAGAGAATATTCAAATATCTAAGTGGCACCCATGATTTAGGTTTATGGTATCCAAATGGTACATATTTTGATCTACTAGGATATTCCGACTCCGATTATACTGGAAGCCTTGTAGATAGAAAGAGCACTAGTGGAACATGTCAATTTCTAGGTGAATCTCTTGTGTCTTTGTTCTCAAAGAAACAAAATTCCGTAGAACTCTCAACGGCCAAAAATGAATATATCACCACCGGAAGTTGTTGTGTTATGACCCAGATGTGTAAGTATGTGTACGATGACTACACGAACCAGAACCCGGATGGCGGTACATCCACGCGGGCAAACCGGAAGGTGACGAGTCTTAAAAAGGAGGTTGTCACAATCCCACATCGCTTGGAGAAGTATGTGGAAATGAAACATATGTAAAGAGACCCTCACAAGATAGCAAGACGCATTTTGGAGCACAATTGACAACGGATCCCATAAGAACTCCGAAGTTAAAAGTGCTTCGGTGAGAGTAGTACGAGGTTGGGTGACCGACTGAGAAGTCCTTGCCAAACAAAGCTGTGAGGGGAGGATATTGGGCCATGGCCCAATCCCTAGAGAGGATAATATCTTGCTGGGAAAATGTGTCGTTACAAATGGTATCAGAGCCTGTACCCAACCGAAAATGTGGCCAACGATGACGTTGGGCCCCCGAGGGGGGGTGATTGTGATGACCCGGATGTGTAAGTATGTGTACGATGGCTGCACGAACCGGAACCAGGATGGCGGTACGTCTGCGCGGGCTAACTGGAAGGTGACGGGTCGTAAAAAGTGGGGTCGTTACAATCCCACATCGCTTGGGGAAGTATGTGGAAATGAAACATATGTAAAGAGACCCTCCTAAGATAGTAAGACGCGTTTTGGAGCACAATTGACAACGGATCCCATAAGAACTTCAAAGTTAAAAGTGCTTCAGCGAGAATAGTACAAGGTTGGGTGACCGACTGGGAAGTCCTCGCCAAACAAAGCCGTGAGGGGAGGATATTGGGCCACGGCTCAATCCCTACAGCGGATAATATTTTGCTGGGAAAATGGATCGTTACATGTTGTGCTCAAATGCTTTAGATGAAGCAAACATTAGAGGACAACAATCTATTCTATGATAGGATACCGATTAGATGTGATAATACTAGTGCAATTAACATTTCCAAAAATTTTATCCAACATTCTAGAACCAAACACATTGAAATCCGATATTATTTTATAAGGGATTATGTTCAAAAGGAAGATATCACTTTGGATTTCATAAATTCTTCTGATCAATCAGCCGATATCTTCACAAAACCCTTAGATGAGAAGACATTTAATGATATCCGGGTACGGTTAGGTCTAATTAAGATTGAACAATCATGAAACTTAGATTTTATTTAGGAAGTGTCGACCCATACAAGAATCGGTTGACACCTAACCTTAGTTTCATACTGTATACGATAGAAGTGTCGACCTCTACTAAGATCGGTCGACACCTTAGCAATCTGGTCTCTTTACAAAGGAAGCGTCAACCGCTACTAAGACCGGTCGACACTTCATCAATTTGTTTATTTATTTTACGAAGAAAGTGTCGCCCGACTAACCTCTTGATTTCTCTCTCGACTCACTTCGGCGACTTTCGTTTTCCTTCCAAATCTTCGGCTATTCTCTTCCAAAATCCTCTCCTCTTTTTTGTTCTATACCTCAAAGGGAACTTCCTCTCGCAGCAAACTCGCCATTCATAAAAGGAGATCAAAGAATGCTACTCCAGCGGCTGAAATTGAGCAACAATATTCATGGTCTTATCCTTTCTTCAAAAATTCTGACTCCTTGAAGAGGTATGAAGATGACTTTCAATTCAAGTCTCTTATCTTAAGTAGAAAAGTGGAATTCCATGAATTGTATATTTTAAATCTAGAACAACCATTGAAGACTTTGGGATTATATGAGTTGTTTGACTGTGATGGCCCGTACTTTGAAACTCTAGTGAGAATGTTCTATGCTAATTTATAACAATCTCTAAGGCCTCTTAAAATTGTTAGTCAGGTGTATGGAAAACACATTGAGATAACTTCATGTTCCCTAAATACTATTTTAGAATGTGAATTTAACAATGAGGCCGAAAGATATTATGAGGCAGCTAAGGACCCTGATTTTATGGGCACCAGTGAAGGGACTGATTTTTTAACGATGATTGTTATGGATCCACATCAATTCCTTCCGATGAAACCGAAGGCTAAGGATTTAAACGTGCGTGCAAGACTCATTCACCACATGATAACGTACAATCTCTTACCAAGAGATGAACACAGAGATCGCATTAGTGGGATGGATCTCCATGTTTTATATAAAATCTATCGAGGAGAATCATTTAATGTGGGATACATCATTTTGAAACGGATGCTTCAAGTTTTCGCTAATGCATCAAAATCCTTTCCCTTTAATCTTCTCCTAATGAAGATTTTTGAGATTAATTGAGTCCAAATTTTGAATTCAGAAACTCCACTACCTCTGAAGAAAACTGACACCTATACCATATCCTCTCTAGCAAGAATGGAGATAGAACTCTTTGCTACAGGTGATTGGATGTTTAAAGGAGCACACGATGGCGCATCTGTGGCTGGACCTTCTCATATGGAAGTGGACGAGGATGGTCGCGAGCCAAGACAAACTCCTGAACGCCTCTTCAATGCATCTAGACAGAGTTCCTCTAACCTTGAGAAAAGGATCAACACATTGGAGGCATGTGTAGCCAACATGGGCACCGCCATTGATTCCCTCAAGGACTTTGTTAGCAATCGTTTTGCTCGGATGGAAGCTAATCTGCGTTAGGAGTTCATCGAGGTTCATCAACATCTTGACTATCTACAAGATTATAGGGATGAGGTAGAAGATTCTCCAGCCGATCCTTCAGTCGATCCAAGTTACCCTCCATCTGAGTGATATATTTTGTTTGTGATTCTCTTAGTTTACGAGTGTCCTAGCTTGTCTGTAATCATTGGATATTTGTTTGTGTTACTTATTTTCTTTCTAGTACTTATCCATATTTGTTTCCTTTTGGACTAACTTTTACAATGTTTGAAATTTTATTTGTGTTGAATGACTGTAAATTTTTTTTTGATAATGTCAAAGGGGGAGACATAATTGAAAGGTAGAAGATTTGAGCAAATCTATGCTCAAATCTATTTATTGCATATATTGTGGGGGAGATTCAATTGATATAAGTATGGGGGAGTAAGCAATCAATTTATAATTTGTCATCATAAAAAAAGGAGAGATTGTTAACTTAAAATGAGTTTAAGATTAATGTGTTTTTGATGATGTTTAATTAAACTGTGTTTAACGGTAATATGGTTTTGATAATGATGTTCACTAAATTGATTAACTTAAGAAATGAATAATTTTGCAAGTACCTTAATTGAGAATATCCTTGAAGAATGATATTTTGTACTAATGAAGTTTATCAAGTGTGTGATAGTCAAAAGGAGGAAAAACCAGCTCGGAGTGATTCAAGTGTCGACCTGGAAGGTTTGAACGATGCAAACAGAGCCAATTCAAGTGTCGACCGAAACATGAAGGTGTCGACCTCTGAAAATAGAAGCAATTCAAGTGTTGACCCAAAGGTTCAACAGATGAAAACAGAAGCAATTCAAGTGTTGACCGATGAATACATAGAAGATCAAAGTGTCGACCACACTATAGAAGAAAACGACCAAAACATATTTCAACGGCCATCATCTAACACCAACGGAAACAAAGTGTCGACCAATTCTTGAAGGTGTCGACCGGTACTGCTTTCAATGGTCTTCTCTCTATGCTCAAAAGTAACAAAGTGTCAACCGGTTTTAAGACAGGTCAACCACTAGTAACAAAATCAAAAGAGAACTATAAATTAAAGAATTGAAGAAAGAAGGGAGAACCAATGACCCAACCAAGGAATCAACGAATCAAAATTCTCTCAACTTCAAAGAGCTTTCATCTTTCAATTCTTTTACTCTTCTCCAACTATAAACTTGAGATTACATTTTTGAGAGAGTACTATTTGAGTTTTGACTCAAAACCTTTGATTGAAAATTTGAGAAATGGTGTATTCCTAAGGGAAAAGTGTAAAGGCAGTTGATTGACACCCGAGAAGTTCAATCAAAGGTGTAAAGGCAGTTGATTGACGTCCGTGAAGTTCAATAAAAGATTATCTCGGAAGAGAATAAAAGAATCTTCAAAGGGAGTCCTTGGAGCACAGACGTAGGCAAGGTTGACCGAACCACGTAAAAAATCTCGGTGTCAATTTCTCTTTTCCCTTAACTCTTTACTTGCTTTTAATTACATTCATCATATCAACTCAATTTGATATCATTAAGTTTATACACTTTAGAGTAAACAATTAATTTGATTATGATCACAATTAATAAGAGTCTAGGAAGCGAAAAACCTAATTCAATCCCCCTCTTAGGTAAAAACGATCCTACATGAAGTATTTTATGTTTGGAGAGGTTTGGGAAATGTTTTAGGTAAGTTTGAAGTGAAATGTAAGTGGAAGAAATGAGAATAGGAGACAACTGGTGAAAAGTGGCGGATGGGCGCGCTGGCACACAGGGGCACGCATAGAGAGCGCGCGGTGACACACAATGTGCGTGTGATGTGCGCACAGAGTGCGCCAGCCGATCGGTCGCTCACAAGGGGGCGATCGATCGGCGCTGAATAGTAGGATGATGTGAATCGGCCAATCAGTCGGTGCTCGCGCGCGATCGATTGGCACCCAACGAGTTTTCAACAGAGGGTTCGCCGATCGATCAGCACTAGCACACGATCAATCTGCTCTCTTTGCGCGCACCACCTTGCCGGTGCGCGCACCTTGTGAGCGGTGGTGCGCACGCTGACAGTATGACACACGCACGATGGCATGGCTCCAGGCCCGCGGCGACCGAGTGATGGCCGCGCCGAGGGAGAGTGACGTCTTAGCGACGCGCGCACTGCATGTAATGTTTCCAAAATTTATTTGTTTTTCAAATTTCGATTTTTAAATACGTTTCCACCCGAAGTTTTACGATACTTCCCAAGTGTATTTTTTGAATATTTTCTCATGTATTTCAAAGGAAGTGAACGACCCAAAAACTAGGTAATTGTTTTGTCAAAAACGATTTTAACCTTTAATTTAGAGTTTTAAAAGTCGAAAAATTTTACGTCCAAAAATACGCGTCCGGTTTCGTGCAAGTCAAGTCCAGGTCACGTGGTGGCCCTCCCTCTAGCAAGGTCAGGGTCATCACAGAAGTACCACGAGGATCAATCTTCCATCAAAACAATATAAAATCATGCATCAATGGTAAACATATGAAATCATATATATACGTATACAATAGATGCGCTAGCGACATACCCTATCAAGTTTTATACAATGACAACTCACAAAAATAGATTTTCATAAAAACCATGCAATGTAGTGCAAAATGTATAAAATCCTTACCTTGACAATGATTCTTCTTCTGATTAGTTGGAGCTACAACCTTTGCTGCCAGCTCATAATCAACAAATTCATCCGAGCCTAAAACAAAAGCAAAGTTAGAAATTCCTTCTCAATCACTAAGACAGACACAAGGACAGACCCTATACTGGGACTAAGAACCTAATCCAACAACCTATAAAAGGCCGTGAACTTCGACGAAGTGCGTAGTGTCAAGGCAAATTTTTTTTCCAAAAATAAAAATCGTGCGGTCGATCCTTTAGGCGGACTGATCGACTTTTATAAGTGGGGGTCGACACTTAAAACACTAAAGCTAACCTGGAGTCAACACTATCTTCACACAGTTGGCACTGCTTACCTCTCAGGTCTACTCGCGGTCGACACTTCCATCACACGGTCGACACTAAAAACCACTCGAGTTTTAACACAAGTGTACTCACGATAGACACTTCATCCTATCGGTCGACACCTTTTGAAAATAAAAATGTACGTGGTCAACACTCGTACCTTTCTGTCCTAGTAGTGGGTTTGAAGTGTTGACCTTCCTCCACAATAATCGACATGCGGCAATTTTCTAGCGACAGAGTGTAACGACCCAGCCCGGCCCATACCACCGAGAGGATTCACGGACCGTACTAATGATCTATTCCCCCCTGGTACGGAATTTCATGCCCTTCCCAGTCCTCGAACCCATGACCTCCATGCTTAAGTACATGGGAACACTAGAGCTGGTACCACTTGAGAATCGCGAAAAATGCTCCTCTTTGCTGATTTTCACCGCTAATCGACTAAACAACTTAAATAAACCATAAATCTACTTCAATACACCATAAATATACCACTGATTTGAGTTTCGATCTCGAATCAATTTCTCATAAAAACTTTAAACTTTGAACTTAAAATCGGAGGTAAAAAACTTACAATCTTTAGAAACTCTTTCACAAATGTTGTGTCTTGTAGTCCCGAGAGCATGATTTCAGCCTTGATTGTGTCGGTTTCATCAACAAAGAATCACTCTTCTCGCTCTCTTCTCTCTTCCTGGTCAGTTGCACAAAATGGGAGAACCCTCTCCCAAGGATTTTAACCCTCTTTAAAAAAAACACCCTTATTTAATAAAATTTATATATTTGTCCCTTTTTTTCCCAATTTACAATTAACATTAAAATCCTTCCAATTCTATTAATCACTGTAACACCTGACTTTTCTATTCATGAATTTGTCCTTAAAATATTTTGTTAATATTATGGATGAGATTTTTGTTTAAGAGCAAGTAATGGACGAAAATAACAAAAAGGATTCAAACGATAAGAAGAGGAATAGACGAGGGTGTAAATAGAATTAAGTAAAGATAATAGGGGTTAAATCAAATTAGGGAAAAGTTTTAAAATATAAAACTTCTCTCCCCTCCTTCTTCCTCACACAACAAAGCTCTACGCCATTTTTCGACGTTCTCCTCCTCCGATTGAAGCTCCGTTTCCAACGTGTTAAGGTGAGTTTCCTTCGGTATATGCATTATCTAGGTTAGTTTACGTGTATTTAGAGTTTTGAACGGAGTTTTGAAGCGGGTTTTGAGAATTCCAAAAATCGGGATTTTATCCCTCCCTAAATTGATGTTTAACTTGGATTTAAGCTTACCTAATGCATTAATGGAGGTGTAGATGGATAGGAGTTCAGGTTTGAAGCAAAAACGAGTAGGTTTGAAAAAGAAAAATTGAAAAACAGGGCAGTTCGAGATTTCAAAATTCTGGCCCTAATTCCGATTTGTTTTCTATAAACCGTCAATTCTATGCTAAACCAGACGTTGTAAGGTTTCCGTAGCCTATTGAATCGTCAAAAACTGATGAAAATTGAGGAAGTTAGGACCATTTGAAGATTTGATTGAAAATTTCGACAAAAACCGAGTTTTGAATGGAAAATTTGTGGAATTTGATAGTTGATTAGGTTTAAGCTATTTGAATTGATTTATGCATTAGTTTGATACGTATTAGACTTAGTTCCAATTTAGTCGGATATTAATATTCCAATTGTTACATGGATAGGTATTTGCGACATACAGAACAGTGATCAAGCACTGAATTTTCTACGGACCACAGGTAAGTTCATATGCATCTATTTGATCCTTAAGGCCTACATCACAGAGGTACTAGGCTTTTACGTACTATGGGGTTCGTTGACGGGCAGATAGGTCGTAATACGTGTTTTAGGTTAAGTATGTTTGTTTCATGTATTGTCTTGATGATTTGTCGCTTATTTATGCTTCGAAGACTTGTCTTATTATTATGTTATGTTTATGCATCACGTTTTCATAAAAGTAATGCAAAATATTTTATGCACGCGATTTGAAGTAAGAAAGATAAAAATGTAAATGTAAAGTACGGTTAAGTGTGGGACGGGTGCTGACATATGTTTTGTCCTCCTCTAGGACTTATGTAAAACCGTCATCGCCATGAACAAACATGTTATTTTATCCCTCCCTGGGACAAGGAAAAATTACTAACCCACGTCAAGTACGTAATATTTCTCACTCCCTATAAGCCTCACTTATACCTCATGTTCACTTGAATGTAAATATGAAGTATGTTCATGTTTTTGAAACGTTCATGCATATCACGTGCATCCTTTGCATTATATGGTCTTACTGAGCTTTAGGCTCATTAGTTGAACTCTATGATGTAGGTACGGATCGTACGGATGAGGACTCAGAGCCTCAGGCCGATGTCTAGGCGCGGTTGACGGGACGAGCTTGCGGAGTTGGTTGCGGCAGTCAGACGAATTTTGACTCGTGGGTGACGTCTCAAGGTTTATATTACGTTTGTATAGTCTTTTGGAATTTAGGTGATGTAAAGATTTCGTGTAGATGTTTTTAAACTTTTGATAGTTGATTTTTGGAAAAACATATTGGAACTTTTTGGGCTTTTAGGTTGTGCATGGATATATTCGGTTTTTAGATTGATCCATGCAGTTTGGTTTCGTAAATTTTGTAACGTTTTCTAACACGTTTTGAGATACGTTTTCGAGTCATGTTTTTGGAGGTTTTGAATTATTTTACATTTGGAGAGGTTGGGAAGAGTTTTAGGTAAGTTTAGAAGGGATTGTAAGGGAAAGAATTGAAGAAGAGATCAAGAATGAAAAAATAAAAAATAAAATATTTAAGGGGATGAATCGCCCCAACAGTGCTTGGGAAAAAAAAAATATATTTTCAAGGTGTATTTCGCGACGTGTTTTCAAACATTTTTCTATTGGTTTCAAATGAGGTTAAAGGGATAAATATTTTAAAGTTTAGTTTAAAGTTTGCAAAAAAAAAAAAAATTTATGTAAAAAACGTGCTAAGTCAAGTAATGTCAAGTCATGTAACGTAGTGACCTTTGGGGTCGTTACATTCACAACTTCAAACGTTGTTCAAAATTCCAACTCGAAGTAAATCCAAATAACCAAACTTTATATTTCTCAAATATACCACATGGTAATTTTTCCAAATTACCAATTTTGACCTCAAAGTTCGGCGCAGTCGCTAAATGACAAAACAGGTCAACCTATGACTCATTGACATTTCTAAATGCAAAAAATTTATTCGAAATTCTTAAATTAGAAAATAATGGTTTTTACATAGAGGACTCTAGAAGCGAGTAAGCAATTTGTGTAGATGACCTCGAAGAAACAAATGACAACCTGAACTCAAAGAGTTGCACTTGCACTAGACTGATTTTGTCACAACCCAAAACCCGACGGGTCGAGAATTTCATATAATCATATTCGTTATCAAAATGTCAACTCAATTCTTTTTTTTGTGTATATATATAAATACGTTTTTAAAGAAATTCCAATCAAATTCGAAGTCATTTAAAATCATTTGGGGAAATATCTATTTAAAGAAAAGAATCAACAGACAATCAAATTAACCTCTGTCGTTCACATCCACCACTCATTTCTGTCGAGCATCATCCACCGCTCAACAGTAATATCCCACATCTACCGATGACGTCAGCCAGATGACTCATTCACCCAGCATCCACCGGTCATTTCTGTCGAGCGACATCCACCGCTCAACAGTAATATTCCACATCTACCGATGACGTCAGCCGGATGACTCATTCACCCAGCATCCACCGGTCATTTCTGTCGAGCGACATCCACCGCTCAACAATACTCACATCTTCCGGTGACGTCAGCCGGATGACACATTCATCCAGCATCCACCGATCATCATAAACACACAACATCCACCGGTCAGACCACGTGTTACCCACGTGACTTCATTAACTCGGTAGACGACATCTACCGCTCACATTCACAGAACACATCCACCGATGACGTCAGCCGGATGACTCAATCACGCAGCATCCACCTCTCAACAGTAACCGAACCTCTACCGATTATTGATCAAAGTTGAGACTTCAATTCATTCCCTCCTTCTCTTAAAAAACTTAACTCTTTTTTCCAAAAATCCCCATACACATAGACCTTGTAATCCTTAACTTAAGTTCATAGCGGAAGACTTATCACATAGAGAAGATTCTTAAATCTGGAACCTTCTTAAACTTAAACTTGTACTTAATAAGTCAAATATCTGTTAACATAAAGAAATTCATTTCTCATTCATGCAATCATATCATAGATCTTACTAAATCGTACTGAAAGCAACACTCTGCGGGTTAAAAATCGCTTCCCAGCCACAAATCATCACCATGAGTAGCAACCAGCAACCAGACCTAAGCATTTCCTTCTAGACTGAAGTTCTCACCTGTTGTTTCGTCACCTACATCATAAGGTTCAAAATATAAGCCTAATGCTTAGTAAGGAGTGCAACAAACACATGAATGCTCATGAATGCTGCATAAAATCATGTTCACATCTTTTACTCGAATTGAGAATCATGCTTGTGTTCACATTCACTTTCAAATCGTGGGAATCATATTCTTGTTCATTGTTTTCATATCATAGATTAAGGAGGAGTTTGTGCCGAAGGGGGGTAGGCAGAGTGCGTGTACATGGCCCTTACGGGCAATAATCATGGTCCATCCCTAGACAGTGACATGGCTAATACCGCCCCCAACCCTCACTTAATCAAGGTTTCATGTAACACCTGAGTTAACGGCCAGGTGATTTTCTTAACTGTATTAACGGTCATAAATATTTAATCTTCGTAGTATAGGATTTATGCCAAGCTTAATTAATTACATGTGGATCTAAACTAGGTTGAGTGGCAAAGTTGTAATAATGGAGGATTGAGGCCAGTATTTAAGGAAAAAGGAAAGGATTCAAACCTCATTTAAACCACTGTAGCCGATATCCCCAACTTCCGGCGATTTCTTATCTCCCAAACTCTCGCTCTCTGTCAGCTGGAAATCCCTCCTTTGGCGATCGGTTTCCTTGCTGCTTCTCGGCTACTTTGTGCTCAAGGTACGGGTTTGACAATGTGGCTATCTGTTAGTTTATTAGCTCTGTTTTCAGCTCTGTATTGAAGTTTTGGATTCTTCAATGGCCGAATATTAATAAGAACATTTTGAAACCCGAGATTGGTAATGTCATTCCGAATCGATTCTGGACATTTAAAACAACCAACCCTGAGTTATCATTATCGAATCCGTCTGTTTTGATTTTGGGATTTCGGGTTACATTGAGTATTAAACTAAGAACTCGGGAAGGACTCTTAGCTATTAAATCTTAGGATAACTCGAGATTAGAACTATTAGGATTTTGTTTTAACTACTGCAATGTAAATGTTTAGGTGAAGAAGTTTGAAGAGAAAGGAGATCAAGTGCTAAGGAGACCAGGTAAGTGAATGTATTAAGATTTCCGGCTAATAGTGTAACACCCGACATTTCGGCCAGGTGATTCTCTGACCATTTTCATTGTCACCCTCTTATTTAACCTTTATGATTTAAATTTAATGTTAAGACAAATTTATTGCAAGTAGAGTAAAACTAGTTTGGGTGGCAGTTTTGTAATTAAGATTGATGGGTTGAGTATAAATAGAAAATGGAAACCTTAAACCTCATTTTATTACCACTGTAGCCGACATTCCCTCTCGGCGATTCCCTCTCTCCCAAGCTTTTGCTCTCGGCTACCAGAATCTTCCCTTGCTGACGGCTGGTTTCAGCCTGCTTTTCTCTGCAAATCCCCACCCGAGGTATGAATGGACAATGTAGTCATTTATTAGTGATTAAAGTTCTGCTTTCAGCTCGGCATTTGAGTTCGGAATTTTCTTAGCAGTGGCCGAGTAGTTTAAGACCCTTTTAAGTCTGAGAGTAGAAATGTCATCCCAATCGATTCTGAACATTTCAAAGTAACCAACTCGGATTTAATCGATGGTAAAACCTGTCCACCTAGTTTCATATTTCAGACTGCAGTGTGTCAAACAGAGGATTCGGAGTAACCTTAGCTATTAGAGTCCTAGGACGATTTATGAATAGAACTATTGGGACCTTTGTTTTAACTACTGTAATGTACATGTTTTAGGTGAAGAAGTTTAAAAGGAAGAAGCTCGGATTGCTAAGGAAACCAGGTAAGTGAATGTATTAAGATTTCCGGCCGCTAGGGCCCTACACCGCAAGGGTATTAGGAAATCATTGAGATGTCTGTCTGTTGACTATGACTAGTTATTGCCATGATATGAAGAAATTGTGTAAGAAGATGTTAAGTTACATGATGTTTTGCTTGCCCTTATGGTATGATTTCTCTCTGTGAACTTCATGTTTATGTATTGAGTCCACGTTTATGACTGAGTTAAGAACATGAAAAGTAAATGTAATCATGATTAAGTGCAGGACGGGGAAAAGAGACCATGACAAGTATAGCTCGCGGATTCTCCCCCTGGTGGAGGCCGAGCTGATGATATGTATGGCTCGCGAATTCTCCCCCTGGTGGAGGCCGAGTTGATGATGTGTATGGCTCGCGAATTCTCCCACTGGTGGAGGCCGAGTTAGTTGTTACTATGATTGCCGCGATAGGCAAATGACTATGAACCCCTGTCTTTCTCCCTCGTCTCCTGCCTTAATACATGCCATGTAAATAATGAAAATGAACATGAATGAAGAAAGGTTTATGAACTTGTGTTCTTTAATTTGTGCACTCATGTATATCTGTCAGCATGCATTCCTTACTAAGCATTAGGCTTATAGTTGAACCTTATGGTGTAGGTGAAGGAGGTTCAGGTGAGGATACTTTGTTCAAAGAGGATGCTTAAGGCTGGTTGCTGGAGGAAGCTCAAAATGACAGTGCAGGACTGGAAAGGCGATTTGTGACCCCTGGTTAACGCTCTTTTGTTTCAGTAAAATAAAGGATATGGTAGTTTAAGTAGGATGAGATTATTTTATAATGTTGAGCCTTGAGACTGTCTAGTTGATCACTGAGTCAGGGAATGATTATATAAATTTATAAATGATCTGTAGCTTAAGTCTTCCGCTATATGCATTCTGAATGAGTTGTGGTTTCTTTCTGTTGGAAGGAGTCATTTGACGATTTAGTGTTTTCTACCGTAAGATGGAAGCTGGATGAGGCAATCGTCCGGCTAACGTCATCGGCAGATGCCGAATGATAGTAGTTTGAGGGTTTAGTCTTCCGGCTGACGTCATCGGCAGATGCCGAATGATAGTAGTTGATGGTTTAGTCTTCCGGCTGACGTCATCGGTAGATGCCGAATGATGGTAGTTTGATGGTTTAGTCTTCTGGATGACGTCACCGGTAGATGTAGAATGTGTCTTGTCGTTTAGCGACCGGTGGATGTTGGCTGACATCACCGGAAGTTGTAAATGTTATCTTGTCGTCTAGTGACCGGTGGATGTCACCGGATGATGTTTTAATTGAGCACGCGAGGCCCACATACCCACCGGAAGATGTCTCCTTTTAGGCGGTGTTAAGCGAGTCACGCGCAATGCACGTGATGACCGGACGATGAAATCTCTGTAGATTGTCAACACATGCAACCCATGCAAACCCGAGTAGAATCATGTTAAGAGAGATGAGGGCATTCCTTCCTTGCCCGAATTTTGTCAAGAAACCAATGACCGAGCCTAGTCGCTCGACTCTGTGAGAGTTTGAGCCGACGAGGTGTAGGAAATCGTGCACGAGAGGATTCGTCTTCCTTGATGGTTCTACGTCTCTGTTTCCAGTTTTAAAAAAAAATATGTATTATGCAAATGTGAATGTCTGTCGAGAGTTAGAGAAGATGTAATAATAGTAAAAGTCAAGCGAACGATTAATGAAAGATTATGAATACGTGACGGCTCCTGGCCGGGGTCGTTACAATTATGGTATCAGAGCAAAACCAGGTTCTAAAACCGATTCTGTAGACTGCCTTCCAACACTGACTGTCACATGAGCACACCTCAGTAACTGTAAGTATTTATGATTTCATGTATGTCATTAAGTTAAGTTATGCCTGTAATGATTTGTCTAGGAATCCCGAGATGGTTAGAGGTCAACAGAGGGAGACCAATGAGGATAGCAATGCTATTGCTCAATTGACTGAGTTAGTCATGCGCCAATATCACCAGATAGAACGACTGATGACAGCTAGAGAAGAACAAGGCAACTCCAGTACTAACGCAACTCATGATCATGGAGGTGAACGCTTTCACCGGCTTCGACCCCCGGTGTTTAATGGGTATGTTTCCGATCCTATTCATGCTGAGGAGTGGATTCGAAAGATAGAAGACATGTTTAAGTATGCAAAGGTTGATGAAGGGGATAAGGTCACCTATGCTGTCTTTCATTTGGAGTTAAGTGCAAGGCATTGGTGGGACTCGATCCAGAACACCGCTAATGCCGAAGCTATGACCTGGGGGATGTTCAAGACTGCCTTCTTTGACAAGTACTTTAATAGGACTGTACGGGCCAACAAGAAGAAGGAGTTCATGAATCTTCGACAAACTGGCTCTGTGACGGATTACATATGCGAATTTGATGCCTTAGCACGGTTTGCTCCCCGTATGATTGAGGATGAGGATGACAAGATTTATCAGTTTGTTCAAGGACTGAAGCCAAGTCTGTACATGAAAGTGAAGACTGCCGGCATACATAATGTACCTTATGGTGAAGTGACGGCTAAGGCCTTGGAGCTGGAAGAGGCAGAAATGACAGCATATGCACAGCGCGAGCAGCCAAAGAAACTCATGAAGGACATTCCACCGCCACCACGTCAGAACAACGGTTGGCAGCCGCGACAGAACAAGGGACCACAGCAACAACAGCAGGGAATAAAGAGGCCCCTCAACCTGAATGGTGACCAGGGAAAGGGAAAGAGACCTCTGGCACCTCTATGCCCTACATGTCAGAAGAACCACCCTGGTGAGTGCAAGTTGCTTTCTGGCCGCTGTTTCAGGTGTGATAAGACCGGACACTTAGTCAGAGACTGCCCCATGCCGCCAGACCCGAATCGTGCAAGAGTTGTACCCAGAGTGTATGCGTTGATGGAAGATGAGGGAGCTATTCAGCATACAGTCATATCAGGTACTATCATGATCTGTGGTTTTGCTGCTTATACACTCATAGATACAGGGGCCACACACTCGTTTATATCAACCTTGTTTGTATGCAAACATAACATAGGACCTTTGCTAGCTGAAAGGTCATATAGTGTCGTGTTACCATCAGGGAAGTCCCTACATTCAGAACAGATTGTTAAGGGTGACGTCGTGTCCTTAGGGGATAAAAATCTCTATGCGGAATTAATTGTCATTGACATAAAAGGGTATGAAGTGATATTAGGGATGGATTGGTTATTTAGACATCATGCCACGATAAGTTGTAGATCTGGAATAGTTGATTTTAGACCCCCAAATGGCAATCATTATTCTTTCCAGGCTATTACTAAAATAAGTAAGATACCAATTATATCCTCACTAGAAGTATATCGAATGCTGAGATGTGGTTGCGAGAGCTACCTGGCTAGTGTGAAAGATGACCGGGTGAAGAATAGAATTGAGCTGCAGGATATTCCTATAGTCTGAGAGTTTCCCGAGGCATTCTTGGATGACTTACCGGGTATACCACCCGATAGGGAAATAGAGTTTGTAATTGATACATACCCCGAGGCATCACCTGTATCTAAGAATCCTTACCGTATGGCACCTGTTGAGTTGAAAGAATTGAAGGTCCAACTGCAGGAATTGGTTGACAAGGGATTTATTCGCCCCAGCAGTTCTCCTTGGGGTGCACCAGTCTTATTTGTAAGAAAGAAAGATGGTTCCCTTAGAATGTGCATAGACTATAGGGAACTAAATAAGTTGACAATCAAGAATAGGTACCCCTTGCCTAGGATTGATGATTTGTTTGACCAATTGCAAGGAGCTAAGGTATTTTCAAGGATAGATCTACGTTCGGGTTACTACCAACTGAAGGTTAAGGAAGGAGATATACCAAAGACAGCCTTCAGAACCCGCTATGGACATTATGAATTCTTGGTCATGTCGTTTGGATTGACAAATGCCCCTGCAGCCTTTATGGACTTAATGAATCGAGTATTTCGGGAGTACTTGGACAAATTTGTGATTGTGTTTATAGATGATATCCTGATATACTCGCGGACTGAAGCTAACCATGTAGAACATTTAAGAGTGGTTTTGACGACATTGAAGGAGCACCAGCTTTATGCCAAATTGTCTAAGTGTGAGTTTTGGTTGGACAAAGTTAATTTCCTTGGCCATATAGTTTCTGCTAATGGAATATCAGTGGACCCGACCAAAATTCAGGCTGTAAAGGATTGGCCACAACCAAAGAATGCCAGTGAAGTCCGCAGCTTCCTTGGATTGGCAGGCTATTACAGAAAATTCATCAAGGGATTTTCTATGATAGCTAAACCCCTGACGAGTTTGACGAAGAAGGACATTAAGTATTCTTGGACCGAAGCCTGTGAAGATAGCTTTCGGGTATTGAAACTGAAGTTAACAACAGCCCCTGTTTTGACCCTCCCAACCGAAGAAGAAAAATTTAGTGTTTACTGTGATGCGTCTAAAGTCGGTTTAGGTTGTGTCCTGATGCAAGAGGGTAAAGTTATAGCGTATGCTTTTAGGCAGCTAAAGAATCACGAGCAGAATTACCCCACCCATGATCTAGAACTAGCTGCTGTTGTTTTTGCCCTGAAGATTTGGAGACACTATTTATATGGACAGCAATGTGAGGTGTTTTCTGACCATAAAAGCCTAAAGTACCTCTTCACACAGAAGGAGTTGAACATGAGACAGAGACGTTGGTTGGAATTTGTCAAGGACTACGATTTTGAGATCAAGTATCACCCGGGGAAGGCTAACTCTGTAGCTGATGCACTTAGTAGGATGTCAACAACAATGCAGCCCGTGGTTTCAACCATGTCTATACCTTTGAGAACAGAAGTTCAGATGTTTGACTTGGAGATAGTTCCAAAGTTATCAATCCTGCTCGCTGAGTTAACTATTCAACCAACAATTTTGGAAAAGATCAAGGATGCGCAACAGAGGGATTCAGAGGAAAATATCAGCATGATGAATAAGTTGAAAGGCACCACCTCCGAGTTCAGTCTCTCCAAGGATGGAATCCTGAGGTTTAGGAATCGGTGGTGCATTCCTAATGATGTGGAATTGCGTAAGTTGATCTTAGCTGAGGCGCACTCCTCTTCCTTTTCTGTACATCCTGGCTGCACCAAGATGTACCGAGACCTGAAGTTACTGTACTGGTGGCCTAACCTAAAAAGGGATGTTGCTAAGTATGTAGAGTCCTGTTTAGTATGCCAACAAGTCAAAGCCGAGCACCAACGTCCAGGAGGTACTCTTCAGCCTTTGCCTATTCCCGAATGGAAGTGGGAACACATAGCTATGGATTTCGTAGTAGGACTACCTAAGACGACAAAAGGACATAATTGTATTTGGGTTGTGGTTGATAGGATGACAAAATCAGCCCATTTCTTACCTGTGAGGACCACCTATACGATGGACCAATTTGCTGATCTCTATGTTCAGGAAATTATTAGGTTACATGGAATCCCTGTATCCATTGTCTCAGACCGTGACCCCAGGTTTACCTCTCGATTCTGGAAAAGTTTGCACGGCACATTAGGTACAAAGTTATCTTTCAGCACGGCTTTTCACCCACAGACCGATGGCCAATCAGAAAGGACTAATCAAATACTCGAAGATATGTTGAGAGCATGTGTACTTGACTTTCAGACAACTTGGAGTAGACATTTACCGCTAGTTGAGTTCTCCTACAATAACAGTTATCAGTCCACCATTGGAATGGCACCATATGAAGCACTGTACGGTAGGAAATGTAGGTCACCTCTTTACTGGGACGAGGTTGGTGAAACAAAACTTCTTGGACCCGATATTTTGCAGCAAATGTCAGATAAGATTGCCACTATTCGGAAAAGAATGATGACTGCACAAAGCCGGCAGAAGTGTTATGCAGATCAAAGGAGGAGGGAACTCAAGTTTGCAGTAGGAGATGAAGTATTCTTAAAGGTGTCACCATTTAAGGGAGTTTTAAGATTTGGCAAGAAAGGAAAACTTAATCCGAGATTTATTGGACCCTTCCCTGTCTTGGCAAAAGTCGGGAGTACAGCGTACAGACTACAACTGCCTCCATCATTGGATAAAGTTCATAATGTCTTCCATGTGTCAATGTTAAGGAAGTGCATGCGTGATCCAATGCAAGTCATCCAGCCATCAGATATTGGTTTAGAGCCGACACTGGAGTATGAGGAGAAACCAATACAGATTTTGGAATATACAATCAAGACTCTGAGAAACAAGGAGATTCCATTGGTGAAAGTTTTATGGACGAATCACGGCATTGAAGAAGCCACATGGGAAAGACAGCAGGAGATGTTGGACAATTATCCAGAGTTATTTGCTTGAGCAATTTTCGAGGACGAAAATTTTGTTTAAGGAGGGGTGGATGTAACACCCGACATTTCGGCCAGGTGATTCTCTGACCATTTTCATTGTCACCCTCTTATTTAACCTTTATGATTTAAATTTAATGTTAAGACAAATTTATTGCAAGTAGAGTAAAACTAGGTTGGGTGGCAGTTTTGTAATTAAGATTGATGGGTTGAGTATAAATAGAAAATGGAAACCTTAAACCTCATTTTATTACCACTGTAGCCGACATTCCCTCTCGGCGATTCCCTCTCTCCCAAGCTTTTGCTCTCGGCTACCAGAATCTTCCCTTGCTGACGGCTGGTTTCAGCCTGCTTTTCTCTGCAAATCCCCACCCGAGGTATGAATGGACAATGTAGTCATTTATTAGTGATTAAAGTTCTGCTTTCAGCTCGGCATTTGAGTTCGGAATTTTCTTAGCAGTGGCCGAGTAGTTTAAGACCCTTTTAAGTCTGAGAGTAGAAATGTCATCCCAATCGATTCTGAACATTTCAAAGTAACCAACTCGGATTTAATCGATGGTAAAACCTGTCCACCTAGTTTCATATTTCAGACTGCAGTGTGTCAAACAGAGGATTCGGAGTAACCTTAGCTATTAGAGTCCTAGGACGATTTATGAATAGAACTATTAGGACCTTTGTTTTAACTACTGTAATGTACATGTTTTAGGTGAAGAAGTTTAAAAGGAAGAAGCTCGGATTGCTAAGGAAACCAGGTAAGTGAATGTATTAAGATTTCCGGCCGCTAGGGCCCTACACCGCAAGGGTATTAGGAAATCATTGAGATGTCTGTCTGTTGACTATGACTAGTTATTGCCATGATATGAAGAAATTGTGTAAGAAGATGTTAAGTTACAGGATGTTTTGCTTGCCCTTATGGTATGATTTCTCTCTGTGAACTTCATGTTTATGTATTGAGTCCACGTTTATGACTGAGTTAAGAACATGAAAAGTAAATGTAATCATGATTAAGTGCAGGACGGGGAAAAGAGACCATGACAAGTATAGCTCGCGGATTCTCCCCCTGGTGGAGGCCGAGCTGATGATATGTATGGCTCGCGAATTCTCCCCCTGGTGGAGGCCGAGTTGATGATGTGTATGGCTCGCGAATTCTCCCACTGGTGGAGGCCGAGTTAGTTGTTACTATGATTGCCGCGATAGGCAAATGACTATGAACCCCTGTCTTTCTCCCTCGTCTCCTGCCTTAATACATGCCATGTAAATAATGAAAATGAACATGAATGAAGAAAGGTTTATGAACTTGTGTTCTTTAATTTGTGCACTCATGTATATCTGTCAGCATGCATTCCTTACTAAGCATTAGGCTTATAGTTGAACCTTATGGTGTAGGTGAAGGAGGTTCAGGTGAGGATACTTTGTTCAAAGAGGATGCTTAAGGCTGGTTGCTGGAGGAAGCTCAAAATGACAGTGCAGGACTGGAAAGGCGATTTGTGACCCCTGGTTAACGCTCTTTTGTTTCAGTAAAATAAAGGATATGGTAGTTTAAGTAGGATGAGATTATTTTATAATGTTGAGCCTTGAGACTGTCTAGTTGATCACTGAGTCAGGGAATGATTATATAAATTTATAAATGATCTGTAGCTTAAGTCTTCCGCTATATAGCATTCTGAATGAGTTGTGGTTTCTTTCTGTTGGAAGGAGTCATTTGACGAGTTAGTGTTTTCTACCGTAAGATGGAAGCTGGATGAGGCAATCATCCGGCTGACGTCATCGGCAGATGCCGAATGATAGTAGTTTGAGGGTTTAGTCTTCCGGCTGACGTCATCGGCAGATGCCGAATGATAGTAGTTTGAGGGTTTAGTCTTCCGGCTGACGTCATCGGCAGATGCCGAATGATAGTAGTTTGAGGGTTTAGTCTTCCGACTGACGTCATCGGCAGATGCCGAATGATAGTAGTTGATGGTTTAGTCTTCCGGCTGATGTCATCGGTAGATGCCGAATGATAGTAGTTTGATGGTTTAGTCTTCCGGATGACGTCACCGGTAGATGTAGAATGTGTCTTGTCGTTTAGCGACCGGTGGATGTTGGCTGACGTCACCGGAAGTTGTAAATGTTATCTTGTCGTCTAGTGACCGGTGGATGTCACCGGATGATGTTTTAATTGAGCACGCGAGGCCCACGTGCCCACCGGAAGATGTCTCCTTTTAGGCGGTGTTAAGCGAGTCATGCGCAATGTACGTGATGACCGGACGATGAAATCTCTGTAGATTGTCAACACATGCAACCCATGCAAACCCGAGTAGAATCATGTTAAGAGAGATGAGGGCATTCCTTCCTTGCCCGAATTTTTTCAAGAAACCAATGACCGAGCCTAGTTGCTCGACTCTATGAGAGTTTGAGCCGACGAGGTGTAGGAAATCGTGCACGAGAGGATTCGTCTTCCTTGATGGTTCTACGTCTCTGTTTCCAGTTTTAAAAAAAAATATATGTATTATGCAAATGTGAATGTCTGTCGAGAGTTAGAGAAGATGTAATAATTGTAAAAGTCAAGCGAACGATTAATGAAAGATTATGAATACGTGACGGCTCCTGGCCGGGGTCGTTACAAATAGAGCCCTACATCGTGGGAGTACTAGGTTGAGATGTCTAATGTTTACCTTATGAATATGAGCTTGACTGCACTTGAAGGATTTATGTATGTTGCGAGTTATACCAAGTGATGACCTGTTAGTGAATGTGAAGTTGTCTGCTCTGGTATGATCCTTGTCATAGTTTGATGAGCTAAAAGCTCTCATGTTCATGCATCATGAATGTTTCCCAAGCATAAGAAAATGTTTAACGCATGTTTTCCATGAACAAGATATGTATGTATTTATGTATATGTATAAGATTTATGCAACGTGGATTAAGTGAGGGTTGGGGGCGGTTTGGCGTATGTCACAGTCCAAAAAAGGACATATGAATACGACCCGCAGTAGGGAACAAGATCAAACTCACTGTCGAACCCCCTTTACCGGCACAAATCCTCTCTTGATCCACACAACCTAAACAAAGAATATGATCAATGACTATGAACAAAGAATATGATCAATGACTATGAATGATGAATATGATCAATGACTATGAATGATGAATATGATCAATGACTATGAATGATGAATATGATCAATGACTATGAATGATGAATACGAGCAAAGACATAAACAAGAAAAGACTTATGAGCATGTGATTTTTCCAAATTATGCATTCATGCATCCATGTAGTGTTGTATTCCTTACTAAGCATTAGGCTTATAGTTTAAACCTTATGATGTAGGTGATGAGTTTTCAGGTGAGGAACTCAAGGTCAATGAAGATGTCTAAGCTTGGTTGCTGGAGGATGCTCAGTGTGACAGTGAAGGCTGGATAGGCGATCAAGTTCCCTAGTTATACCCATAGTAAGTCAGAGAAGTTTATGATAAACAGATGACTAAGTAGAATAGAGTTTTCTTATAACAAGGAGATTCGAATTTTTAATGGTTTGACTTCAGAGTCTGTTAACGATTTTAAGGATCATTGAATGGTCTGTTTTGCTTAAACCTTCTGCTATGTGTATCTTGTATGGGATATGGTTTTCACTCATTAGGGTCTATAATTCCCAGGTTAAGATTTGGGTGAGTTGTAGTATTTTCTGTTGGATGAGGTTGTTTGATGATGATAGTGTTTTACTGCCATAAGATAGAAGCTGGATGAGGAATTCATCCGGCTGACGTCATCGGCAGATGTCAAATGATAGGAGTCGAATGATTGAGTCTTCCGGATGACGTCACCGGAAGATGTAGTATGTTTCTCCATCGGCAGATGTAGAGTGTTTAGCCATCGGATGATGAAAGTGTTATTTGTCGTCTAGCGATTGGCAGATGTAGGGTGTTAGCCATCGGATGATGAAAGTGACATTTTGTCATCTAGCGATCAGCAGATATAGAGTGTTTAGCCATCGGACGATGTGAGGGTTTCCTTGTCGTTTAGTGACCGGGTCATGTTTTAATTATGCACGTGGGGAGCACATGTCCATCGGATGATGTTTCCCTATTTCACCGGAAGATGAAGTATATATTCCCTCGCCGGATGATGTAAATAATAACTTGTCGTTTAGTGATCGGATGATCTAGAGCTTGTAAGCTATCGGAAGATGTCATAGATGAACACGTGAATTTCACATGTCTATCGGTGGATGTTTTAAATTGGTCACATGAGATGCACGTGATCGTCGGTCAATGCGAGTATTCGCATCTGCCGATAGGTGTTTAAATGAGTCATGTGGGGTGCACGTGCCATCTGGAAGACGCAATGTCTATCGGTTGATGCATGCAGACCCATGCAACTTGTACGTCGATTGGAAGCATGTACGAGGGACTAACTTTCCATCCATTAAGTTGAAGTCTTTAAACCTGTTAGGTATACTGTTATTAAAGAAAAAAAAGAAGGAGAAAAGAGTTCAAATATGAGTTAAAGTTTTATGTAAAGTCACGAATTTCGTGGCGATCCTCCCCGGGTCGTTACAATTATGGTATCAAAGCAAAACCGGGTTCTAAAACCGATTCTGCAGACTGCCTTCCAGCACTGACTGTTACATGAGCACACTCCAACAACTGTAAGTATTTATGATTTCAGTATATGTCATTAAGTTAAGATATATCTGTAATGATTTGTCTAGGAATCCCAAAATGGTTAGAGGTCAGCAGAGAGAGACCAATGAGGATAACAATGCTATTGCTCAGTTGACAGAGTTGGTCATGCGCCAATCTCACCAGATAGAACGACTGATGACTGCTAGGGAGGAACAAGGCAACTCCAGTACTAATGCAACTCATGATCATGGGGGTGAGCGTTTCCGCCGGCTTCGACCCCCGGTGTTTAATGGGCATGTTTCAGATCCTATTTATGCTGAGGAGTGGATTCGAAAGATAGAAGACATGTTTAAGTATGCAAAGGTTGAGGAAGGGGATAAGGTCACCTATGCTGTCTTTCATTTAGAGTTAAGTGCAAGGCATTGGTGGGACTCGATCCAGAACACCGCTAATGCCGAAGCTATGACCTGGGAGATGTTCAAGACTGTTTTCTTTGACAAGTACTTCAATAGGACTGTTCGGGCCAACAAGAAGAAGGAGTTCATGAACCTGCGACAAACTGGCTCTGTGATGGATTACATATGTAAATTTGATGCTTTATCACGGTTTGCTCCCCGTATGATTGAGGATGACGAGGACAAGATTTACCAATTTGTTCAAGGACCGAAGCCGAGTCTGTACGTGAAGGTGAAGACTGCTGGGATACACAATGTACCTTATGGTGAAGTGACGGCTAAGGCCTTGGAGCTGGAAGAGGCAGAAATGACAGCATATGCACAGCGTGAGCAGCCAAGGAAACTCACGAAGGACACTCAGCCGCCACCACGTCAGAACAAAGGTTGGCAGCCACAACAGAACAGGGGACCACAGCAACAACAACAAGGAATAAAGAGACCCCTCAACCAGAATGATGACCAAGGAAGAGGGAAGAGGCCTCTGGCACCCTTATGCCCCACCTGCCAGAAGAACCACCCCGGCGAATGCAAGTTGCGTTCTGGCCGCTGTTTCAGATGTGATAAGGTTGGACATATAGTCAGAGACTGCCCCATGCCGCCAGATCCGAACCGTGCAAGGGTAGCACCAAGAGTCTATGCAATGATGGAGGATGAGGTAGCCGTGCAGCATACTGTCATAACAGGTACCATTATGATCTGTGGTTTTGCTGCTTACACGCTTATAGATACAGGAGTCACGCACTCATTTATATCAACCTTGTTTGTGTGCCAACACAACTTAGAACCTTTACCAGCCGAAAGGCCATATGATGTTATGTTACCATCAGGGAAGTCCCTACATTCTGAACAGATTGTTAAAGGTGATGTTGTGTCCTTAGGAAGTAAGAGACTATATGTAGAACTGATTGTAATTGACATGAAAGGATACGAGGTGATATTAGGAATGGATTGGTTATTTAGGCATTATGCCACGATAAGTTGTAGATCTGGGATGGTCGATTTTCGACCCCCAAATGGTAATCATTATTCCTTCCAAGCTATTCTTAAGATAAGCAAAATGTCGATTATATCCTCACTAGAAATTTACCGGTTACTGAAAAATGGTTGTGAGAGTTACTTAGCTACCATAATGGATGTTCGGGTGAAGAATAAGGTAGAGTTACAAGATATCCCCATAGTCAGAGAGTTCCCTAAGGCATTCTTGGATGATTTGCCAAGATTACCACCTGATAGAGAAATAGAGTTTGTAATTGATACATATCCCGAGGCATTGCCTGTATCTAAGAATCCTTACCGGATGGCACCGGTTGAGTTAAAGGAGTTAAAAATCCAACTACAGGAATTAGTAGACAAAGGATTTATACGCCCTAGTAGTTCCCCTTGGGGTGCACCTGTCTTATTTTTCAAGAAGAAAGATGGTTCCCTTAGAATGTGCATAGACTACAGAGAACTAAATAAGTTGACAATCAAGAATAAGTACCCCTTACCCCGAATTGATGATTTGTTTGACCAACTGCAAGGAGCAAAGGTGTTTTCAAAAATAGATTTACGTTCAGGTTATTACCAACTGAAAGTTAAGGAAGGAGATATACCAAAGACAGCCTTCAGAACCCGTTATGGACACTACGAATTCTTGGTCATATCATTTGGACTAACCAATGCACCTGCAGCCTTTATGGACTTAATGAATCGCGTGTTTCGAGAGTATTTGGACAAATTTGTGATTGTGTTCATAGATGATATCCTGATATACTCACGGACAGAAGCTGACCATGCAGAGCATTTAAAAATAGTTTTGACAACATTGAAGGAGCACCAGCTTTATGCCAAATTGTCCAAGTATAAATTTTGGTTGGACAAGGTTAATTTTCTTAGCCATGTAGTTTCTGCTAATGGCATATCAGTGGACCCGACCAAAATTCAGGCAGTAAAGGATTGGCTACAACCAAAGAATGCCAGTGAAGTCCGCAGTTTCCTTGGATTGGCAGGCTATTACAGAAAGTTCATCAAAGGATTTTCTATGATAGCTAAGCCCCTGACAAATTTGACAAAGAAGGACAATAAGTATTCTTGGACCGAAGCTTGTGAGAATAGCTTCCAGACATTGAAGGTGAAGTTAACAACAGCCACGGTATTGACCCTTCCAACCGATGAAGGAAAGTTTAGCGTATATTGTGATGCATCTAAAGTTGGTTTGGGCTGTGTTTTAATGCAAGAGGGTAAAGTTGTAGCGTATGCCTCTAAGCAGTTAAAGGGTTATGAACAGAACTACCCTACCCATGATTTAGAATTAGCCGCTGTCGTTTTTGCCTTGAAAATATGGAGACACTACTTATATGGACAGCAGTGTGAGGTGTTTTCTGACCATAAAAGTCTGAAGTATCTCTTTACACAAAAGGAATTGAACATGAGACAGAGGCGTTGGTTGGAATTTGTTAAGGATTACGACTTTGAGATCAAGTATCACCCGGGCAAGGCTAACTCTGTAGCTGACGCATTGAGCAGGATGTCAACAACAATGCAACCCGTTGTATCAACTATGTCTATACCTTTAAGGACAGAGATTCAGAAATTGGAGTTGGAGATAGTTCCAGAGTTGTCAGCTTTGCTCGCAAATTTGACCATTCAACCGACGGTTCTGGAAAAGATCAAAGAAGCACAACAGAAGGACTCAGAGGAGAATAACAGTATGATAAACAAGGTGAAGGACACCACCTCCGAGTTTAGTCTTTCCAAGGAGGGGATCCTGAGGTTTAGAAATAGATGGTATGTCCCTAATGATGAAGGATTGCGTAAGATAATCTTGGCTGAGGTGCATTCGTCTCCCTTTTCTGTACATCCTGGCAGCACCAAGATGTATCGAGACCTGAAGTCACTCTATTGGTGGCCAAACTTAAAGAGAGATGTTGCTAAGTATGTAGAATCGTGTTTGGTCTGCCAACAAGTTAAAGCCGAGCACCAACGTCCAGGAGGTACCCTTCAGCCCTTACCTATTCCCGAGTGGAAGTGAGAACACATAGCTATGGATTTCGTTGTAAGATTACCTAAGACAATTAAAGGACATGATAGTATTTGGGTTGTGATTGATAGATTGAAAAAATCAGCCCATTTCTTACCAGTAAGGACAACCTACTCGATGGACCAGCTCGCTGATCTTTATGTACAAGAAGTTATTAGGTTGCATGGGATCCCTGCATCTATTGTATCCGATCGTGACCCCAGGTTTACCTCCCGGTTTTGGAAAAGTTTACAAGACGCATTAGGTACAAAGTTAACCTTCAGTACTGCCTTCCACCCACAGACAGATGGTCAATCTGAAAGGACTATCCAGATACTTGAGGACATGCTGAGGGCGTGTGTACTAGATTTCCAGTCATCCTGGAGTAGATACTTACCCCTGGTTGAGTTCTCCTACAACAACAGCTACCAGTCCACCATTGGCATGGCACCTTATGAGGCGTTGTATGGTAGGAAATGTAGATCACCTTTGTATTGGGATGAGATTGGTGAAGCAAAACTCATAGGTCCCGAAATATTACAGCAGATGTCAGACAAGATTGCCACTATTAAGAGGAGGATGATTACTGCACAAAGCCGACAAAAAGTTATGCAGACCAAAGGAGGAGAGATCTTGAATTTACTGTTGGAGATGAAGTTTTCCTGAAGGTTTCACCATTTAAAGAAGTACTAAGATTTGGCAGAAAGGGAAAGCTTAATCCACGATTTATTGGACCATTCCCTGTTTTGGCTAGAATCGGTAGTACAGCTTACAGACTGCAGTTGCCTCCATCATTGGATAAAGTTCATAATGTTTTTCATGTGTCAATGTTAAGAAAATGTATACGGGACCCTACACAAGTTGTTAAATCAATGGATTTTGAGATTGAGCCAACACTAACATATGAAGAGAAGCATGTGCAGATATTGGAATCCGCAGTTAAGACTCTGAGGAACAAAGAGATTCCGTTGGTCAAAGTCTTATGGAAGAATCATGGCATTGAAGAAGCCACTTGGGAGCCACGACAGGACATGTCGGATAAGTATCCAGAGTTATTTGTTTGATCAATTTTCGGGGACGAAAATTTTGTTTAAGGAGGGGTGGATGTAACACCCGAGTTAACGGCCAGGTGATTTTCTTAACTGTATTAACGATCATAAATATTTAATCTTCGTAGTTTAGGATTTATGTCAAGCTTAATTAATTACATGTGGATCTAAACTAGGTTGAGTGGCAAAGTTGTAATAATGGAGGATTGAGGCCAGTATTTAAGGAAAAAAGGAAAGGATTCAAACCTCATTTAAACCACTGTAGCCGACATCCCCAACTTCCGGCGATTTCTTCTCTCCCAAGCTCTCGCTCTCTGTCAGCTGGAAATCCCTCCTTCGGCGATCGGTTTCCTTGCTGCTTCTCGGCTACTTTGTGCTCGAGGTACGGGTTTGACAATGTGACTATCTGTTAGTTTATTAGCTCTGTTTTCAGCTCTGTATTGAAGTTTTGGATTCTTCAATGGCCGAATATTAATAAGAACATTTTGAAACCCGAGATTGGTAATGTCATTCCGAATCGATTCTGGACATTTAAAACAACCAACCCTGAGTTATCATTATTGAATCCGTCTGTTTTGACTTTGGGATTTCGAGTTACATTGAGTATTAAACTAAGAACTCGGGAAGGACTCTTAGCTATTAGATCTTAGGATAACTCGAGATTAGAACTATTAGGATTTTGTTTTAACTACTGCAATGTAAATGTTTAGGTGAAGAAGTTTGAAGAGAAAGGAGCTCAAGTGCTAAGGAGACCAGGTAAGTGAATGTATTAAGATTTTCGGCTAATAAAGCCCTACATCGTGGGAGTACTAGGTTGAGATGTCTAATGTTTACCTTATGATTATGAGCTTGACTGCAATTGAAGGATTTATGTATGTTGCGAGTTATACCAAGTGATGACCTGTTAGTGAATGTGAAGTTGTCTGCTCTGGTATGATCCTTGTCATAGTTTGATGAGCTAAAAGCTCTCATGTTCATGCATCATGAATGTTTCCCAAGCATAAGAAAATGTTTAACGCATGTTTTCCATGAACAAGATATGTATGTATATATGTATATGTATAAGATTTATGCAACGTGGATTAAGTGAGGGTTGGGGGCGGTTTGGCGTATGTCACAGTCCAAAGAAGGACATATGAATACGACCCGCAGTAGGGAACAAGATCAAACTCACTGTCGAACCCCCTTTACCGGCACAAATCCTCTCTTGATCCACACAACCTAAACAAAGAATATGATCAATGACTATGAACAAAGAATATGATCAATGACTATGAATGATGAATATGATCAATGACTATGAATGATGAATATGATCATTGACTATGAATGATGAATATGATCAATGACTATGAATGATGAATACGAGCAAAGACATAAACAAGAAAAGACTTATGAGCATGTGATTTTTCCAAATTATGCATTCATGCATCCATGTAGTGTTGCATTCCTTACTAAGCATTAGGCTTATAGTTTAAACCTTATGATGTAGGTGACGAGTTTTCAGGTGAGGAACTCAAGGTCAAGTGAAGATGTCTAAGCTTGGTTGCTGGAGGATGCTCAGTGTGACAGTGAAGGCTGGATAGGCGATCAAGTTCCCTGGTTATACCTATAGTAAGTCAGAGAAGTTTATGATAAACAGATGACTAAGTAGAATAGAGTTTTCTTATAACAAGGAGATTCGGATTTTTAATGGTTTGACTTCAGAGTCTGTTAACGATTTTAAGGATCATTGAATAGTCTGTTTTGCTTAAACCTTCTGCTATGTGTATCTTGTATGGGATATGGTTTTCCCTCATTAGGGTCTATAATTCCCAGGTTAAGATTTGGGTGAGTTGTAGTATTTTCTGTTGGATGAGGTTGTTTGATGATGATAGTGTTTTACTGCCATAAGATAGAAGCTGGATGAGGAATTCATCCGGCTGACGTCATCGGCAGATGTCAAATGATAGGAGTCGAACGATTGAGTCTTCCGGATGACGTCACCGGAAGATGTAGTATGTTTCTCCATCGGCAGATGTAGAGTGTTTAGCCATCGGATGATTAAAGTACTATTTGTCGTCTAGCGATCGGCAGATGTAGAGTGTTAGTCATCGGATGATGAAAGTGACATTTTGTCGTCTAGCGATCGGCAGATATAGAGTGTTTAGCCATCGGACGATGTGAGGGTTTCCTTGTCGTTTAGTGACCGGGTCATGTTTTAATTATGCACGTGGGGAGCACATGTCCATCGGATGATGTTTCCCTATTTCACCGGAAGATGAAGTATATATTCCCTCGCCGGATGATGTAAATAATAACTTGTCGTTTAGTGATCGGATGATCTAGAGCTTGTAAGCTATCGGAAGATGTCATAGATGAACACGTGAATTTCACATGTCTATCGGTGGATGTTTTAAATTGGTCACACGAGATGCACGTGATCGTTTAAATGAGTCATGTGGGGTGCACGTGCCATCTGGAAGACGCAATGTCTATCAGTTGATGCATGCAGACCCATGCAACTTGTACGTCGATTGGAAGCATGTACGAGGGACTAACTTTCCATCCATTAAGTTGAAGTCTTTAAGCCTGTTAGGTATTCTGTTATTAAAGAAAAAAAAAAGAGAAGGAGAAAAGAGTTCAAATATGACTTAAAGTTTTATGTAAAGTCAAGAATTTCGTGGCGATCCTCCCCGGGTCGTTACATTTCATACGTTTCGTTTTCTTGTTTCATTCATAAAGGAGTATGCGTGTAAAACATTTTGTATACTCGGTAAATAAATCATGATGCATGAACATAAACATTCTCAAAACATGACACCATGGAAGGAGTCGTTCATTCGAAAACAGAGCATACACTATTCCAAACATTATACTAAAACAGACAACTTCCCAAACATAATCGAATATCAGAAAGAAACTCAACCTACTACCCTTGTGATGCAGGGCCCTAATGGCCGGAAGTCTTAACACACTCACTTACCTGGATTCCTTAGCGAATGTCTTTCCTTCACTTGGAGCTTTTTCCCACCTAAGTCATTTCACGTATTAATGTAAGAAAACAAATCCTAAGTAGTCTAATATTCCAGAATGGTAGCTTTCTAACTAAGTATATATCCTAGAAGTCTAACTCATTTCCATTCGAGCATTATATCAGTCACCTAGTGTGCATAAAAACCTCAGGTAAACGATAATGGCGTTCGGGTTCACCAACTACCCAGGCTCAGCCAACATTCATTATTTCTACTTATTATCTACAACAATCATAAATACTATGTTAATAGGCATATCTACCATGATACTTCAACTTCCTCAGAAAACCCGAATCTAAATCTCTAATCAACTCTCAAATGACTAATCAGTAAATACATTGTCCAAATCTTACCTCGAGCTTAGAGTATCGGAAGAAAACAGAAGGAAGCTAATCGCTGGAGGAAGAACAGAGAAAAGAGCTGAGGGGAGAGAGTCGGCTGAAAGAAGGAAGTCGGCTGATGGAGGTTTTTGTGAGGTTTTAGTATTTCTATTTTCTATTTATACACTTAATAAGCTAGGCTTAATTACAAGTTTGCCACCAAAACTAATTTTATAAAAAGAGCTGATTAAACTTTGACGCCTAAATTTTTGACCAAGGAAATATATGCATTGATGGAAGTTAATTCAGTTGCGTTAAAAGAAAGTTCACTTGCCCGAAGTTGTCAGGTGTTACAGATTTAGGAAAAAAAACAAAAGAATCCAAGAAAGAAAACAACAAAAAAGGGTGAAAAGATGTGATAATAGAGAGAATTACACCAAAAATAAAAAATAACGATGAAAAACACATTCAAAGTCCAATGGAATGAAAATATGAAAATTTACTATTGATTTTAGCTTGAGAAAGTTAAATGTAGTTACCACTAACCACCACACTCAAGCTTGCTACACTTAATGATGTGATAATCATTTCTCAAGAAACTAACTTTAAGAGTCCACTAGAGGGATCTCACCTTGTCCATATTTCATTAAACTTTTATGGAATCTCACCTTGACAAAAATATGGTCTTACACACCAAATTCCAATGGTCTCTATCGTCCATCTGCATAACTTTTCATGTGATTCTGAGTAGTAATCAACTGTTAAATGATATTTGACTTTCTCGTTAGTTTCTTGATTCATGTTAGCTCCCAATAGTACTTTATCTCTAATTTATGCCCAATGTAGTGGAGATCTGCAATGTTTGCCATAAAGTACTTGAAATGGTATAATGTTGATATTAGTTTGAGTACTATTATTGTAAGTGAACTCCACTAAATAAAGATGATCCTTCCAGCTTCCTTGAAAGTCAATAATGCAAGCTCTAAACATATCTTTTGAAATTTGTATCATTGTCTCCATTAGTTAGAGGATGATAAGATATCCTAAGATCTGATTTGGTACCTATTGTTCATTGTAAGCTCTATTTAAATTTAGACATAAGCCGGTCTGGCTCCAAAGTTAAAAAACATGAATACAATGTAATTTAACAATTTCACAAACATACAAATTTGTTGAGATACTCTATCGGTTTCTCTTTATTGGCAAAAAATTACTGAATTTGGTCAAACAATCAACAGTTACCCATACAACATCATTCCTTCTTGCTGATCTGAGAAAATTTATAATAAAATTCATAGTAATGTTTTTCCATTTTTATTTGACAATCAGAACCGGGTTCAATAATCCTGGAAGCGTTCGTGCTCAATCTTAACTTTTTGACACGTTAGGCATCTTGCAATATCTACTTTTATCTTTTTCTACCAAATTGTTTCTTTAAATTCTAGTACATTTTATTATTCTCAAGATGAATAGCAAACTTCGAGCAACAATACTACTTTAACAACTCTTCTTTTAGTTCCTCAATATCTAATACCATTTGAGATATTTTATTTCTCTATCTATTCAAAATTAGCTTCACCAATTTAAAGTTTCACTTTCAACTATGAATTTTTAGACATTTTTTATGGCTCACAATAACTCTCTACAACAAAGTTGCCTTAAAAATAATATTTTGGAAAATACTAGCCGATTCTACTTTTTTGAGCTGCGAATTGAAAGAATCAATTTGTGTCCACATTTGGTACTCTCAAAGACTCAAACATGACGCTACGTCACGAGATTCCATGCTCAATGCATCTGCTAGGATATTGGCTTCGTCGATATGATAGTGAGGGGAATAATCATAATCCTCTAGAAAATATATCTCTCACCTTTGTCTTTGATTTAGTTTGCAGAAAAGATTTCGACAATATCTCCTACAAGAAAGACAACCAAGGGTTCCAAGGTCTACCAAGGCATATCCCCATAAATCACAAGATGCACCCAACTCGAGTCACGATATTAGTCGATATGCATCACCCTAAATACTTAGATTACTTACACCTTGAACACTAAACCGCATCTACCTAGTATATCAAGCAAATAGACTCAATCAACATCTTAGCAAGTCTGTCACACCTTTGTGATAATATTTGACACAATGTTTACATTTAAAACAAGCATAAGCACCATAGTTCATATGTCATTCCATAATGACATTTTACTTATGCCTAATGTCATGGCTTCAAATTACGCACAAGAGTCACGACTTTACATATTCAATGTTGCGACCACAAAGTTCTTATTCAGCAGAGAAGCATTATTCTTTGAGGGTTGTGGCAACGAAGCCTAGCTCAGCGCGAAGGCATTATGCCTTCACGCCTTGGCTTCGAAATCCAAAGCCAACTTTAGATTTTCATATGGAGCGTCATGGCACATTTTTGCTGGTGTTAGAGCACCCAACGCAATTTTGCAATTTTTTTCTAGAGAGTCCATAGGTAACACTGCAGATCCCAAACCTATTATAGAGAACGTGTTTCTCTTCCTTATTCTTCTCCTAAATCTTTCACGAACACATTCTTCATTCAAAACAATTCATGCAAAGATGTGTTGGTTGGTCTAGCTTGTGGGCTCTCTTTTATGATAAGGGACTCATGCACATACCTCCTTCCTTCACCATTCTTCTCTTCAACAAGATCTACGGATCTTGTTGAAGTTTGTCAGCTTGGAGCAAAGTCTCTCTATATAGAAAGACTCTAGTGAAATAATCTTCTTGATGAAAGAAGAGAAGAAATTTATAGAGAGGTCTCCTAAGCCTGCAATCCATACAGAACAATACACCATCGAATTGTTGATTGTTAAGGGTTTAGAAGTGACTAATCTCGAAGGAAAAACAGCAGTCCCCGTTTTCAGACATCAATGGCGAGAGGTATTTTCGATTTTCTGCACTTTGGTATAAATGCTTTAATTTCGATTTTTAAAGCATGTTTAGACCGTTTGAGGATTCTAACATTTGGTGTCAGAGAAAAATAAACCCTCTATTTTGGTGTTTTGAAAAATATGAAAAAAATTTGATTTTTCATTCCTCCGCTTAGTCATTTTTTAAGCATGAAAACAGTACGAATTTTATTCAAAAATTTGATTACCAGTATTCTGTAACAAAAAATGTCAAATTTGGTGTCCAAAATAGTAAGAAACCATTGGGTTTCATTCGGGTATTTGTGCGGGTCAAAGCGGGTTGAGCAGACCCAACTGGAGGTTGAAGACGACGTGTGCAACATGTATTTCAGATGGTTTTGAAACTATATGTCGTTTTGGGTGTTTAATAATTGAAGATCAACCTTAAAAACTAAGTCCTTCTAGTCTCGTGACTTTAATGTCAAAATTGCCCAACTGGGCACTTGAACCTGCGCTTCAAACAAAGAATAAGGAGTGGGTTGCCACTCAGGCAGAAAATTTTTTATATATTCCGTATAAAATTAAATTTGTAGAAATATGGCTAAAGTGATTCGAATTCACGCCTCCAATGAGGGGGAGAGAGTGGGTGGCCACTAGACATAATTCTTCTTTGCTAGTTTTCTACATTTAGTTTATATTAATACTGTGTATTACATTTTATATAAAATTAAGCCTGTAAAATTGCATTTGTTTTGATTCAAATTTGCTTCCTGTATATGTTCATAATTGAACCTTAAGTCATTCGGTCAAAACAACTTGCGCATTTATTTTTTCATATTAATACATTGCACATAGATTATAATTTATTATGTATGCATAGTTCAGTATATTATGTGCACAAAGTAAATATGAATTTGTTAAGTGAAAATTAAATTTTATGTTCATTTAGTTTAAAATTATTTATTTTGTTTTCCATACATGTATTGGTTTTTATTATGTTTTGCAAAATAATATAAATAATGACATAAAATTAAAGTTTGTGATAATTTAAATATCGAGTGATTAATATAATTTTATTTAATTAAAAAATAGCCACACTATCTTTAATTATTTTAAAATTATATTATGTATTTAAAATCAATCATGACTTTTGTTGTGATAAATTGTATAAATATAATAGATTTTATCCAATAATAATTTCTATTATATTTGTATAATTGATTAGGAAAGAATATAGAATTATATTTCTCAATTTACACAAGTATTAAGAAATGAAAAATAATTCGATAATTTTATTATAAAATTTTATGAATCTTATTGAATTAAAACTTTAGCTTACATGTAAGCTTTATTTCACTTAATTCATCATATTTTAAGCATGATTTACTTTGGTAAAACATGATTTACAATTTAAGTCTTAATTTTAAGTATGTGTAATTTAATTTTGCAGTTACACATTCTCTGAGTTATTCAGATATCAAATGCGATATTTATGAATTATAGAGTGATAATTATTAAGTGTGGAAGGAGAGTATTCTTCTTCACTTGTAGTGTATGAATATCGATTATGCTATATGGAAAGAAAGCTAATCATTACACTGACTAGCACTCCTGATGAACTTGCTCTTTATGAATGTTGGGAACATTCAAATAAGCTTGGTGTGATGTTCATAAATACCAAGATCGCTGCTGGTATTTGTGATTCTATCAATCTGCATAATGATGTCATGACATTACTAAACACTATTGATGAGTAATATGAGAATTCAGATTAAGCACTCGCCAGTACCCTCATTATGAAATTTTCATCCTTAAGGATCACTTCAGTGACTCGTGTGCGTGAGCACATCATGCAGATGAGAGACATAAGGGCTCAACTTAAGACACTTAAAATTGATATGTATGATTCGTTCCTGGTGCATTATATTCTGAAAACTCTTCCACGACAACACAAACCTTGTAAAATCTCTTATCATACATATAAAGATAAATGGTTGATAAATCAATTACTGACTATGTGTGTTTAAGAGGAAGGTTGGTTGACAATGGAGATGTATGATAATGCATTGATGAAGCCTCATGGAAAGAAAAAGACTGAAGTCATAAAGAAAGATAAAGAGAAAGGTAACATACCGATCTAAAGTGGTGAAATCAAGAACTCTAAGTGTTACTTTAGTGAAAATAATGAACACATTAAGAAAGATTGCACCATGAATCTAATATGGTTGATATTATTTATAACACATGGAAGATTGATACTAGTTCTACAATCTATATTTTTAATACTTGGCAGGGTATGCGAAACCTTCGAAAACTAGTGGGAAGTGAACATGCATCTATTTAGGAAGTAATATGCGTTCACATGTAGAAGCTGATGGAATAGGCAATGTAGTTCTTAACACTGGTTTTATTTTGGTTTTAGAAAAGACCTTATATGTTCCTAGTTTTTCAAGGAATTTGATTTTACTTTCAAGATTTGTACCTTTCATATTTTTCTTTAATTTTTCAGATACAAACTTCAGTTTATTTTATAATTCTGGACTTATTAGAAATGGTTAATATTTGAAGGTCTTTTCTCTATTGATTTACAAAATGATACCACTAATAATACTATGCATGTTGATACTGGTTTAAAATGATGTGTTATAAATGAAGATTCCTCTATATTATGACACTAGATATTGAGATATATCTCCATTTAGAAATCATACATTTAGATATTTGTAGTCCAATTATGGACTCAAAATGGTCTGAAATATTTTATTTCTTTCATTGATAACTCTAGATACATGCATCTCTACCTGCTTCAAAATAAAAATAAAGCATTAGATGCCTTTGAAGTTTTAGAGAAATAATGCGATAACAAATTAAGATCGTAAGGACTGATAGAGGTGGATAATATTATAGTAGATACACTAAAGATTGACAAACACTTGGTTTGTTTCCTAGATTTCTTAAAGAGCTCGGAATTGTTGCTCAGTACACCATGCATGGTTCTCTGGATCATAATGGTGTGGCAAAAATAAAAAATCAAATATTATTGTACATGGTAAGAAGTATGCGTAACAACTCAACACTTGCTAATTTCTTGTGGCTTAAAGCTCTTAAGAAGGCTGAACATATATTTAATTGAGTTCCAACCAGGACTGTCGAAAAGGCGCCATTTGAGTTATAGAAAGGTTGGAAACCGAGTTTGTAACACTCGGGTTTTTGGATTTTAAGATTTTCCACTTTATAGTGTATTAATTCATAAAAAAATAGTAAATTAAGCCCATTTTGCGAACGAGAAGTTTTGTTAGAACCCTATGAATAAATTGGAATATTTGGAGGAATAAGGAAATTTCGGAGAAAACCAAATCGATAGGTTAGTTAGCGAATTAAGCGAATAATTGAGAGAGGGGCAAACTTATAATTTACAATGTCAATTTTTATAAAAATCAAGTAAAGCCCACCCCCCCCCCCCCCCCCCCCCGACGCAATTTCCCTCTCCCTCCTCCCTTGCGATTTTTCCTTTCACTCACGGCGTTCTTCACGCACGCTGACGACTCCTCCAATTCCGGCGATTCTTCCTCTGTTTTTCTTCCCCAATCAACACCCTAGGTAAGGCTCTAGTATTCTACGAGTTAGTTTGCCATTTTGGGGTTGGATTTTGATTAGCGTTTATTGATTTAGGGTTGAGATTTCCAGTTTTAGTTGTAAATCGATAGTTTTATCGAATTTGTGGTTAATAATGGAGTATTTGTGATTGTGGTTGATAGTTAAATTGAGAAATTGGTTATTGTATTGAATTTGGTGGTTGGAAGTTATGATTTCCATTAATGCTAGGTTATAGATTTAGTGAGCATGAATTGCTCGATAAATTGCCCGAATGGAGTAAATAGAAGTTTTAGGAAAATTGGCCTAAGCTAGGAGTTTTGATTTGTTGTAGAGATGGTTTAGGTAGAATCGATCCTAATGACGAATTGTTATATGTCTTATGTAACCCAAGCTCAAAGGACGGTGCTCGGCATAGCTAGGACGCCATGTGACAGCCCGAAATCGAACCCGATCGGGGTTCGGGATCGGAGCCATCACTCCGGGACAGTTATCAGAAAACGGGGACTATTTTTTTTTAACATAGACAAAACAGGGAACAGAACATCAGGGACAATCTGAACGTTTTTTGAAACCTTAAAACTTCGCAGAGAGAGAGTGTTCTCTGGAGTAGAAATTTAAAACAGGTTTCATTAATGGATAACGGAACAGAAATTAGCATAAGGCTGGCGGAGGAGGAAGCAGGAAACATTGGCGGAAGACTTAGGCGAATAACCGACGGAAGACTTAGTTTTAAGGAGCAGCGGAAGACTTTGAATGACGTCAGCCAGAAGATGTAAATGCAAAGACAGAAGCGGAGATGACGTCAGGCGGAAGATTAGAGCTATCGGTGGATTCAGATACGACAAAGGACGAACAGTATTCAACGGAAGAAGCTGAGTAAAACTGGGAAGAAGAGGTGGTGACATCAGCCGGAAGATGGGTGACGTCAGCCGGAGGATGCAGACAATTGATGAAATCAGACGAGGTGATGACGTCAGCCGGAAGATGGATGATGTCAGCCGGAAGATACAGACAGAAACTGTGAATGAAATGGGCGGAAGAGATAAGCCGGCGGTTGATGTCGAATAAGACAAGACAGATGACGTCACCGGAAGATGTAATTACACTGGCGGAAGACTTGGGTGACGTCAACCGGAAGACGGGGTTTTAAACTGGGCGGAAGACTTATGTTGACATCATCCAGAAGACATATTTACACTAGGCGGAAGACTTGGGTGACGTCAACCGGAAGACGGGGTTTTAAACTGGGCGGAAGACTTATGCTGACATCAGCCGGAAGACATATTTACACTGGGCGGATGACTTGGTTTTTAAGGCAGAAACTTGACAAATTTTAACAGAAAAACATGCCAACAGAAAACTTCGAAACAAAAAGCAATAAGGCTTCAAGCCTCCAAACCCGAATCAGAACAAGATTATGAAACAATTTGTCAACAGAAAACTTCGAAACAAAAAGCAATAAGGCTTCAAGCCTCCAAACCCGAATCAGAACAAGATTATGAAACATGCCTCACAAATGACAGTTTCAAGAAAACAAACTGCATGGATAGTTCTAGAATTCGAGGCTATCCATGCACAACCTGAAAGGAAGAATCCCAGCAGTTCCAGAATGATTTCGACACATTGAAAAACATAAATACAACTGTCAAATACAGAGGTTTTAGAATACACCAACAAAACCTATACATAAATCAAGTTTCTAACAAAAATCCAGACAGAGTTTTGAAACAAAACACCAGAGTTCAGTAAAACCTACAGACATAAACTCTACTTAAAAACTGAAACCTCAGAGCAGAAACATGTCTGGCTGCAGCAACCACCCCATAAACTCGATCCACCCTCTACATTAGATCATCATTTTGAGGAACAAGATCCTCGGTTTCGGGTTCAGTACCTACATCAGAGAGTTCACCTATGAGTCTAAAACTCAGTAAGACATAATCGGTATGCAGTGATGCAAAATGCTATGCATGCCGTTTTTCAGAATACACTGGCAGTACAGAGCATTTAGTTACAGTGACAGTAGAATTAAGTAGAGCTTATAGGGGAACTGGCAAACAGTGGGGGAGGGGGAGGGGGAGGGTGCACTATCAGGCACATTCAGGGAAACAGTACAGTAAACGGTAAACAGTAACAGTTCAGTGGCCAGTCCCCGTCTCGCACTTAACCTGGTACATTTCAGTCAGATTTTATCTTAATAGTTTCAAACGGTGTACAAAAATCGGTTTTGCATGAATTTTCAGGAAAAACAGTGTATGCATGACATTCTCAGTGCCTGAACCTATAACAGCAGACATCAGAAATAGCAGGGCATATTGTGAGATAGAAAAAAGACAACTCAGAACGTGGACTGAACAGACAACACATAACACAAACTGAACAGAAGCTATAACATTTCTACCCAAAACTACCCGACAGAACTGGAACCCTAGTACCTCTGTGATGTAGGGCCTTAAGGGCCAACCTACGGTTATGAACTTACCTGTTTGCTACAATGTAAAATGCTCGAATGTCTCTGGAACGCTCGGAACGGTTGCTGCAATGTAGAGAAGTTAAACAAGTTGCAAATGCTAACAAACAACTTGGAAGATTATGCAGTAAACTCTATTCAGACTTGTAGAAAACAACAATGTGTTTCCATACAAAAACCGAGAGTTTTCTCACAACTATCTTAACCTAAAGCTTCAGCATAACCCATAGTTTTTGTTTGTCCAAATGTGTTAGCATTAGAAGATGTTTACCTTAGCGGAGAAGCAGAAAGGGATCTGAGAAGATCGAAGTAACTTCGATGGTTGTTTATCGACAGGAAGAGAGAACGCAGAGAGCAGAAAGGAGAGAGAGCAGAGAAGAGAAGTGAGGAGGGTTTCACGTAGAGGGAAGAACTTAACTTCTTCAACAAGCTGTCACATGTCAATCATCCATTTGATTTTTCCCACCAACCTTAATTTCTTCCTAATTTGCCCTTCTATTGGTTTTAAACTTAGTGTTATACTTAGTTAAACATTAGTTTAGTTTTCCAACAAAACATATATTGCATTTACATTAAATTAATCCCGAGAAATGGTTCGGGAAAAATAATTACATGCAAAAAGGCCGGGTGTTACATTCCACCCACCTTAACAGAAATTTTGTCCCCAAAATTTGCCTAAGCGAATAACTCCGGATATTGGGCTCTAACATCTGTTTGTCTTTCCCACGTGGCTTCTTCCACATTATGATTGCGCCATAAAACTTTCACTAATGGCACCACTCGATTACGCAACACTTTGAGTGACATATCCAATATCTGTATAGGCCTTTCTTCATACGTCAGTGTTGGCATGATATCAAAGTCCACCTGTTTCACGATCTGAGTTGGATCTCGTACACATTTTCTCAGCATCGAAACGTGGAAGACACTGTGGACCCCATCCATCGATGCTGGCAACTGTAGTTTATAAGCCATGTTTCCCACACGCTCCAGGATGGGAAAAGGGCCAATAAACTGTGGGCTGAGCTTTCCTTTCTTACCGAATCTCATTACGCCTTTGAAAGGTGACACCTTCAGGAATACCTCATCACCCACAGCGAACTCTAAGTCTCTTCTTCTATTGTCCGCATAACTCTTATGTCGACTCTGAGCAATTTTTATTCGTTGTTTGATAGCAGCTATCACCTCGGACATCTGCTGTAATATCTCAGGGCCGATAAGCTTGGTTTCTCTGACCTCATCCCAACACAATGGGGATCTACACTTTCTACCGTAGAGGGCTTCATATGGAGCCATATCAATTGTAGCCTGATAGCTATTGTTGTAGGCAAACTCCACGAGTGGCAAGTATCTACTCCAAGGAGCATGAAATTCCAGTACGCACGACCTTAGCATATCTTCCAGTGTCTGAATCGTCCTCTCAGATTGTCCATCCGTCTGTGGATGAAACGCAGTGCTGAAGTCCAATCTAGTGCCAAAGGAGCTTTGCAAACTTTTCCAAAACCTGGAAGTAAATCTAGGATCTCGGTCCGAAAAAATTGACACCGGAATACCATGCAACTTGACAATCTCACTAATATATAGCTCAGCATACTGATCCATGGAGAATGTCGTCTTCACAGGTAGAAAATGGGCCGACTTCGTCAATCTGTCCACTATGACCCATATACTATTGTGGCCTTTAGCTGTTCTTGGAAGGCCAACAACAAAGTCCATTGTGATATTGACGTGCCTCGGGTTGCAATTAAAAGAAAAATTAGTAAAGTCCCAAGCTTTATATAATCTTCCTACTTATTACGTGTTTTTCTTTTGTAGGTATAATTTATGGGAGGAATGCATAAGGAGCACTTGGAGGAGTCACCATTTGGCCCATGGGAATTTGTCTTTCCGGCCCATTAATTTGTAATTTTTATTTCAAACTTATTTGGCATACATTAGCCTTTTTGTAAGGATAATTTATAATTGCATATCATGCATTAGATTGTGTGGTTAGGGTTAGATGTATGTTGGTGGATTATGGGTTGAAGATATTCAACAAAATATTCAAAGGAAAAGGCCCTACAACAAATGGAGCCCAATGGAAGCCTTGGCCCAAAGAAGAGCCCACAAAAAAAAAAAGGTATAATTTTGCAAGTACAAAAGTTAGTGGCAACATGGATTGATGATGTGGCAAGATTCCCTCCATTGATCCATTTAGGCATAGCATTCATCTCCTCACTAGGATGTGTGCTTGTTTGCCTTGATCTTGGCCCTCCATCCTTTTTGATCCAAGGGCCCTAATCCACCTAAGACTTCTATAAATGCATGGTATTAGTGATTGTAGACAACTTTTGCCCAAATCAATACACTACTATTTTCCTATTCTCTCAAGGTTTTCCTTAGAGTTTTTCCTTGGTTCTTTGAACCAAGAGGAGTTAGCCTCCATTGCTAACCTAGCTTGGGTTGCTAGGTTAGCTCTTATTCATTCCCTCACCATCTCCCTTGGGAGTTGGAACGAGGAAGAAAATCCCCGGCCTACGGTGGTCGTTTTCCTCCCGGAAAACGTTTATCCGAGAGCTTAACCCGTAAGATCGCTCTACGGATCCGCCAAGGGTATTTCCTTTATTTTTTGTCTTCATTTCACACACAATCATCTCTACATTTTGGCATTCACTATCTCACACACTACACCTTTATTTCTTGCATTTTATTCTCTATATTCATCTTCTAACCCTTCATCCCCTTTCTTTTATTTTTATTCTTATTCTTCTCCATCATTTAGCATATTTAAATTTCGGCCATCATATTAGCTAATTCCATTTTAGTTTCTTGCACTTTATTTTAACTTTTGCTTTATTATTTCATCCATTTTCACAACCACACACCCGAGCACACTCTTGAATATTTTGTGGGTTTATACACGGGCCCCTTCCCTAAGGGACCCCGTGTCAAGTGGTATCAGAGCCACAAGGCTTCCCAATGTGTTTTAGTTGCATTTGGCTTCGGCCAAAATATAGCCCGAAACTGGGATAGCGGCTCCTTTATTTTTCCGCATTATTTTCTTTATATTATTGTGCTAACTTTGTGTTAATCTAACTTTTATATTTGCTGCCATTATTATTGTCATTTTGATGCTTAATATATTATGGAAAACTATGGTATGCAATGTGCAAAAATCGGCCAAAGGTAGGCATCCATTTCCCCTCATTTTCTTCTTGCTTTTTCCATTATTTTGCATTGTTCTTCTACTTGATATCTCCATTTTATTTTGCTATGTTTGAACCATGTTTAATCTATCTAAATGTTATCAAATAGCTAGAGATTGAATCTGAAATTTTACATGAAAATCGGCTTGAATTTAAATGCTTAAAAATTGGTTTGTTGAAATTGTTATTCTTCGGTTTTATTCTTCATCTTTGCCTCGGATTTTCCATATATTTTGCTTTGATTTTGAATCAACATTTGCACCTAGATCTAAGCTAAAAGTTGTCTGGAAATATTGGAGAAAAATGAAGCATGAAATCGACTTAATATAAAATCTAAAATCGGTTACATTTTGTGAATTTTCTCCACGATTTTAGTATAGCTTTGCTTGGCTTCATTTGCTTTTTATATTATCATTTACCTCATGTTTTAGCATCTAAATCTTGTCCAATAGATATATTAATTTTCTGGAAATTTTGGTGCTTAAACTCGATATATATTTATCATTATCGGAAAGTGAATTATTGTTGATTTAACTCATCGATTTTTGCATCCTTTCTCGGAATTTGCTTATTATTTCTCTGAATGTTGCTCTTGTTTAAACTTATAAACTTACCTATTATATGCTGTTAATTAATTGCACGAAATTGGTTTATAAGAATTTAGCAAAAGCATGATTTAAATTAGCAAATTTGAGCTAGACATTACTTGAAAATTCTGCTATATTTGATTGGAAAATTTAGCATGTTATCTTGAATTATTTGGTGTTCTAAATTTATTTACTTGCTGTTTTTGGGTTTAATTAGTTGTTATTATTATTGCTCTAAGTGATCTTAATTAAAAGTTGGTAACTTGGGTGAATTTTATTGAAATTGTGGTGATTATTAATACATGAAAATATTCATTTCTTTAGTTAAAATGCTAAGTGTTTATTAAAAATTGCTAAGTTGTTGAACTATTTTAGCATGATCCCCATTTTCCTTTTGTAGTGCCAAAAAATTGCCTAAGACATTAAGAAGATAAAAATCACACTAATTTAGGAAAATTAACTTAGACAAGAATTGGAATTTAAATTAAAACACTTAACTATGACTAATCGAAGTGGATTCAATCGAGACCCACCACATCAAGAACTAACTCGGGTTAAGGATACTCCCCCACCCGAGCACACACGACGTGAAGGTGAAACTAGCAGCCCAAGGGAACGTACAAGGACAAATTGAGGCCTTAACGAGCATGATTCACAACCTTGCCCAACAAGTCCAATCACTTTTAAATAATCCTCCCCGAAATGAATTCCATGAACAAGTCCCTTCTCAAGAGACCTCCTCTAGGATCATTCCCGAGCGTCCTAGACGTCGTAATCATACCCCTCAACCTCCCATAGAGGACGAATGGGCTGAACCCCATAGAAGGAGACAACGATATTCCTCGGAGGATGAGGATTGGGTTGATGATGAAGAGTATCGCCCATATCGTTGTAGGGACAACGACGACCTCCGCAATATTAAGATTACAATTCCCCCTTTCGATGGAACGTGTGACGGGCACACTTATTTGGATTGGATTGATAGAGTTGAGCGAGTATTCGATTGTCACGATTACTCCGATAGAGTTAAAATTCAACTCGCCTCCCTTGAACTCACGAGCCACGCCGCTTTGTGGTGGTCAAATCTCAAAACCCAACGAGTGAGAACCTTAGGAACCCCCGTTACTACATGGACTTCCATGAAAGATTTAATGCACCATAGGTTCGTCCCTCGTCACTACAAACACGAACTCTTTCATCAACTTCACACTCTAAAGCAAAATGGCCTCTCGGTAGACGAGTATCTTACCAAATTCGAAACCTTTAATATGCGATGCGCAATTGATGAACCCCAAGAACAACTCATCGCTAGATTCATAAGAGGCTTGAACCGCGACATCGGAGATGCCGTAGAATTGCAACAATTGGAGACCATGGAGTTGGTCATTCAATTAGCCCTCACGGTGGAGAGGCAACTGAAGAGGAAGCGTAGAACCGACCTTCCTGAATTCCCACCTAGAAATCTTAATTCCGACCAGCTTACTCCAAGACGAGAAGATAAAAGGCCTTACAATCGAAATTGGACCCCGCAAACATCCAACACCTCTCACAATTTCCCACCTAATAAAACCCAAGAGCCATCATTAAAAGGACCTAGAGCACGTGATGTGCAATGTTTCAAGTGCTTAGGAAAGGGTCACTATGCTAATGAGTGCACTAACCACCGTGTGATGGTCATCAAAGAATCAACCAGAGAATGGGAAAGTGAAGAGGATGAAGACCAATACAACAAAATTGACAAGGACGAAGTAGAAATTAATGAAAGCAATGATGAAGCTGATGAATGCAAGCCACAAGACGGACCCTTATTAATGGTCATAAGGCGTGCATTAACGACAAAGAATGTGGACAAAGACTGCCAACGGGAAAATCTTTTTCATAGTAGATGTGCGGTCAAGGACAAAGTTTGTTCAATAATTATTGACGGAGGAAGTTGCATAAATGCGGCCTCTCAAGACATATTCGATAAATTAGGGCTAGTAGCCACTAATCATCCTACACCCTATAAGCTTCAATGGTTGGACGACAAAAATGAGCACGAGATAACCAAGCGAGTAACCGTAGATTTTACTATAGGAAAATACCAAGACTCGGTTATTTGTGACGTTGTTCCAATGAGTGCCAGCCACATTTTACTAGGACGACCATGGCACTACGACCGTAGGGTACATTATGATGGATTTCTCAATCGATACGTCTTTAATTTTAGAGGACGGAAAATTAAATTGCTTCCAATGACTCCAGAGAAAGTGGCACGTGATGAAGCTATTCGTAAGGAAGGACAAATTAAAGAAAATCTTTTAATATCTAAGTTTGGGTTAGTATCGTCAAGGGAACTCATATCAGTTGGCATGATAATCCCTTGTACGGTGAAGAGATGTCGTATCCCAACAAGTGGTGTTCCAATCCTTTCTATATTGAAGAGATACAATCGGATGACATCTTGTGTTTTCAAGAAAAGGGAGAATTAAGTGAAGAAATTATTTTTGGTATCGGAAATATGATTATTACTCCTTTTCTTCCCTTTCCAAAATTTGAGGAAACTTTCCTACCATTCCCCTTGATTAGGAAGATGTTAGTTTATGACATTGAGCCTAACTATTGCTTTCCTACATCATTTCTTAGAGCTACACGCACGAGTAGAAAATTATTTCTCTTTGTTACCAACAAACGCTCTTTCCTTCAATTTGGTGGTTTACCAAAACCTCATTCCCCACCGTTTTGCTATCATAAATTCTACCATAGAACTAGAGTTAAAGATCAATTGGTAGAAAATTTTCTTTTGTGGTCTTAAGATTTATTGGACTATTTCTTTGGTTGAAGGATTTTAGCATTTCTACCTTACTAATTGTCAGATTCACCTACTTTGGAAAATTCTCTTCCATTACCGAGCAATCGCCCTTCAAAGTAGCCGTTGAATTCAATTTTTTTCACCCCCACCAAAGAAAACATTCGTAAGACCATCCTTAACCTTTTCCATTTTACACATCTCTTGGTGAAGCTCACCTGAAACGAAAGACCATCCCCTTATGACACTCAAATTTGAACCTTCAAAGAGTAAACAAGAAATCATAGTAGACCTTTTTTAGGAAGAAGTCAACCAACGGATTTGAGGTCAAATCCTCAAATCACCCGGAGAGGATGACGTGCCTCGGGTTGCAATTAAAAGAAAAATTAGTAAAGTCCCAAGCTTTATATAATCTTCCTACTTATTACGTGTTTTTCTTTTGTAGGTATAATTTATGGGAGGAATGCATAAGGAGCACTTGGAGGAGTCACCATTTGGCCCATGGGAATTTGTCTTTCCGGCCCATTAATTTGTAATTTTTATTTCAAACTTATTTGGCATACATTAGCCTTTTTGTAAGGATAATTTATAATTGCATATCATGCATTAGATTGTGTGGTTAGGGTTAGATGTATGTTGGTGGATTATGGGTTGAAGATATTCAACAAAATATTCAAAGGAAAAGGCCCTACAACAAATGGAGCCCAATGGAAGCCTTGGCCCAAATAAGAGCCCACAAAAAAAAAAGTATAATTTTGCAAGTACAAAAGTTAGTGGCAACATGGATTGATGATGTGGCAAGATTCCCTCCATTGATCCATTTAGGCATAGCATTCATCTCCTCACTAGGATGTGTGCTTGTTTGCCTTGATCTTGGCCCTCCATCCTTTTTGATCCAAGGGCCCTAATCCACCTAGGACTTCTATAAATGCATGGTATTAGTGATTGTAGACAACTTTTGCCCAAATCAATACACTACTATTTTCCTATTCTCTCAAGGTTTTCCTTAGAGTTTTTCCTTGGTTCTTTGAACCAAGAGGAGTTAGCCTCCATTGCTAACCTAGCTTGGGTTGCTAGGTTAGCTCTTATTCATTCCCTCACCATCTCCCTTGGGAGTTGGAACGAGGAAGAAAATCTCCGGCCTACGGTGGTCGTTTTCCTCCCGGAAAATGTTTATCCGAGAGCTTAACCCGTAAGATCGCTCTACGGATCCGCCAAGGGTATTTCCTTTATTTTTTTTGTCTTCATTTCACACACAATCATCTCTACATTTTGGCATTCACTATCTCACACACTACACCTTTATTTCTTGCATTTTATTCTCTATATTCATCTTCTAACCCTTCATCCCCTTTCTTTTATTTTTATTCTTATTCTTCTCCATCATTTAGCATATTTAAATTTCGGCCATCATATTAGCTAATTCCATTTTAGTTTCTTGCACTTTATTTTAACTTTTGCTTTATTATTTCATCCATTTTCACAACCACACACCCGAGCACACTCTTGAATATTTTGTGGGTTTATACACGGGCCCCTTCCCTAAGGGACCCCGTGTCAGATATTCTCCCACTTCCATTCGGGGATCGGAAGAGGCTGAAGCGTTCCACTTGGCCGTTGATGTTCAGCTTTGACCTGTTGACATATCATGCAAGACTCCACGCATTTGGCCACTTCATTCTTCATGTTCGGCCACCAGAAGTGAAGTTTTAAGTCCTAATACATCTTCGTGCTACCGGGATGTACAGAGAAAGAAGATGAGTGGGCTTCCGACAAGATGTGCTTTCGTAGCTCCTCGTCTTTCGGAACATACCATCTGTTTTTGAACTTCAGAATTCCATCTCCCGAATAACTGAAATCGGAAGAAGCCATTGGTACTTTGCTCACCATATCAGTCATCTCCTTTGAATTGATCTTCTGGGCTTCCTTAATTCGATCCAGGACGGAGGGCCGTAGTGTTAAGTCTGCTAGTATGGCCGATAGCCCAGAAACTACCTCCATATCGAACTTCTGTATCTCCGTCCTCAAAGGCATTGATACGGCCGACATAGCTGGTTGTACAATAGCTGGCATCCTGCTCAGTGCATCAGCTACCACATTAGCTTTACCAGGATGGTATTTGATCTCAACATCGTAGTCCTTTACAAATTCTAACCACCGCCTCTATCTCATATTCAACTCTTTCTGAGTAAAGAGGTACTTCAAACTCTTGTGGTCAGAAAACACCTCACACGACTGTCCATATAGGTGGTGTCTCCATACCTTCAGCGCAAATACAACTGCCGCTAACTCAAGGTCGTGAGTAGGGTAGTTTTCTTCATGGCTCTTCAATTGTCTGGACGCGTATGCTACCACTTTCCCTTCTTGCATCAATACGCATCCCAAGCCAATTTTCGACGCATCACAATATACGCTGAACTTGCCGTCTTCAACTGGCAATACTAACAGAGGAGCAGTGGTTAATTTCTGCTTAAGCGTCTGAAAGCTCACCTCACATGCTTCAGACCACCTGAACTTGATGTCCTTCCTTGTTAAACTGGTCATGGGTTTTGCTATCACAGAAAATCTCTTGATGAATTTCCTGTAATAACCAGCTAGTCCGATAAAGCTCCGTACCTCGCTTGCATTCCTCGGCCTTGGCCAGTCTCTTACAGCCTCAATCTTGGCCGGGTCCACAGATACTCCTTCAGCCGACACCACGTGGCCAAGGAAATTAATTTTGTTCAGCCAGAATTCTCACTTTGATAGCTTGGCAAACAATTGATGCTGTTTTAGAGTTGACAGCACAATAGCCAAGTGTTCTCTATGCTCCTCTTCAGTCCGAGAATAAACCAAGATGTCGTCGATGAAGACGATTACGAATTTGTCCAAGAACTCCTGGAATACCCTATTCATCAAGTCCATAAATGCCGCGGGGGCATTAGTCAACCCGAACGACATCACCTGGAACTCGTAATGCCCGTACCGGGTCCTGAAGGCGGTCTTTGGAATATCTTCAGGCCTAACCTTCAACTGGTAATAACCGGAGCGCAAGTCAATCTTAGAAAATACCCGAGCCCCTTGTAGCTGATCAAACAAATCGTCGATTCTTGGCAACGGGTACTTATTTCTGATAGTCAACTTGTTCAGCTCACGGTAGTTAATACACATCCGTAGGGACCCATCCTTCTTCTTAACAAATAAGACGGGAGCACCCCACGGAGAGAAACTAGGGCGCACAAAACCCTTGTCCAGTAACTCTTTCAGCTGAGCCTTCAATTCCTTCAGTTCAATTGGTGCCATACGGTACGGATTCTTCGATACTGGTTCCGCACCAGGACATACATCAATTTCAAACTTGATTTCACGATCTGGTGGCAGTCCCGGCAGGTCATCTAAGAAAACCTCAGGGAAGTCTCGAACCACCGGAATATTTTGAAGTTCGACCTCACCTTGCCTCCGAACATCTACTACGTGGGCAAGAAATCCGACACATCCTGACCTCATCAGCTGTTGAGCTTTTAAGGAGGATATATCAGGTATACTATGTTTCTTTGGTACTGCCTGATAGGAGAACTCTACTTCGTTCAGGCGCTTAAAAGTCACGAGCCCGGACCTACAGTCGATGGTGGCATGATGTCTAAACAGCCAGTGCATCCCCAGAATGACATCGTACCCTTTCATACCGATGACAATAAGGTTGGCATAAAATTTCTGGTCTCCTACTGACACTATATCACCCCTTACAACCTGCTCGGAGTGCATAAACTCCCCGGACGGTAGCATAATATTATAGGGCTGATCTGACGACGTACTACAACACCTCTGTTTAACTATGAAGTCCATGGCCAGAAACGAATGTGTGGCCCCCGTGTCCCACAAGGTATATGCAGGTATATTACACACCAAAACTGTACCTGTAATTGCTGTGTGCAGATCAGCATCATCAACGTCCTCCATCATTGCAAAGACTCCTGGCACGGCCTTATTCTATCTCATGTCGGGTATCGGGCAATCACGGACATGATGGCCTCCCTTGCCACATCGGAAACAAGCGCCAGTAATAAGCCTGCATTCGCCCCGATGGCTTCTCTGGCACCGTGGACATATAGTGGGCTGAGGAGCTCCCATCGGTCTCTTTCCTTTGTCTGGGTAAGTGATGGTCTCATTGGGCCTCTTAATGCCCCTGTTTTGTTGCTGTTGAGGTTGCAGGTTTTGACCCCTCCGTTGTTGTTGCTGCTGCTGAGGAATACTTCGAATAATCCCTCTTGTTGAATCCCTCTGTCTCTGAGACTTTATTTGTAAGGCTTCCAACTGATAAGTCTTGGCCACCACCTTCGTATACGGTGCCTCATCAAAACCCCCGGTTGCGATAGCGCATAATAAGTCCATCTTCAGCCCTTGAATGAACTGGTGTACCTTATTCTCATCGGTGGCCACTAGGTGAGGTGCATAACGGGACAATGATTCGAACTTCTGAACATATTCAGCCACCGACCCGTATTGTCGTAGCTGAGAGAATTCAACTAACTTCTCCTTCCTCACACTGTGGTCAAAATACTTCTCGTAAAAGACCTTCTTAAATCCCTCCCAGCTCAGTGCCACGGTAGTGGACTGCACCGAGTCCCACCAAAATCCAGCGCTTTTGATGAGATGAAAGGTGGCACATACGACCTTCTTATTCTCTTCCACTTCAGCGCAGTTGAACATACGCTCGATCTGCCGGATCCATTCCTCAACATGAGTCAGGTCCGTAGATAACCCATCAAACGCCGGCGGTTGAAGTCTTCGGAATCTATCTCCACTGGTGTCACGCGGAGCATTAGCATGATTGTTATTTCCATGGTTAATGTTTTTGTCATCTTCTCTGGCCATCATGCGTTCCACCATTCGGGATTGTACCTCCACCAGCTCGGTTAAACGATCAATGGTTCTGGCGCTGTCACTTGCTTCATCTTGATGTCTTCTCACCATTTCTAAAATAATCCTATAAACGAGATAACTAAATTTAATAAACAGAAACCTTTTACAGAACATTAGACACTTACAGTTGGTGGAGCGATCTCACGTGGCGGGTTGCGCAGTCAACATTTCACAGAATCGGTTTTAAAACCTTATCGCTCTGATACCATAACTGTGACAGCCCAAAATCGAACCCAATCGGGGTTCGGGATCGGAGCCATCACTCCGGGACAGTTATCAGAAAACGGGGACTATTTTTTTTTTAACATAGACAAAACAGGGAACAAAACATCAGGGACAATCTGAACGTTTTTCGAAACCTTAAAACTTCGCAGAGACAGAGTGTTCTCTGGAGTGGAAATTTAAAACAGGTTTCATTAATGGATAACGGAACAGAAATTAGCATAAGGCTGGCGGAGGAGGAAGCAGGAAACATTGGCGGAAGACTTAGGCGAATAACCGACGGAAGACTTAGTTTTAAGGAGCAGCGGAAGACTTTGAATGACGTCAGCCGGAAGATGTAAATGCAAAGACAGAAGCGGAGATGACGTCAGGCGGAAGATTAGAGCTATCGGTGGATTCAGATACGACAAAGGACGAACAGTATTCAGCGGAAGAAGCTGAGTAAAACTGGGAAGAAGAGGTGGTGACATCAGCCGGAAGATGGGTGACGTCAGCCGGAGGATGCAGACAATTGATGAAATCAGACGAGGTGATGACGTCAGCCGGAAGATGGATGATGTCAGCCGGAAGATACAGACAGAAACTATGAATGAAATGGGCGGAAGAGATAAGCCGGCGGTTGATGTCGAATAAGACAAGACAGATGACGTCACCGGAAGATGTAATTACACTGGCGGAAGACTTGGGTGACGTCAACCGGAAGACGGGGTTTTAAACTGGGCAGAAGACTTATGCTGACATCAGCCATAAGACATATTTACACTGGGCGGAAGACTTGGGTGACGTCAACCGGAAGACGGGGTTTTAAACTGGGCGGAAGACTTATGCTGACATCAGCCGGAAGACATATTTACACTGGGCGGATGACTTGGTTTTTAAGGCAGAAACTTGACAAATTTTAACAGAAAAACATGCCAACAGAAAACTTCGAAACAAAAAGCAATAAGGCTTCAAGCCTCCAAACCCGAATCAGAACAAGATTATGAAACAATTTGTCAACAGAAAACTTCGAAACAAAAAGCAATAAGGCTTCAAGCCTCCAAACCCAAATCAGAACAAGATTATGAAACATGCCTCACAAATGACAGATTCAAGAAAACAAACTGCATGGATAGCTCTAGAATTCGAGGCTATCCATGCACAACCTGAAAGGAAGAATCCCAGCAGTTCCAGAATGATTTCGACACATTGAAAAACATAAATACAACTGTCAAATACAGAGGTTTTAGAATACACCAACAAAACCTATACATAAATCAAGTTTCTAACAAAAATCCAGACAGAGTTTTGAAACAAAACACCAGAGTTCAGTAAAACCTACAACATAAACTCTACTTAAAAACTGAAACCTCAGAGCAGAAACATGTCTGGCTGCAGCAACCACCCCATGAGCTCGATCCACCCTCTACATTAGATCATCATTTTGAGGAACAAGATCCTCAGTTTCGGGTTCAGTACCTACATCAGAGAGTTCACCTATGAGTCTAAAACTCAGTAAGACATAATCGGTATGCAGTGATGCAAAATGCTATGCATGCCGTTTTTCACAATACAGTGACAGTACAGAGCATTTAGTTACAGTGGCAGTAGAATTAAGTGGAGCTTATAGGGGAACTGGCAAACAGTGGGGGAGGGGGAGGGTGCACTATCAGGCACATTCAGGGAAACAGTACAGTAAACGGTAAACAGTAACAGTTCAGTGGCCAGTCCACGTCTCGCACTTAACCTGGTACATTTCAGTCAGATTTTATCTTATTAGTTTCAAACGGTGTACAGAAATCGGTTTTGCATGAATTTTCAGGAAAAACAGTGTATGCATGACATTCTCAGTGCCTGAACCTATAACAGCAGACATCAGAAATAGCAGGGCATATTGTGAGATAGAAAACAGACAACTCAGAACGTGGACTGAGCCAACCTCTGTGATGTAGGGCCTTAAGAGCCAACCTACGGTTATGAACTTACATGTTTGCTGCAATGTAAAATGCTCGAATGTCTCTGGAACGCTTGGATCGGTTGCTGCAATGTAGAGAAGTTAAACAAGTTGCAAATGCTAACAAACAACTTGGAAGATTATGCAGTAAACTCCATTCAGACTTGTAGAAAACAACAATGTGTTTCCATACAAAAACCGAGAGTTTTCTCACAACTATCTTAACCTAAAGCTTCAGCATAACCCATAGTTTTTTCTTGTCCAAATGTGTTAGCATTAGAAGATGTTTACCTTAGCGGAGGAGCAAAAAGGGCTCTGAGAAGATCGAAGTAACTTCGATGGTTGTTTGTCGATAGGAAGAGAGAACGCAGAGAGGAGAAAGGAGAGAGAGCAGAGAAGTGAAGTGAGGAGGGTTTCACGTAGAGGGAAGAACTTAACTTCTTCAACAAGCTGCCACATGTCAATCATCCATTTGATTTTTCCCACCAACCTTAATTTCTTCCTAATTTTCCCTTCCATTGGTTTTAAACTTAGTATTATACTTAGTTAAATATTAGTTTAGTTTTCCAACAAAACATATATTGCATTTACATTAAATTAATCCCGAGAAATGGTTCGGGAAAAATAATTACATGCAAAAAGGCCGGGTGTTACAGTAGTATTTATGATTTTGATGATAATAAGTAGGAATTATGAATGTTGGCTGAGCTCGGGTAGTTAGAAAATCCGATTTTCCTTACTGATAAACTAGGATTTCTATGCGTACAAGGTGTTCAATAAAATGTCGGAATGAGATAAGTTAGATCTTTAGGAATCTTCCTTGGTTAGGACTTTACTAGTTTTGAGTTTAGATTATTAGGATTTTTATTTTAACTACTACAATGTAATGTTTTAGGTGAAGAAGTCTGAAGGAAAGGAGCTCAAGTTGCTAAGGAAACCAGGTAAGTGAATGTATAGGATTCTCGACCATTAGGGCCCTACATCATAAGGATGCTTGGTAGAAACTGATACGATGATTAGAAGTTATTTAAACTATTGTCTGTCACTTATGTTGGTGTTTGTTTTAAGTTAGTAAGATGGTTTGTATTTGGATGATTTACGGATATTTGAGAACTATGTTGTGTAATGTTCTGTTAGAGTCTATGAAGTTAATTGTCTAGTATGATAATTTCCATAGTCTGATGATTTAAGAGCATTCATGTCATACATCATGATTTACTCTTCAAGCATATGAAAATAATTTATGAGCATGTTTTCCCCATGAATAAGATATGAGAATGAATATGAAAACGATCTCAAACAACATGATTAAGTGAGGGTTGGGGGCGGGTTGACGCATGCCACAGTCCAAAGAGGGACCATGAAAACGACCCAAAAGGGAATATGATCAAAATCACTGTCAACCCCCCTTTTACGGCACAAATCCTCCCTTAATCCATATGATGAAAACGATGAACAGAAACAAGAATGATAAATGATCATGAACATGTTTTCTCTCAACTGTACATTCATGATTACATGTTAGTTTGCATTCCTTACTAAGCATTAGGCTTATAGTTTAAACCTTATGATGTAGGTGACGAGTTTTCAGGTGAGGATTTCAAAGTTAATGAAGACGTCTAAGTTTGGTTGCTGGAAGGTGTTCAGGGAGCAAATCTGTAGCTGGATGGCGAACAAGACCCCCACTGGTTAATGCCCTTATGATTTTAGTAATGATTATGAATATGGAAGTATATGTAGGTTGAGATTATATTTTAACATTGAGCTTTTGAAACTGTCTGGTTTAACTACTGAGTCTGGGGATGATTATAAGGATATGGAAAGAGTTATTTTAACTAAGTCTTCCGCTATAAGAATTTTGGATGAGTCTCTGATTTTCATTCATATGAGTGTTGAGTCAATGAGGTTTGAAGCCTGTGTGTGTTTGCATCCACCGGTAGATGTTTCCTATCGGAAGATGTTAAGAGTTTGCATCCACCGATAGATGTTCCCTATCGGAAGATGTTAAGAGTTTGCATCCTCCGATAGATGATTTTTATCGGAAGATGTAATAAATGAACACGTGGATGGCACATGTCTATCAGTAGATGTAGTGTGTTTTAAATACCGGATGACATAAGTGTTGCTTTGTCGTCTAGCGATCGGTAGATGTAGTGTGTTTCAAATACCGGATGATATAAGTGTTGTTTTGTCGTCTAGCGATAGGTAGATGTAGTGTGTTTCAAATACTGGATGATGTAGAATTTCACTACCGGCAGAAGCGAACTCTGTGCTTGTCGTTTAGCGATAGGCAGGAGTGAGTAATTAAGTAATGAGTTATGTCATCTTATGATCGGCAGATGTGAGTTTATTTCCTTATCGGTAAATGTAGTTTAAGAGTTGAAGTTCCTGCTCATCGGCTGAAGCATTTTGCACTGCCCGCCGGCAGATGTGTAATGTATGTCATTGTTGAGTGATGTCTTGAGCCAGGTTATGTCAAAAAAAAAATATAATGGGGTATAACTTAAAAAAAAATTAGTAAGGATATATGAATAAGTCTAAAAGAGTCATGGTTTGGTCTCGGCCCTATTGGGGTCGTTACAATTATGGTATCAAAGCAAAACCGGGTTCTAAAATCGATTCTGTAGACTGCCTCCCAGCACAGATTGCCACCTGAGTACACTCCAACAACTGTAAGTGTTTATGATTTTAGTAATGTCATTAAGTTAAGATATGCTATGATTATTTTCTTAGGAATCCCAAAATGGTGAGGGGACAACAGAGAGAAGACAATGTGGATAGTGCCACTATTGCTCAGCTAACGGAGTTGGTTATACGCCAATCACGCCAAATCGAGCAGCTTATGACCACCAGGGAAGAGCATGGGAACTCTAGCTCTAATGCAAACCATGATCATGGTGGCAAACGCTTCCATAGACTTAGACCCCCAACATTTAATGGCCAAGTTTAGGATCCTGTTTATGCTGAGGAGTGGATTCGAAAAATGGAGGACATTTTCAAGTACGCCAAGGTCGATGAAGGAGATAGGGTCACTTATGCTGTTTTTCATTTGGAACTGATGCAAGGCGTTGGTGGGACTCAATCCAGAGCACCATTAATGCAGGATCTATGACCTGGGAAATATTTAAGGCTACCTTCTTTGATAAGTATTTCAATAGGACCGTTTGGGCCAGCAAGAAGAAGGAATTCATGAATTTGCGTCAAACTGGCTCTGTGGCGGATTACATATGTAGGTTTGAGGCCTTATCACGGTTTGCTCCTCGATTGGTTGAGGATGATGAGGACAAGATCCACCAGTTCGTTCAAGGATTGAAGCCGAGTTTGTATATGAGAGTGAAGACTGCTGGAATACATGATATACCATATGGTGAAGTGACGGCTAAGGCCTTGGAACTGGAAGAAGCCGAGATAACGACATATGTACAGCGTGAACAGCCAAGGAAGTTAATTAAGGAGGCTCAGCTGCCACCACATCAGAACAAAGGATGGCAACCGCAACAGAACAGAGGACCACAACAACAACAGCAAGGTATAAAGAGACCCTTCAATCCAAATGATGATCAAGGAAAAGGAAAACGACCATTAGCCCATCTATGCTCCAACTGCCAGAAGAACCACCATGGCGAGTGCAAGCTACACTCTGGCCGTTGCTACAGATGTGACAAGGTCGGACATGTAGTCAGAGACTGCCCCATGCCACCAGACCCCAATCGACCAAGAATAGCACCTAGAGTTTTTGCTATGATGGAGGATGAAGATGCTGTGCAGCATACGGTCATAACAGGTACAATTATGATTTGTGGTATTTCTGCTTACACACTTATAGACACGGGGCCACCCACTCATTTATAGCAACCCTGTTTGTCTGTAAGCATAAGTTAGGATACTTACCAGCTGATAGGCCTTATAGTGTCATGTTACCGTCAGGGAAATCCTTACATTCTGAACAGATTGTGAAGGGTGACATTGTGTCCTTAGGAGATAAGAAGTTATATGTAGAACTGATTGTAATTGACATGAAGGGATATGAAGTCATATTAGGAATGGATTGGTTATCCAGACACTATGCCACAATAAGTTGTAGGTCTGGATTAGTTGAGTTTCGACCGCCAAATGGAGATCGGTATACCTTCCAAGCTAGCCCGAAAATAAGTAAAATACCGATTATATCCTCACTAGAGACTCAACGGATATTGAAAGATGGCTGTGAAATTACCTAGCTAGTATAATGGATATTCGGGTGAAGAATAAGATAGAATTACAAGATATTCCTATAGTCCAAGAGTTCCCTGAAGCATTCTTGGATGATTTGTCAGGATTACCACCTGATAGAGAAATAGAGTTTGTGATTGATACATATCCCGAGGCATTACCTGTATCTAAGAATCCTTACCGTATGGCACCTGTTGAATTAAAGGAATTAAAAGTCCAACTACAGGAATTAGTAGACAAGGGATTTATACGCCCTAGTAGTTCTCCCTGGGGTGCACCTGTATTATTCATTAAGAAGAAGGATGGTTCTCTTAGAATGTGCATTGACTACATAGAGCTAAACAAGTTGACAATTAAGAATAAATATCCTTTACCCCGAATTGATGATTTGTTTGACCAGTTACAAGGAGCTAAGATGTTTTCAAAGATTGACTTACGCTCGGGTTACTACCAATTGAAGGTTAAGGAGAGTGATATACCTAAGACAGCCTTCAGGACCCGTTATGGACATCATGAATTCCTTGTGATGTCGTTTTGGTTAACTAATGCGCCTGCAGCCTTTATGGACTTGATGAATCGTGTGTTTCGTGAGTGTTTGGACAAATTTGTGATTGTGTTTATAGATGATATACTAATATACTCACGTACTGAAGCTGACCATGCAGAGCATCTAAGAATAGTTTTGACGACATTAAAACAGCAACAACTTTATGCCAAGTTGTCTAAGTGTGAGTTCTGGCTGGATAAGGTCAACTTTTTAGGTCATGTCATTTCTGCTGAGGGTATATCAGTGGATCCAACCAAGATTCAGGCTGTTAAGGACTGGCCACAGCCAAAGAATGTCAGTGAAGTCCGTAGTTTCCTTGGTTTGGCAAGTTATTATAGAAAGTTCATTAAGAGATTCTCTATGATAGCTAAGCCTTTAACTAATTTAACAAAGAAGGACACCAAGTACTCTTGGACTGAAACTTGTGAAGAAGGCTTCCAAACACTTAAGCTGAAGTTGACGACAGCCCCGCAACTGACTCTACCAACTGAAGAAGGAAGGTTTAGTGTTTACTGTGATGCATCCAAAGTTGGACTGGGATGTGTTTTGATGCAAGAAGGAAAGGTCGTGGCGTATGCCTCTAGGCAGCTGAAGAGTTATGAACAGAATTACCCCACTCATGATTTAGAGTTAGCCGCAGTTGTTTTTGCACTAAAGATTTAGAGAAACTATTTATATGGTCAGTAGTGTGAGGTGTTTTCTGACCATAAAAGCCTGAAGTACCTGTTCACCCAAAAGGAATTAAACATGAGGCAAAGACGTTGGTTAGAATTTGTTAAGGATTATGACTTCGAAATCAAGTATCACCCGGGTAAGGCTAATGTTGTAGCCGATGCTTTAAGCAGAATGTCGACAACAATGCAACCTACGTTATCAACCATGTCTGTACCCTTGAGGTCGGAGGTTCATAAATTTGAATTGAAATGGTTTCTGAGTTGTCAGCCTTACTTGCCAATGTTACAATTAGACCAACTATTTTGGACAAGATCAAGGAGACACAACAAAAGGATTCGGAGAAAAATAATAGCATGATGAGTAAGTTGCAGGACGCCTCCTCTGAATTCAGTCTCTCCAATGATGGTATTTTGAAATTTAGGAATCGATGGTACATTCCAAGTGACAAGGAGTTGCGTGAGTTGATCTTGGCTGAGGCTCACTCATCTTCTTTCTCTGTACACCCTAATAACACCAAGATGTATCGGGATTTAAGGTTACATTATTGGTGGCCAAATATGAAGAGCGATGTTGCCAAGTATGTGGAGTCATGTTTTGTATGCCAACAAGTTAAAGCAGAGCACCAACGTCCAGGAGGTACCCTTCAACCCTTACCGATCCCCGAGTGGAAATGGGAAAACATTGCCATGAATTTTGTTGTTGGACTACCTAAGACAACTAAAGGTCATGACAGCATCTGGGTTGTGGTTGACAGATTGACGAAGTCAGCTCACTTCCTACCCGTAAAGACAACATACACGATGGACCAGCTTGCTGATCTGTATGTTCAGGAAATTATCAGATTGCATGGGATTCCGATATCTATAGTCTCTGACCGTGATCCCAGGTTCACCTCAAGATTCTGGCAGAGTCTTCAGGGCACATTAGGATCCAAGTTATCTTTCAGCACTGCTTTTCACCCACAAACCGATGGACTATCTGAGCGGACAATTCAGATACTCGAGGATATGTTGCGAGCATGTGTGCTAGATTTCCAGACATCTTGGAGTCGACATTTGCCCTTAATTGAATTCTCCTATAACAATAGTTACCAGTCCACTATCGGTATGGCACCCTACGAGGCGTTGTATGGTAGGAAATGTAGATCACCCTTATACTGGGATGAAGTTGGTGAAGCAAAACTCCCTGGACCTGAGATTTTACAGTAGATGTCAGATAAGATTGTCATTATTAGGAGGAGAATGATAATTGCACAAAGCCGACATAAGAGTTATGCAGACCAAAGAAGGAGAGATCTTGAATTTGCTGTTGGAGACGAAGTTTTCTTAAAGATTTCACCATTTAAGGGAGTTTTAAGATTTGGTAAGAAAGGGAAACTTAATCCGCGATTTATTGGACCATTCCCCGTCTTAGCTAGGATTGGCAGTACAGCTTACAAACTGCAATTGCCTCCATCACTGGAAAAGGTACATAATGTCTTCCATGTGTCAATGTTAAGGAAATGCATACGTGATCCAGCACATGTTGTTGAACCACCTGGAATCGATATCGAGCCGACCCTAGAGTATGAAGAGAAACCAGTAAGGATTATGGAGTCTGCAGTGAAGACCCTTCGAAATAAAGAAATTCTACTGGTGAAAGTCTTATGGAGGAATCATGGTATTGAAGAAGCCACTTGGGAGCAACAGCAGGACATGTTGGACAAGTATCCAGAACTCTTTACTTGATCAATTTTCGGGGACGAAAATTTTGTTTAAGGAGGGGTGGATGTAACACCCGACAATCTCTGCCAGGTGATTTTCTTAACGGAATTAACTGTCACCTTTATTATTAGTACTTGAATTTAATTTTAATGCCAAAGTTTATTTGATTTCTAATTTTGGGGGTGGTAAAATGGTAATTAGGAAAGATCTTATTAATATAAATAGAAAATGGAAACCTTAAACTTCACTAAAACCTCACTGTAGCCGACATTCTCCTCTGCGATTCTCGTCCTTCCAGAGCCCTCTCTCAACCAGTAGCCCTTTCATCAACGACCGACTCTTCATCCTTCTCGCCGATACTCATCTTACTAGGTAAGGCTTCGACAATGCTGTGGTTGAGTATCCATTTAGGTGTTGGTTTGAGTTAGAGGTTGAGATTCGAGTTTGCCTAATAATGAATAGAATCGGAGTATTATTAGCTATTAACGTAGTATTTATGATTTTGATGATAATAAGTAGGAATTATGAATGTTGGCTGAGCTCGGGTAGTTAGAAAATCCGATTTCCCTTACTGATAAACTAGGATTTCTATGCGTACAAGGTGTTCAATAAAATGTCTGAATGAGATAAGTTAGATCTTTAGGAATCTTCCTTGGTTAGGACTTTCCTAGTTTTGAGTTTAGATTATTAGGATTTTTATTTTAACTACTACAATGTAATGTTTTAGGTGAAGAAGTCTGAAGGAAATGAGCTCAAGTTGCTAAGGAAACCAGGTAAGTGAATGTATAGGATTCCCATTAGGGCCCTACATCATAAGATGCTTGGTAGAAACTGATACGATGATTAGAAGTTATTTAAACTATTGTCTGTCACTTATGTTGGTGTTTGTTTTAAGTTAGTAAGATGGTTTGTATTTGGATGATTTACGGATGTTTGAGAACTATGTTGTATGATGTTCTGTTAGAGTCTATGAAGTTAACTGTCTAATATGATAATTTCATAATCTGATGATTTAAGAGCATTCATGTCATGCACCATGATTTACTCTTCAAGCATATGAAAATAATTTATGAGCATGTTTTCCCCATGAATAAGATATGAGAATGAATATGAAAACGATCTCAAACAACATGATTAAGTAAGGGTTGGGGGCAGGTTGACGCATGCCACAGTCCAAAGAGGGACCATGAAAATGACCCGAAAGGGAATGTGATCAAAATCACTGTCAACCCCCATTTTACGGCACAAATCCTCCCTTAATCCATATGATGAAAACGATGAACAGAAACAAGAATGATAAATGATCATGAACATGTTTTCTCTCAACTGTACATTCATGATTACATGTTAGTTTGCATTCCTTACTAAGCATTAGGCTTATAGTTTAAACCTTATGATGTAGGTGACGAGTTTTCAGGTGAGGATTTCAAAGTTAATGAAGACGTCTAAGTTTGGTTGTTGGAAGGTGTTCATGGAGCAAATCTGTGGCTGGATGGCGAACAAGACCCCCACTGGTTAATGCCCTTATGATTTTAGTGATGATTATGAATATGGAAGTATATGTAGGTTGAGATTATATTTTAACATTGAGCTTTTGAAACCGTCTGGTTTAACTACTGAGTCTGGGGATGATTATAAGGATATGGAAAGAGTTATTTTAACTAAGTCTTCCGCTATAAGAATTTTGGATGAGTTTCTGATTTTCATTCATATGAGTGTTGAGTCAATGAGGTTTGAAGCCTGTGTGTGTTTGCATCCACCGGTAGATGTTCCCTATCGGAAGATGTTAAGAGTTTGCATCCACCGATAGATGTTCCCTATCGGAAGATGTTAAGAGTTTGCATTCTCCGATAGATGATTTCTATCGGAAATGTAATAAATGAACACGTGGATGGCACATGTCTAAAGTGTTGTTTTGTCATTTAGCGATCGGTAGATGTAGTGTGTTTCAAATACCGGATGATATAAGTGTTGTTTTGTCATTTAGCGATCGGTAGATGTAGTGTGTTTCAAATACCTAATGATATAAGTGTTATTTTGTCGTCTAGCGATCGGTAGATGTAGTGTGTTTCAAATACCGGATGATATAAGTGTTGTTTTGTCATTTAGCGATCGGTAGATGTAGTGTGTTTCAAATACCGGATGATATAAGTGTTGTTTTGTCATTTAGCGATCGGTAGATGTAGTGTGTTTCAAATACCGGATGATATAAGTGTTGTTTTGTCATTTAGCGATCGGTAGATGTAGTGTGTTTCAAATACCGGATGATATAAGTGTTGTTTTGTCATTTAGCGATCGGTAGATGTAGTGTGTTTCAAATACCGGATGATATAAGTGTTGTTTTGTCATTTAGCGATCGGTAGATGTAGTGTGTTTCAAATACCTAATGATATAAGTGTTATTTTGTCGTCTAGCGATCGGTAGATGTAGTGTGTTTCAAATACTGGATGATGTGGATTTTCACTACCGGCAGAAGCGAACTCTGTGCTTGTCGTTTAGCGATCGGCAGGAGTGAGTAAATAAGTAATGAGTTCTGTCGTCTTATGATCAGCAGATGTGAGTTTATTTCCCTATCGGTAAATGCAGTTTAAGAGTTGAAGTTCCTGCTCATCGGCTGAAGCATTTTGCACTGCCCGCCGGCAGATGTGTAATGTATTTCATTGTTGAGTGATGTCTTGAGCCAGGTTATGTCAAAAAAAAAATATAAAGGGGTATAACTTTAAAAAAAAAATCAGTAAGGATATATGAATAAGTCTAAAAGAGTCATGGTTTGGTCTCGGCCCTACTGGGGTCGTTACAAGATTAGTGAGAGAATGTTGGTTGGTTTGGTTTGTGAGGTCTCTTTTATGATGAGAGACACATGTCCATACTTTCATTCACCGTTCTTCTCTTCAACAAGATTTATGGATCTTGTTGTAGTTTGTCACATTGCACCATTCTATAGAGAGACTCTTGTGAAATAATCTTATTGATGGAAAAAGAGAAGAAATTTACACTGATGTCTCCTAAACGTGCAATTTCATACATAACAATATATCATTGATTTGAAGATTGTTAAGGGTTTAGAAGCGACTATTCTTGGAAGAAAAACAACCGTCTCCATTTTTAAACATAAATAATGAGAGATATTTTGATTATTCTATTCTTTGGTATAAAATAAATGCTTTAATTTCGATTTATAAAACATGTTTAGATCGTTTGAGGATTCTAACAAAATATTCAAAGCATCATTTACTAAAGTTCTATAGCAAAAATGTTAATGAAAAAGATTACCAATGCTTATTTAATTGATATTTCGATAAATTTGAAAAATAAGTGTAAATTACCAATTTCTTTCTTTTTCTTGGAAATTTTTATACCAAAACACTTTTTTAACGTGCTCACCAACTTTTGAATAGGAGATTTTTTTAAAAGACCTGCTCTTTCTCTCTCTTTTCTTTCCTCCCTTTCTTTTATCCTTTTTCTCTCTCTTTCTAAGACATTTCTTCCTAGAAAGTTCTCTTTGTCCTTTCAACCATGGCCAGCGGTTTTTGGAGGGGTGGAACCGTTGGCCATTTCTTCAGGGGATAGAACCGACTCGAACCAAATCAAATCACTTAGGTCGATTAAAACCGCAGGGTCTGGGCCACCTGTATTATAATTAGCCATAGAAAGTAAAGTTAAGCCAATTTTTATCTTTGATTACACCCTACCTTAATTTACCTTACCAATTTAGAGCCAATAGACAATTGGCATCACTGAATATTTAAAACTAATTAGATTATGAGCTTTACTTCAACAGGAAAACACATCATGCTATTACAAAATTTGTTGAACCAATTACTTTAGAACCAGAGTTCTTTTTAATTCAGTTTTAGTTTACCTTTAAGAAAACTGAACCGAGAAGGGAAGCCAGTAGAACCCTAGGTTGTCGATCCATTTCTTTGTTCGGTTCTCTATTCTAACTTCGAAAACTTATTTGAACCGTATAGAATCGGTATTACTAGGTTATTTAGTTTTTTTTTTTTTTTTTTTGCAATTTCTGAAATAAAAATTTAGCCAGACTAACTAAAATTCATTAAAATTGAATCAAAACCAAACTTAAGCCAACCTAAATCAAACCACATATGAGGTTCAATTTATGTTTCGATTTGGTTCAATTCATATTTGGGGGGGAATCCTGTAAACCAGGCTAGCCCGACCCAAATTTCCAATTTGTCAAAACAATAAATAATACATTTGATCATGTTACAAAATATAAAGGAAAAAAATAATACTATATAATTAGTATAATTAATTTAATAAATTATAAATAATTAATTGGAAAATTATCGATTTGAACCCTGTACTATACACGTTTTTTCAATTCGGCCCATGTACTAAAAAAACCGGCAAACCGAACTCTGTACTTTGATTCTGTTATCAGTTTTGACATTTTATCAACAATTTCATTAAACCCTCATTGAAAAAACCATCAAACGATCGTAGATTCAATTGAAAGTTGTACCACATGTTCATCACTTAATGAGAAGATAATCTAGAAATTTTCGTGATTTTTTAACACATCTACGATTTATTGTAATTTTATTTTAGTATTTTTAAAAATATTATAATATATCATACAAGTTTTATCAAATTACACAAATTTTTCTATTATCTACCCATAATATGGTGAACATCGGGAAAAAGTTTCAAATAAATCTAATATCTTTTGGTATTTTTTTAAATTAATCTTAGTTTCTTCTTTACTTTATAAATTAATTTTTAAAAAAATACCAAACAATATTTGATTTATTTGAAAACTTTTTTACATGTTTAACTTATCATGGGTAGATAATAGAAAAAGTTTCGTGATTTTCTAAAATTTGTATGATTTATTATAATATTTTTATAAAATACTAAAATAAAATTTCAATAAATCGTACATGTGTTAAAAAATCACGAAAATTTTTAGATTATCTTCTCATTAAGTAGTGAACATATTGTAAAAATTTCAACTGAATTCAAAATCATTTGTTAGTTTTTTCAATGAGGGTTTAATGAAATTGTTGATAGAAGGTCAAAACTGATAACAGAATCAAAGTACAGGGTTCGGTTTGCCAATTTTTAGTACAGGAGCCGAATTGAAAAAATGTATATAGTACAGGGTTCAAATCGATAATTACCCTAATTAATTTATTATTTTAATTTCACTTATAAGGGTAGAACACGCGCAATTAGGTTTAGATACTAAAATATCATAATTGTTGTAAATGAAAACGGCAGAGGTAAGTGTGGAACCAATAAATAAGCCTATAAATGCCGACCATGCCTCCGGGGAGAGGCTGGATGCCTTGTTATCCCTTCCGGCCTTCCTTCCCTCCCTTTGCGGTAACACTCCTGGAACCCAGCATCCAGTTTCCTCTCTCCACACCCTGCATTTAAGAGAGAGAAAGTGAAAGGTGGAGAGAGAAAACATGGCTCGCTTCATCTAGATCTTTCTTCCTAGTCAGAAGCAACCAAAGATATTCAATCTTCCCTGAAACCCCATCTTACTTTTGTCTTCATCCGCCATTAATCGCATTTCTCCATTTGCTTCAACCTGGTTTTTATCAACAAAAAAGGAAGCGGATAGAGAAACTTAATATAGAAACCCCAAATTCTAAACAGAGTAAATCGAATGAAGATCCGATGCGATGTTTGTGGCAAACGCGAAGCCTCCTTCTTTTGCTCCGCCGACGAAGCCGCTCTCTGCGACGGCTGTGACAGCCATGTCCACCATGCGAACAAGCTCGCCGGACAACACACTCGTTTCTCTCTCCTCAATCCAACCTTCAAAGAATCACCTCTCTGCGACATCTGCCAGGTGCTCAATCCATTTCTTACTCTAATTCTCAACCACAGATCCTCAGAATGTTTGATCAAATTTTTTTTCATTAAATTCTCGCAGGACAGGCGAGCTTTCCTTTTCTGTCAAGAAGACCGGGCAATCCTCTGTAGAGAATGCGACGTTCCAATTCACAGAGCAAACGAACATACCCAGAAACACAATAGATTTCTTCTTACAGGCGTCAAACTTTCTTCAACTTCTTCGTTCTACCCAACTTGTTCTTCGTCCAGTGGGTGTGAAGCAGCCATTGACATCGAAAGTAGAAGGTCGAATACACGGCCAAAGAGATCATCAAAGGCAGCGTCCAATGGAGTATCTTCTTGTCCGTCTGAAATATCTCAGGCGGAAGGCATTGATTCTGGAACCTTCTCAGCAAGTAGTATATCAGAGTACTTAGAGACGTTGCCTGGATGGGGTATAGAAGATTTTCTTGATCCATCATTTTCCTCCCATGGCTTCTGTAAAGTTTTAGGTAGACCCAACATGGAATGAGAGGAGAGAGATAGAGAGAGAGACCCACTTTGCTAATACGTCTACAGATGTTTGGAGCTGTCAAACTCAGTTTTTCATTTCCCAAATTAAGATTTCTGACCAAAAAATGAATGTTTTGTAACCTCTAGAAATGGTAATTGAGAATCTCAACCTCTATTCTAGATTGAATTGAAGGAGGGAGTTCAAATGTTCTTCAAACTCGTACAATAGATGAAAGTGATAATCAAAAAGATGGTCCCACACCCACTTTCCAACTATTTTGCTGGTTTTCACGAATGATGAGTTACGTACTCAACCATTACTCGATTAAAGAAGTAAAAAATAAAGCAATATTTTGAAGAAAATAGTTTGGGAAGCCAATTTAGCCTCTTCCACCCAAGTCCACGCGTCACTACTTCAACGATCAACAAAAGATCATTCTCCTTCAAGGAAGATGCTTACAAAATTTGTCATTCTTCTAATTTCATCCATGGAGGTTTTCCATTTCCGAGTAAGTTCTCTTGGAAGGAAAATGACAAATTACAAGTATCCAATGAGTATGATCTCTAGATCACTCAAGAACAAGCATTAATGACTTCTCATTGATGCAACATGTATCGTTATCAGCTTCAGCTCCTCTTATTCCTGTGTATGTTTCGGATTATTCTCATCGAAAATTTTCTCGGCTGTGAATTTTGAAAACCATGTTATTTTCTCAGAGACAGGTTGTTTTTGCTGCTACTGAACTTTCCAAATGTTAATCTTCATTATCATGTGATGACTTTTTCTATCAACATGTTTTGATTTTAATGTCTACTAAATCTTCATCTACTCAATCTTATAATGAATCGTCACGTTCATCTAACTGACACTTGGCATGATTTGAAAGTGATTTCATCAACAAGCCTGTTTGGATTTTGGCGACACCTTGAACCCAGTCCCAGATGTCAGAAAATCTCCAATTGGACAAACTTACAGTCTATTTGGGAAAAATCAGCGGCCGCCTTTCCATCTTGAATGAACAAAATAAAATGGACTTTTAGGTGGAGTTTTGAACGAAATATCATGTATCTGGTGGGACTCTGAACTGAACAGATTATAGAGAAGCACCTATATAGAAAAGCAAAGAATTTTATTCTATGTAATGCCAATCAAGTTTCCAAGATTTCAAGAGCCTTGATTCTCTCACACTCCTAGATTTTTCCCTCCCTTCTTCTTTCTATGTTATGCAGTCACTTTTGAGTACAGCTTTGCCCCGCCCAAATCTGAGTTTTTAAAAGGCAGCGGGCTCGCAATTTTTGAGCGCTAAGTCTTTGTCTTAGTGCGAAATTGCACATATCTGTTTGCTCCCATGTCCTGGTGTCCAAGAGTTTGATTTACACCAATTCCGCACTCCTTCGTCGATTTTCAGGTAATCTTCGAACCTGATGAGAACCAAGGGTATATCAAACCCGAGACTCTTCAACAATGCGGAATAGAACTCAGAAACGTCTTTGAAATCAAGTATAAGAAACTTGACCTCAATCGACTATTACTGGAACCAAGTTATCAAAAACAAGAAGCATGGCCCGTAACCAAACTTGTAGTTAGAACCAAAACTATTAAGTTGATTTTTCAAGTTGTGACTTGAAGAAATCTAGTTTTTCATAAAGAACCAAAGAATAAATTTTCACAAAGAGTAAACTCAAATCGTGTATATTGATGTAATAATGTTGTAGGTTTTATGTATTTAAATGGGCTACAAAAGTAATTAAAATTAAAATATCATAAGGTAATAAGAAAGTAATTAGGAAACATCTAAAAATTAAGAAAATTAACAAATTGATAAAAGGAAACTAGATTAAAATGAAAGAAATTAGGTAACCAAACAAAAAGAAACTTTGACCACATAATAAAAGAAAACTTAGACCAATTTGATTGATGAATTTTGTGGCTCTCCTTCATAAATTCGTGCCCCAACTTCCTTCAAGAATTAGAAAATAAGTGTTTGCTAATTTGATTGAGAAAAGAAAACAACTCTGCATGGATTTTACATGTGCATGTTTTGTTGTTGTGCTTCCATCCCACTTATCATTAAATCTTTAGTTATTTTTCAAGTATCTTCGGTCTTTCTTTCCTCCCAAGTATCCTCTTCAATACTTCAAATATTTATTAAGTTCAATTCTTGTTGAAAAAAATATTTCTCTTTGATTTCTAGAATTAATCCATGTAAGATTTCACGCATTTTCTTGGTTCTTGATATTATCATTGGGCCTCCCATATCTTGACATGAATCTTTAACTTTGGGATTAAAGTTGGTTGCACCTTGATTCACATCAGAATCCATAAGCTCTTTTTCATCCATTTGGTAGGGCGTATGCTCTCAATTGAGTTTTCGTATCAAACTCTCGCTATGATGTGCATTCTGAATAGTGTGTGCAATTTATTTAAGTTGAAGACTAATTTCAATGATTATAGATGACAAAGAGATGTGAGCTTTGCTATATCGATTTGTATTGAAGTTCACGATATTCAATTGTTGAACTAATGCTAATACGCTATATTTTTAGTCAAAATTATAACAGAAGCTGTGCTCATTAACAACCTGTGCACCACATGTTGTTAAGGCTAGTTGATGTTATTGTATAGCATGCACTTCGCTGTATAATGAATTTTCCCTGTTCTCAACTGAGCTTGCATGTCTGTTTATATCATTGCAAATTAGATGATTCAACTACATCGTTAACCATGCTCACATATTCGTGTTCACTTTGATAAAACGTTGCCTTGTTTGACTAGTGAGTAGTGATTAACAAACACTTTAGAACTATGTTCATTCACATAAGGTTGTAGGCTGGAGAGTTTTGTGTTGTGTTTGATTATTGCCAGGAATCATTGCAATTCTAATGTGCTCACAGTTTTGATTTTCAGGCAATAGATCCTAAATGCAATCGCAATGAACCGTCTAATTCCCGATCTACCAAATTCGTTTCAGCTGAGGCTCAATGTATGTATGATGCCAGAAAAATAAATCACCAACCTCGTGGTATAAATGATACTTTGGAGCGTTGTCCAGAGGTGTGGCATTACATTTGCGCTCATCATCGGGAGACATTTTGCCCCAAGCCCAATGCAGTGACAGTCCCCCTAGTTCGAGAATTTTACGTAAATGCTATGGAGAGCGCAGATGACACGATCATGATGCGAGGGAGACAAGTATCATTCGATAGGTGCGCCATCAATAGATTTTTTAACTTGCCAGGCTTTTATATTGGTGTATTGGAGGGCGCTGAGTTTAGGAGAACTTACAACAGAATTATGTCGGCCAGGCAGTCAATGGAAAATGTCCCATGAGTACATCCACTTTCCCTCTACTCACTACACACAGCTCCGGCAATATGCATTTATTTATCGCTTCTTGCCTACTTTCGGTCCATCACACTAGTGATGTCACCAAGGACCGAGTCGTTCTGTTATCAGTATTGTACTGACGATGACAATCGATGTAGGGAGAATAATCCATAGCAATATTGCTCACTGTTGATGCTCACAGGGATGACTCTGAGGCTAGCTTTGATGAGCGAGGTTTTTTTATTTTGGTACGCCATTCTTTTTTATCTTTACTCTTCACTATTTGACCATCGAGGGCTATGCATATTTCAAGTTTGGGAGTGGTTGAATTAAACTTGTGATGTTCTGATTTGGGATATCAGATATGCTGTTATTGCAGTATGTGCATCTTATATATTCTGAACTGTGATATTGATAGTTTTTAGGCTAGTTTTTTGTTTTTGTCTGTCTTACGATGACCCTGTCTAAGTTGTATTTAAGAACTTGTGCCTATGATAAAAACTTATCAGGACAAGTATTTATTTATGATAAAATCTTTGTGGGAAATTGTGTTGGAAAGAGCTAGTTTGTTAGAATGGTTTGGAGGACATTTTCTTATTAAAACTGATCAATCTATTCAGGAGCAGCAAGCTGTTCTCAATAAATTACTGGGATATGATTTTGAAATTCTATACAATGAAGGGCGAATGAATAATAGACAGGAGGAGAGCAGCAGTACACAAGTAATAGTGCTAATTCTATGATGGCACTAACTCAAATTCATTGTAAGTTGTTGGATGCTATTAAGATAGAGCCACTGGAGTTAGAAGAATCGCAACAACTTGAGGAATCGACCCAAGAAAACCTGGTGGATTATTACAGCCATTAGAGATTCCTTCTCAGATATGTGAGGAATTGACTATGGATTTTATCACGGGTTTATCTGTTTCGTATGAATTTTGGGTAAACTTTTTACATTGGGCTGAATTATCTTATAATATCATTGCATTTATGTATTGGAAAATCTCTGTTTGAGGCGGTCTATGATCGTTTACCTTCGGTTTTATCTTCTTATCGAATTGGTACTGCTACTGCTGAGGCCGTTGAAGAAAATTTACAAAACCCTGATAAAGTTTTGTTAGCTCTGAAGGAAACATTAGGACAATCTCAATATTGAATGAAGCAGCAAAGTGATCAACATAGACGCGACGTTCACTTCGAAATTGGCAATTTGGTGTTATTGTTTATTGTTCTCAGTTACCAATTAATTCTGTTGGATGGCAATTTTGAATTCCAGGTTATATAAGTGTGGTGCTTCAATGGAAATGCAAATTTTGGTGCAGTGGCAAAAACTGCCTTTAGAGGACAAAGTTTTTTTTTTTTTTTTTTCAGGGAATGCAAATGTTAAGTAATAAAGAAGCAACGACTGAGTTGCAGAAGAATGAAGAGACGGAGAAAGGAAAAGCGTTGAGGAGGTGCAGAAAAAGAATAAGCCTAGTTGGCTTAAGGATTAGATGGAATGATTGCAATAAAAATAACGCCAATAACCGTCTGTAAAAAGATACAAAAACATAGTTCAATTGATGAATGAGATAAAGAATTTTCAACCAAAAAACAATTTCTTTTCTTTTCATCTTCCTCTCTTTGTAGTTTCTTATTTACACCAACCTGTTAACTAGGTTTTCACCTAGCTAATTATCAATCATTTACAATTAGGGTGACAAACGAGCTGACCAAATTGAGTTGAGTCAACTTAAAAAAATTTGTTTCACCAAGCCTAACGAGTTAAACGAGTTGAACCTAACGTAATTGTATCCATGCCACTAGAACTAAGTAGTTTAACTAAGTATGATTGTTTAGATTTTATACCTATAGTATATGTAAGTGGAAATGTTGCATAAAATTTAATCAACTTAGTAATACATTTGGTTAAATTAGTTTCATCATTAATTAGATGGCTTTATATGATTGGGTTATATTTAATGAACTACTCTATTTTTAAAGTTGTATTTTTGTACACATGGCTAACTATGGTTCATGTCCAATCATGGTTTAGTTAGGTTAGCTGATGGAATATTAAGCTAACCCTAAACGAGAGCCATTACTTCACTTCTTTCCTTCCGCTGTTTTCTACCTAAAACACTTTTAAAAGAAAAGCAGAGGTGATTGCTTCTGGTAAGAACTTCTTCCTATTTTACCGCTCGTCTTTGCGAGAGAAAGCTTGAATGATAGTGAGCATGAAAAAAATCGAGAGACTGAGAGATTTAATGGCGTTCTCGTTTTGCCCGTGAGATAGAGAAATGTTGTTTTACAGATTCTGAAATAACAGGAAAATATCTTCAATAGGTAATAAGAATCTTTTGATTTGCAGAAACCGAACACCTTCCTTGTTTATTGACTTAATATTTTTATAGTATTGTTTTGTTTTGATGTAAATCTAATGTTTTTGTTATTTCTCCTATATTATCATGTTTTGTGCTTGGCTTCTGATTCTTTGATTCAGTTTGTCACGGTCCGATCCTCCATTAAACAAAACCGTGACTTGTGAATTCTCGAAGTGGGAGGCGAAGGACAACATGCCTAATCTTCACAATCCAACTAGAATGCAACACTCACTCGAGCTACCTTGGTTTCTTAATATAGAAACTAATGTGCCCACATACAAAAATTGCATTCCAAGCTTGAAGTCTTGTAAAAACTAATAAGGAAAAGATCAATTTAGACCCTAACGTATAGGGCCATTGGTCATTTGGTCTCTGACGTTTTTTCTTTACCCAATCAGACCCTAGCGTATACGCCGTTTGCTATTCAAACCCTCTCGTTAAATTTTGCACGTGCTCTGCACATGTCCTGCTAAAACCCGAAAATATCCGTTCTAAAATCTCCAATTTTCTCTCTCTCTCTCCTCGCTTTTCTCTATCTATCGTTTTCTTCGGCTTCTCTTGTTAAGACTGTGAGTTTTCACAAATCTCGGCCTTCGTCTCATCATTTCTATGGCTACTCTGTTCATGATCTGATATAATAACAATACTGAATCAAAAAACTAATAAAATTATACATGGAGCAGATTTCCAAGTAAATGCTATAAACAACAGAACAAATAGCGGAATCCCCAATCAGAAAAGGAAGAGTAATAACATATAATTCACCTGAATTTGGGGAATTTCTGAGCTGCAGAGCAAGGAATTGCAATTTCGCTCGCCGCCCGAAGATAGTTCTAAGTCAAGAGCTCGTCGAGGCGGACAAGGGAACTGAAACCATGATATGTACGACAGCATCAAAGTTGGGCCTCAGTTTACCAGTTCAAACCCTTGTCTCATCATTTCGTCAAAGGGAACTGAATGTTATTACTCTTCCTTTTCGGATTGGGGATTCCGGTATTTGTTCTGTTGTTTATAGCATTTACTTGAAAATCTGCTCTATATATAATTTTATTAGTTTTTTGATTCGGTATTGTTATTATATCAAATCATGAACAGAGTAGCCATGGAAATGATGAGACGAAGGCCGAGATTTGTGAAAACTCAAAGTCTGAAGAAGAGAAGCCGAAGAAGACGATAGAGAGAGAAAAGCGAGGAGAGAGAGAAGATTGAAGATTTTAGAAGGGGTATTTTAGGGTTTTAGCAGGACATGTGCAGAGCACGTGCAAAATTTAATGGAAAATTTAACGAGATGGTTTGAATAGCAAACGGCATATACGCTAGAGAGTGATTGGGTAAAAAAAACGTTAGGGATCAAATGACCCCATATGTTGGGGTTTGAATTGAACTTTTCCCAAACTACTAATACCAAAAGTTAAAAACCATGCAGCAAAAATCTATAGAAGCACAATAACATAAATACAGACTATTGCCCATGTTATAATACAAATTATATAAAAGAGTAAAATAAAATATATTCTACTCCTATGCTATGCTCAAAACCATCGGACAAAGTTTCTTTTGCCTGTACATTTATTTCCTAAGTTGTCCTCTGAAATTCAAACAATATGCAGTTTCACATAATGAGCTTTTATAAAGTGCAGTAAATTTAAACGTACTCTAACTAATTACAAAGATATATGTTTATGTTTGATTGTCCACGTTATACTCTTTATTAACCTTTCCAATTATCATAAGATAAAAATCAATCTTATCTCTCTTTTTTCATGGTTATGAGATATTTTTATGTATCTTATATTTATTCCCGTCTAACACACGTCATTTGTCATTTAGTTAGCACTCACATGTAATCACACCTGTTGAATATTTTATACTGTATAACGTGTAAAGTATAGTACATAATTATGTGTAACGCTCTGAATGATTAGTCCTCACAACCTCAATACTCGTGACAAGTCGATTTGTCACTCATGCTTGCACATTTTTGTGATCTATGTGTCAATGATGACATACACTTCTAGCATGTTCTAGAAGTTTATAATGCATGTAACGAATCCATAATCATCATACGTATAATGTCATGTAGGCCACTATAAATGAATGTGCAACTAACCTTATGCACACCTATCCTTAAGTTCAAATAATCATATGCACTTAATCATCCTTATCAAGTGCGACTAAGCTGCTGCACCTATCTCCTAATCTCATTTAGTGTTTATTACTTAACACTAACCCTGAGATTATACCTAGTTTCATTGCTCCCTCTTTTCCACTACCTCTTAGGTAGAATAATATTTAATCTGCCTATGTATATAAAATAATGTTTAAATATTGACAACTCCAATGGAATAATTCAATCCATATTGCATCAAGGCAAGTAAATTCTAGTATACATCTACACACGTGAATAGAGTAATGACTACGCAAAGTATATCCAGTTCAGTGATCCCAATCTCAACTGCATTATCTCATACATATTCTAATGTATATCTACCTACATGCATCTAATATGAATGTATGCACATTCAATGAATATCTAATGTATATTCATTATTATTATTCACATTTACATGTTCTAATGTCTGCATGATTATCTGATGTTATTGTCTATATGAAGATACACCTGCGACCAAACACGGTCATAAACTGATGCGATCTGTATTGCTTGAAATGGTTTAGTGTTGTTATCTTTCCTTTGTGTGTCTGCAGACAGTTGTGGATATGACAAAGCTTTACTATGATACTTCCTCTGTAAATTGATGATTTCCTTATTTGAAGGAGAAGGTTCGTCCTTGCGTAGGGAAAGAGATTAAAGAATTATTTAATTTGAATTGATCTTAATTATTTGCGAATAGTTTTTAAGAGAAAAATTAGGTTTCTTATGAGGTGGCGATGAATTTTTGTTTAATTATGGCCTGGATCAAATCTGTTATTGGTTTAAGGAAATGTAATTTGTTTCTTGATTTACATTTTGCAAAGTTTAATATAATGAGTTATGATGGATTGTTGTCGATTGTGTTTGGATTTTTATCTAATTTAAGGGATATTTTTTGGGAAGGATCCCGTACTAGAGTTTGTTAATTCTAATTTAAAAATTGAGATTTTATTCCAATCTTGGAACTTGATTATCAAGATCTATTGGGTGGATTAGGTTTTCTCTCAATTTAAATTCTCATTCGTTCAAGAAATTTGATTTGATAAAATTTTAAATTTGATGTTGCGTAAGATTTAATGAGATTTTAATGAATTTCAAAATTTTATCTACTCTTGATTAATTAGAAAAATTAAAAAAAAAACCTCAAAGTATTGGTATTTAAAAAAAAAAAAAAACTTTAAACTTTCAATCTTAACAATTTAAACCTTAAACTATTAAAAACCTAACAAAGCAAATTCTGTCGGTCGGTCGATCTTCGTTCGTTCTCAAAAAACGCCACAGAACGGACGACCGATCTTCGACAAACGACTGTCCGTTATTTACAGGGCCACATGGCACTTGAAACATTGGATCGGATGCACAGGTTGGATGTGGACACCCTTTGTTGCACGTGCGGTGCACGGTGCTCAGGAATGGTCGACTGTTTCCGAATAACAGCCGATCGTTCTCACGCAAACAGAAGATCGTTCTTCGAGAATAGCTGCCTGGCTTGCGAGAACAACTGATCGTTTCGAGATATTGACCCTCTATTTGTGAACTAAGGGCGGAGAACGGTCAGACGTTCCACAAACACAGCCGACCGTATCGGGCTATTGACTCTCTGCCCTGAGAAGAACGGTCAGACGTTATATAATAACAGCTGACCGTTCTTAGAAAACGGACGGCTATTGCAGGCTATTGACCCTCCGTTCATAAAATTAGGGCAGAGAACGGAGGGTCACCACCCCAAACTGCCGTCCGTTCCCCAATAGCTTATATAGAAACAGAGGCCAAAAACTCATCCCCACCTTCGAAAAATTCAAAAGTTCTCTCGGCCCTTTTGCTATTTTTCTCAAAAATCCGATAGTTTTTTGCTCCATCTTGTTGATTTGTCCATTATCAAGTGTCTCCATTGATTTTCAGTCGAAATCTGACAAATCTAAGCTCTTAAATTCGCAAAAAAAATTTCCAAAAATCTCCATCAAATGGCTGAGAGATTTATTATTAGGCGAAAAGTTGATCCGTCGGAACGTCATTCATCGTCAACGTCGCAAGGAGGTGTGACACAAGATGACCCGACTAACCGGCCAGACGTACCGCAACCGCGGTCTAGGTTCATGTCGCTTCAATTTTGAAATCAGATGTGCAAAGAGCAGTTTGAGTTGGATCAATTACATAGCTCAGTTATGCATTCGAAGACAGTGGACTTTAAAGGTTTGGAGTCTCTGGAGATCCAGGAGATATTCGACAGAATCGGCATGCACAAGGTGTACAATGTGCAGGGCGAAAGCTGTGATATAATTGTTCGCCTATTTTTTGCAAACTTGACCTTTAGCGGGAGGTCGGGAATTATAAAGACGTACATCTTAGGTACGGAGATTGAACTTACTCAAGAGACGGTCAATAAGTTGATCGGATTTGCCAGAGAAGGGGCAAAGAGATACTATCATGCCTCCCAAGACTGTCCTTTTGTCGGATCAGATGAGGGAGTACAATTCATGAGACAAATTCATCGCAACTCTAACATTGCGGGGTTCGTGAATCCAAGATCCAAAGATTTGAATCTCAGAGCTCGAGTTATTCACAACATATTGTCCCACATCATCCTATTGTGGCATGTATATAGAGATCTCTTGAGCTGCATGAATCTATATGTCATGGAAAAGCTTTACAGTGGAGGCAGTTCGACCAGGTTCTTGATTTTAAGGCACATTTGTGAGATCGGGCAAACATGAAACAAGAATTTGCCCTACGACGTGTTGATACAGAAGATCATTTAGCGATGCCAGATTGAGCTCCCTTCTGGAGAGCAGATGAGAACACAGCGGGCCGTCGACGTTTTTGATAAGCTTCATTTGATTCGGATGGGCCTAGTTGAAGTCGACGAGACGTGGATGGAGAAGAGAAACCAGAGAGCATCCACCTCTCAGGATATTCCTATGGAGGAAGCCCCAGCACAGCTAGAGGTAGGGTCTCTTGTAGAGACACTCCATCAGCTCGAAATGAGATAGACAGAGTCCCATAAAGAGGTGATGGAGTCTCATAGATAGATGATGGAGTACCTTAGAAGGATGATGGACTACCAGAGAGATACGAGGTAAATCATCCAGTGTTGGATGGAGGCTGATAACAATGATGCCCAACCGCCCTCCCCATCATCTTAGTTTAAGTTTTGTAGTTTTTACTTTATTTACTTTATTTTAATGTAATTTACTTTGATGTAATTTAGTTGTAACTTCAAAATTTTGGAACTGTATAGTGATTATAAACATGTCATTCGAATATGCAGGAACTGTTTGAAACGAGCTATGGGGGAGTCATAAAACACAGGAAACTCCGTCTGATTTTTCAACTTTTTTTCACTAAATTACACATTATAAAAAATTAATTTTAAAAAAATAACAAACGATATTGGATTTACTTAAAAATTTGACTGTATTTTCACCAAACCATGGAAAGATAATAGAAAACGTTTCGTGATTTTCTAGTACTTGTACGATTTATTGTCATTTTAGAGAATTAAATCATAAAATCTACTTACATTACACATTATAAAAATTAATTTTACAAAAATACCAAACAACATTGGATTTACTTGAAAATTTAATCGTTTGTTTACCAAACCATGGAACAATAATAGGAAAAGTTTCGTGATTTTCTAGCACTTTTACAGTTTATTGCCATTTTAGGGAATTAAATCATAAAACCTACTTCATTAAACATTATAAAAAATTAATTTAAAAAAAATACCAAATAATATTTTATTTACTTACAAATTTGACCGTTTGTTCACCAAACCATGAAAAGATAATAGAAAATTTTTTGTGATTTTCTAGCACTTGTACTGTTTATTGCTATTTTAGCGAATTAAATTATAAAACATACTTACATTACATATTATAAAAAATTAATTTAAAAAAAATATCAAATGTTATTTGATTTACTTGAAAATTTGACCGTTTGTTTATTAAACCATGGAAAGATATTAGGAAACTTTTCGTAATTTTCTAGCACTTGTACAATTTATTGCTGTTTTAGCGAATTAAATCATAAAACATACTTACATACACATTATAAAAAAATTAATTTAAAAAAAATACCAAACGATATTGGATTTACTTGAAAATTAGACCGTTTATTCACCAAACCATGGAAAGATATGACTATATTCGGGTTGTACTTTATTATATCAGTTTCTTCGGACCAGAAGGGCATCGCAAAGCTAAGCTTAATGCTTGCAAGACATGTTTAAAAAAGTTGACAAAATACGTTTCGTTAGATTATGAAAAGAGTAGGTACTCAATCACATTGATAGATCTTCTGAGATTGATGGAGCAAAATATATATTAAATGAGATTCATTCTAAAAGAAAGTGTGACGACCCCGACCCGCCGAGACCGTCACGGGACGGGAACGAGACTTGACTTTGACATTTACATCTTTTTGGACGTAAGATTTTTTCGACTTTTTAAAACTCTTGAACATTTAAAATTGCGAGACATAAGTCAAAGGCATAAAATGAAAAACAGAAATGGACGACAGAAGTCAGAAGGCATGATAATTAGAAGACTTAAAACTGGAATGGACAACTGAAATAGTCAACAGAATGGACAACAGGAATGGACAACAGAAGTGCAGAAACTGTGGATGACAAAAATAGTGAACATAATGGACAACAGGAATGGACAACTGCAGGTGTGGACAACTACTGAAAAGGGCAAAATGGGTGACTGTTTTTAAATTCAACATTTCATCGATCGATCTGCTACCACAGCTGATCGATCGGCTACCTCTCTGTTTGACAGTTTACATCTCTTGATATAAAAAGCTTCAAATTTCAAAAATCCGATTCAAAACATATATATTCAACTAAAAGAAAAGACTCCAAGCAGTTACAGAATATTTCAAAATATATATATTCAACTGTCAGAACATAGGTTTTAAAACATCAACACAAAGTCTATACATCGTTTTAAAATCCCAAAAGCTGTACAGAATTTGACATACACTTCAAAAATACACCCCCACAGGTAAAGATTCGTCTGACTACTGCGACCAACTCCATGAGCTCGTCCCACCAACTGCATCTACTCATCGGCCTGAGGCACAAAATCCTCATCTGGAGGATCCATACCTACAACAAGAAGTTCAATTATGAGCCTAGAGCTCAGTAAGAACATACAATGCAGTGATATGCTATACATGAACTTTTGAAATACATGAACATTACTTTACATTACGTTCAAGTGACAGAAGGTATAAGTGGGGCTTATAGAGGAACTAGCGCAACAGAGGTGCACTATTAGGCACATAACAGGGATACAGAACAGGAATACAGAACAGGATGCCAGTCCTCGTCCCACTCTTAACCTTACATTACATTACAGGTTTTATCTTTCTTGACTTCAAACCTCGTGCATAAAACATTTACATGACTTTCAGGAAAATGTGTACGCATGAACATTTACGGTGCTTAAACATAACTTAAACAGGCTACAGGATAACAAGCAAAACAGAAAGCAAACTCATTCAACTTAAAACTTAACCTACCACCTAACTACCCGACAACCAAAAACCTAGTATCTCCGTGCTGTAGGGCCTTAAGGGCCAACTTATACGCATGAACTTACCTGATGTCCGTAGAGTTGAAAGCTTCGCACGCAAGTCCTCGGCAATACACGAACCTATATTGTGTATAATCGGACCGTTAACCTTAAACTTCATTAAAACTAAAGAGTAACTAACCTACATTTGTTAACTAATGAAAAAAGGTTACCTTTACTGGAGAAAACAGGAAAAAGGCAGAGTTTAGAACCGTCCCTGGTCGTTTGGAAGAGAGAAAGCAGAGAGGAGATGAAAAACATGGGGGTTTACGTAGAAGAGAAGAGAAGAGAAGGAAAGAGGGAGGGCTTCTCCAGCAAGTTTTGGACACTTGGCATCCATCCATTGGCTCCCCCCAACCACCTTAATTCCTTCCCAAACCGCCCCTCCATTGGTTCCTAATTAGTGGTTTTGTTTTGGTTATACATTAGTTTGTTTTTTCTGACTATTTAATTCAATGTAAACCCCGTCGATTCGGTTTCTCCGAAATCTCCTTATCCTACCAAATATCCTAATAAATTTTTAAGGTTCTAAACAAAACTTCTTGCTCGCAAAACGGACTTAAATTTCTCCACTTCCCCATTTTCGAGCACAATAATTAAAAACCGTAACACCGAAAAATCTCAGGTGTAACAGAAAGAGGCCGTGAACATGCGGTAAACATAATCTAACTTTATCGCATGTTCAACGCCTCTTTGTCTTCGAACGAATTCATTTAATATATGTTTCGCTCCATCAATGTGATTAAGTACTCAACTCTTTTCATAATCTAATGAAACGTATTTTGATAACTTTTTTAAACCTGTCTTGCAAGCATTAAGCTTACCTTTGCGATGTTCTTTTGGTCCGAAGAAGCCGATATAACAAAGTACAACCCGAATATAGTCATACGTTTCTTCGTCTATAACCGTGTGTAGAAGATTCCTGCACATAATAAAAATTATATTAAGAAAAATAATGAAAGTGTGTTTATGAAAAATTGGTTGAAATGTACATGTGTCCCGTCAAATGTGTGGAAACCCATAAATGTGTTTTGGGAAGCAGAAGCGGAAGCAGCGCCTGAAGTGGATCCTTTGTCGGGAAAAATATGACTATTATGTCTGTGACGCCGACATATACGATACGCCATCATAGATTTCTTCTTAGAAATTGTCGACCTCGACGGCTCATCGACATCGCGCACTCTTTTTTCTTCGGCCTACCAGGTTGATGTCTTCTCTCACGTAGACTGATTGGGTTCATTCCGTGTACAGGCGACCACATGTCAATGCCACTAATGAGACGAATGAAGTTTGAATACATCTCTACATATGTCGCCCCGTGATAGTGTCGATGAACGAAATTTTTCGGTGGCAGTCTCATGAAATGCATGCATGGAATGAAATGGACACATGAAATTCCAGTAAGCTCTCACCTGCAACAGTTGCACGTGTCTGCATTCAGGTTGACAACATATTATTTGTTGTCATTGCTTACCTCAAATCGTGCAACTCCTGCGAACACAGGATGCCAATTTTGAGCTGTACGTTCTAACTTCCCAAGCTTCTTCTTTATCTTAGGACACATGAGGTCTTTTGACTAGATGTAGCACCCGGTTCTATTAAACCAGATCTAATTTATCAATTATGATGTGCTAATTTTTATGGAAGAATTGGGAGAGAAAGTGAATAGGTTAGTTAATAACTATACAAGGACAAAAGGGTAATTAGCAATTTGAAAAGTGGATAACGTATTTAAGGAAAGAGGTTTTGGGTTTAATGCACTGTAGCTGCCATTCTGTTCATCCCTTTTTCTCTCGGCCATCAGTTCTCCAGCATGAACCTCTAGGTGATTCCCTTGCCCGATTTTCCTTCAACCAAGGTGAGTTTTGATTCGATTACTTGCTGTTTTAGTGTCTAGGTAACTGAAGGATGGCAATGTATGCGTTTTAGGAGTGCTGTGAGTGAGGGATAGGATTTGGGGTATAGCAATGAATCGGGAATGGTGAAGAAAAGGACTCCCAGGACTAGCCCCTTAGATTTCCGAATGTTTAGAACGAAGTTTAAGTAATGCTGTGCTTATGTTTTAGGTGAGCCAGCCCTTGGAATATCCTACAACCAGAAACCTCTCGGGAAGCCAGGTAAGTAAAGTTTGCTTGTGTCTTCGGGCCTACATCACAGAACATTAAGATTATGTTTACTTGAATGTGTCTATATGTTATGCATCATATTTTTAAAAATATACGACAATGAATTTGAATGCATGTTGGCATGGTAAGGAATGAACATAATGAAACAACTATGTGAATCAGATTTACTGTTAAGGGAATTAATCCGCCCCTTAATGAGACAGTGAATATTTAGACTTTGGAAAATTTGATCCGCTTCCCATCGAACAGGGGGATCGGAAACAGCTATGTGAATCAGATTTACTGTTAAGGGAATTAATCCGCCCCTTAATGAGTCAGTGGATATTTATACTTTGGGAGAGTTGATCCAACTCCCAATTTCACAGGGGGATCTAAACAGAAACGATGCATGAACAACTGAGTTGAGAAAGTAGAAATTGCATGTTTAGGAATTCATATTTCAGCATTTCATTTCATTACTGCTTTAATTACTTAGCATTAGACTAATAGATGAGTTTTGTGATGTAGGTGAAGAGGTGACAACAGGTGTGTTTACTGAGTTTGCTGAGGACTAGACTGGTTGGAGGAGTGCATCTATGTAACAATCTGGCAGTTGATGGGGCGGTTTAACTGATGTCAGTTGGTGTGAAGGTTTAGTTGACAATGTTTCAATTTAAGTGTGTCGAGTTTTCATGACAGTAGTGGTTTCAATATTTTGAATACGTTTTTGAGATTTTCTGATAATAGTATTCTGTTGGGTTTAATGTTGGTTCTTACTGGATTTTGGGTAATACAATGATTGAATTGTTTCTGAATGGTTTTCAGTGAAGTAAGTAAATTACTTTCCGTAGTTAGAGTTGTGTTTGCATAGCAAGGAGTAGTTGAAATGTCGCTCTGTTCTCTATTGATAGATGATGTCTATTGGCAGATGTTGAGTTGTTGTTCTGTTGTCTATCAGAGATGTCTTCAGTGGAAGCCATCAGAAGATATAAGTAGAAAATTTGTCGTTTTGTGATCGGTGGATGCCGAGTGTTAAATCCATCAGATGATGTAGAATGTAATTTGTCGTTTAGTGACCGGTGGATGTCGTGTGTTAACCTATCGGATGATGTAGTAGAAGTTTGTCGTTTAGGTCACCGATCGATGTCGTGTGTTAAATCTATCGGATGATGTAGTAAAAGTTTTGTCGTTTAGTGACCGGTGGATGTCATTTGTTAAACCTATCGGATGATGTCGAGTACTTTAACTATCGGTGGATGAGAGTAATATGTTTTGTCGTTTTGTCACCGAAAGAAGCCTTCTGCTATCTGTTTCAGCCTCTTCCGTTGACTTTGTACAGCGGCAGATGCGTTTGATTTTTGCAACTTTTAAAGTATTTCGCGATTAAACCTTCATTTCTTTTGGCCGATTATTCCTTAACATCCCAACTGATTATTCAAGCATTGTTCTATAGTTTTTTTTAACTCTATTTTTGCTCAAATGATTTCGCTGCAAGTCTTTAAATGTTTTGAGGTTTGAGAAAATGTCAAATTTTGACTTTTGAGCGAAGTTTTAAATTTTGTCCAAAAATTCTTAGTTATGTTCGGGTTTATGAGTAACAAACCGGGTTCAGAAAACTCGGGGCGTTACAGTATGGTATCAGAGACATTCAGTTAAATCGTTCAAAAGATTACTCATCAGTGCCGATCGTTGTATGGAAGTACTTCAACAACTGTAAGTGTTTATGTTACCCTTAATTAATAGATATTTAAGAGTGTAATTAACCCTGTACAGGAATTTAGTACAATGGCCAGACACCCAGAGAGACCTAGAGTGCCAAGAGAAATGCCAATTGTGAGAGGTGAAGAGGAGCCTAGTGTGATTAGGCAGCTGACAGATTTAGTTCGTCAGCAAACTGATTTAGTGCGCCAACAGTCTGACCAACTAGGAGTACTGTTGAACCGGGAGGTGCAAGGAAGTGCCAACTCGGGTTCTAGCAATGAACATTCTGGAGATAGATTCCGGAGACTAAGACCACCCACGTTTGATGGACAGTCATCTGATCCGGTTATTGCTGAAGGATGGCTTAGGAAGATTGAAAGTATGTTTAGGTGTGCCAAAGTGGACAACAGGAAATGGACAACAGAAGTGCAGAAACTGTGGATGACAAAAATAGTGAACATAATGGACAACAGGAATGGACAACTGCAGGTGTGGACAACTACTGAAAAGGGCAAAATGGGTGACTGTTTTTAAATTCAACATTTCATCGATCGATCTGCTACCACAGCTGATCGATCGGCTACCTCTCTGTTTGACAGTTTACATCTCTTGATATAAAAAGCTTCAAATTTCAAAAATCCGATTCAAAACATATATATTCAACTAAAAGAAAAGACTCCAAGCAGTTACAGAATATTTCAAAATATATATATTCAACTGTCAGAACATAGGTTTTAAAACATCAACACAAAGTCTATACATCGTTTTAAAATCCCAAAAGCTGTACAGAATTTGACATACACTTCAAAAATACACCCCCACAGGTAAAGATTCGTCTGACTACTGCGACCAACTCCATGAGCTCGTCCCACCAACTGCATCTACTCATCGGCCTGAGGCACAAAATCCTCATCTGGAGGATCCATACCTACAACAAGAAGTTCAATTATGAGCCTAGAGCTCAGTAAGAACATACAATGCAGTGATATGCTATACATGAACTTTTGAAATACATGAACATTACTTTACATTACGTTCAAGTGACAGAAGGTATAAGTGGGGCTTATAGAGGAACTAGCGCAACAGAGGTGCACTATTAGGCACATAACAGGGATACAGAACAGGAATACAGAACAGGATGCCAGTCCTCGTCCCACTCTTAACCTTACATTACATTACAGGTTTTATCTTTCTTGACTTCAAACCTCGTGCATAAAACATTTACATGACTTTCAGGAAAATGTGTACGCATGAACATTTACGGTGCTTAAACATAACTTAAACAGGCTACAGGATAACAAGCAAAACAGAAAGCAAACTCATTCAACTTAAAACTTAACCTACCACCTAACTACCCGACAACCAAAAACCTAGTATCTCCGTGCTGTAGGGCCTTAAGGGCCAACTTATACGCATGAACTTACCTGATGTCCGTAGAGTTGAAAGCTTCGCACGCAAGTCCTCGGCAATACACGAACCTATATTGTGTATAATCGGACCGTTAACCTTAAACTTCATTAAAACTAAAGAGTAACTAACCTACATTTGTTAACTAATGAAAAAAGGTTACCTTTACTGGAGAAAACAGGAAAAAGGCAGAGTTTAGAACCGTCCCTGGTCGTTTGGAAGAGAGAAAGCAGAGAGGAGATGAAAAACATGGGGGTTTACGTAGAAGAGAAGAGAAGAGAAGGAAAGAGGGAGGGCTTCTCCAGCAAGTTTTGGACACTTGGCATCCATCCATTGGCTCCCCCCAACCACCTTAATTCCTTCCCAAACCGCCCCTCCATTGGTTCCTAATTAGTGGTTTTGTTTTGGTTATACATTAGTTTGTTTTTTTCTGACTATTTAATTCAATGTAAACCCCGTCGATTCGGTTTCTCCGAAATCTCCTTATCCTACCAAATATCCTAATAAATTTTTAAGGTTCTAAACAAAACTTCTTGCTCGCAAAACGGACTTAAATTTCTCCACTTCCCCATTTTCGAGCACAATAATTAAAAACCGTAACACCGAAAAATCTCAGGTGTAACAGAAAGAGGCCGTGAACATGCGGTAAACATAATCTAACTTTATCGCATGTTCAACGCCTCTTTGTCTTCGAACGAATTCATTTAATATATGTTTCGCTCCATCAATGTGATTAAGTACTCAACTCTTTTCATAATCTAATGAAACGTATTTTGATAACTTTTTTAAACCTGTCTTGCAAGCATTAAGCTTACCTTTGCGATGTTCTTTTGGTCCGAAGAAGCCGATATAACAAAGTACAACCCGAATATAGTCATACGTTTCTTCGTCTATAACCGTGTGTAGAAGATTCCTGCACATAATAAAAATTATATTAAGAAAAATAATGAAAGTGTGTTTATGAAAAATTGGTTGAAATGTACATGTGTCCCGTCAAATGTGTGGAAACCCATAAATGTGTTTTGGGAAGCAGAAGCGGAAGCAGCGCCTGAAGTGGATCCTTTGTCGGGAAAAATATGACTATTATGTCTGTGACGCCGACATATACGATACGCCATCATAGATTTCTTCTTAGAAATTGTCGACCTCGACGGCTCATCGACATCGCGCACTCTTTTTTTCTTCGGCCTACCAGGTTGATGTCTTCTCTCACGTAGACTGATTGGGTTCATTCCGTGTACAGGCGACCACATGTCAATGCCACTAATGAGACGAATGAAGTTTGAATACATCTCTACATATGTCGCCCCGTGATAGTGTCGATGAACGAAATTTTTCGGTGGCAGTCTCATGAAATGCATGCATGGAATGAAATGGACACATGAAATTCCAGTAAGCTCTCACCTGCAACAGTTGCACGTGTCTGCATTCAGGTTGACAACATATTATTTGTTGTCATTGCTTACCTCAAATCGTGCAACTCCTGCGAACACAGGATGCCAATTTTGAGCTGTACGTTCTAACTTCCCAAGCTTCTTCTTTATCTTAGGACACATGAGGTCTTTTGACTAGATGTAGCACCCGGTTCTATTAAACCAGATCTAATTTATCAATTATGATGTGCTAATTTTTATGGAAGAATTGGGAGAGAAAGTGAATAGGTTAGTTAATAACTATACAAGGACAAAAGGGTAATTAGCAATTTGAAAAGTGGATAACGTATTTAAGGAAAGAGGTTTTGGGTTTAATGCACTGTAGCTGCCATTCTGTTCATCCCTTTTTCTCTCGGCCATCAGTTCTCCAGCATGAACCTCTAGGTGATTCCCTTGCCCGATTTTCCTTCAACCAAGGTGAGTTTTGATTCGATTACTTGCTGTTTTAGTGTCTAGGTAACTGAAGGATGGCAATGTATGCGTTTTAGGAGTGCTGTGAGTGAGGGATAGGATTTGGGGTATAGCAATGAATCGGGAATGGTGAAGAAAAGGACTCCCAGGACTAGCCCCTTAGATTTCCGAATGTTTAGAACGAAGTTTAAGTAATGCTGTGCTTATGTTTTAGGTGAGCCAGCCCTTGGAATATCCTACAACCAGAAACCTCTCGGGAAGCCAGGTAAGTAAAGTTTGCTTGTGTCTTCGGGCCTACATCACAGAACATTAAGATTATGTTTACTTGAATGTGTCTATATGTTATGCATCATATTTTTAAAAATATACGACAATGAATTTGAATGCATGTTGGCATGGTAAGGAATGAACATAATGAAACAACTATGTGAATCAGATTTACTGTTAAGGGAATTAATCCGCCCCTTAATGAGACAGTGAATATTTAGACTTTGGAAAATTTGATCCGCTTCCCATCGAACAGGGGGATCGGAAACAGCTATGTGAATCAGATTTACTGTTAAGGGAATTAATCCGCCCCTTAATGAGTCAGTGGATATTTATACTTTGGGAGAGTTGATCCAACTCCCAATTTCACAGGGGGATCTAAACAGAAACGATGCATGAACAACTGAGTTGAGAAAGTAGAAATTGCATGTTTAGGAATTCATATTTCAGCATTTCATTTCATTACTGCTTTAATTACTTAGCATTAGACTAATAGATGAGTTTTGTGATGTAGGTGAAGAGGTGACAACAGGTGTGTTTACTGAGTTTGCTGAGGACTAGACTGGTTGGAGGAGTGCATCTATGTAACAATCTGGCAGTTGATGGGGCGGTTTAACTGATGTCAGTTGGTGTGAAGGTTTAGTTGACAATGTTTCAATTTAAGTGTGTCGAGTTTTCATGACAGTAGTGGTTTCAATATTTTGAATACGTTTTTGAGATTTTTCTGATAATAGTATTCTGTTGGGTTTTAATGTTGGTTCTTACTGGATTTTGGGTAATACAATGATTTGAATTGTTTCTGAATGGTTTCAGTGAAGTAAGTAAATTACTTTCCGTAGTTAGAGTTGTGTTTGCATAGCAAGGAGTAGTTGAAATGTCGCTCTGTTCTCTATTGATAGATGATGTCTATTGGCAGATGTTGAGTTGTTGTTCTGTTGTCTATCAGAAGATGTCTTCAGTGGAAGCCATCAGAAGATATAAGTAGAAAATTTGTCGTTTTGTGATCGGTGGATGCCGAGTGTTAAATCCATCAGATGATGTAGAATGTAATTTGTCGTTTAGTGACCGGTGGATGTCGTGTGTTAAACCTATCGGATGATGTAGTAGAAGTTTTGTCGTTTAGTCACCGATCGATGTCGTGTGTTAAATCTATCGGATGATGTAGTAAAAGTTTTGTCGTTTAGTGACCGGTGGATGTCATTTGTTAAACCTATCGGATGATGTCGAGTACTTTAACTATCGGTGGATGAGAGTAATATGTTTTGTCGTTTTGTCACCGAAAGAAGCCTTCTGCTATCTGTTTCAGCCTCTTCCGTTGACTTTGTACAGCGGCAGATGCGTTTGATTTTTGCAACTTTTAAAGTATTTCGCGATTTAAACCTTCATTTCTTTTGGCCGATTATTCCTTAACATCCCAACTGATTATTCAAGCATTGTTCTATAGTTTTTTTTAACTCTATTTTTGCTCAAATGATTTTCGCTGCAAGTCTTTAAATGTTTTGAGGTTTGAGAAAATGTCAAATTTTGACTTTTGAGCGAAGTTTTAAATTTTGTCCAAAAATTCTTAGTTATGTTCGGGTTTATGAGTAACAAACCGGGTTCAGAAAACTCGGGGCGTTACAGTATGGTATCAGAGACATTCAGTTAAATCGTTCAAAAGATTACTCATCAGTGCCGATCGTTGTATGGAAGTACTTCAACAACTGTAAGTGTTTATGTTACCCTTAATTAATAGATATTTAAGAGTGTAATTAACCCTGTACAGGAATTTAGTACAATGGCCAGACACCCAGAGAGACCTAGAGTGCCAAGAGAAATGCCAATTGTGAGAGGTGAAGAGGAGCCTAGTGTGATTAGGCAGCTGACAGATTTAGTTCGTCAGCAAACTGATTTAGTGCGCCAACAGTCTGACCAACTAGGAGTACTGTTGAACCGGGAGGTGCAAGGAAGTGCCAACTCGGGTTCTAGCAATGAACATTCTGGAGATAGATTCCGGAGACTAAGACCACCCACGTTTGATGGACAGTCATCTGATCCGGTTATTGCTGAAGGATGGCTTAGGAAGATTGAAAGTATGTTTAGGTGTGCCAACATTGGAGAAGGAGACAAGGTCACGTTGGCAATATTTCACTTGGCTGGTGAAGCTCAGCTCTGGTGGGAGACAATAGAGACCACCACTGATGTTTTGGCGATGCCTTGGTCACAATTCAGGGACATTTTCTATGGGAAGTATTTTAACAGCACAGTCCAAACCGAGAAGAAGTTGGAGTTTTTGAACTTGAAGCAGACAGGGTCTGTGGCAGAATACAGTAGGCAATTTGAGTCATTTTCCAGGTTTGCTGAACATTTCGCTCACAAGGATGAGGATAAGGTGTTCAAGTTTGTGCATGGATTGAAGCTGGAAATTTACCGAGGAGTTAAATTTTGTGGTATTAAAGGCTTGACATTCAATGACATTGTGTCCACTGCTCTGGAAGTGGAAGAAGCTGAAAGGAAATGTGCTGGACCAAATGAGGTCCCACAAAGGTTTATCCAGCCACACCAACAAAGAGGAACGAAGAGGTCAAGTGAAGGCCAAAATAGCCAAGAAACAGGAGGGAAGGTACAGAATGTCAGGAAATTTCCCCAGTGTCATAAGTGTTCGAAGAACCACCCGGGCGAATGCAGACTGGGATTTGGGAAGTGTTTCAACTATGAGAAAGTTGGACACACGTTCAAAGAATGCTCAAAGCCTAAAATCACCAGATGCTACAATTGTAGCAAAGTCGGCCATATTAGTAGAGACTGTCCAGTTCCTAAGAGTGGCCCTGCTATGATTAAATCGAGCATATTTTCCATGATGGAGTCGGGTGATGAAGACCAGCTTGCTGTGGTGTCAGGTACTATATTGATCAACTCTGTGCCTGCTTTTACTTTGATAGATTCTGGTGCAACACATTCATTTATAGCATCTACATTTGTTGTTAAGTTAGATGTACAGTTTACCCCTTCCATGCATGTGTTTAATGTTGCATTACCCTCTGGTGAACGCATGCACTCTAACCGAGTGATGCTTGACAGTGATGTGTTAGTAGGGAGCGTAAGTCTACCTGCTGATCTTATTATTATGATTTGATGTAATCTTAGGGATGGATTGGTTGTTTAAACACCACGCCACAATTGATTGTAGGACTGGAATAGTTAGCTTCCAACCCCCTGGTAATTTGAAACATACCCTTAAAACTTTAAAGAAGAGCAAGGAAATGTCTGTGATGACTTTTATTAACACTAGACCTTCCCTATCTGGAAAGTACTTGTGCTTCTTAGCTAGCGTTTTAGACACACAGCTTGTAGGAAAGACAAATCCTCAAAATGTCTTAGTTGTCCAGGACTTTCTTGAAGTATTTTTAGATGACCTTTCTGGTTTACCACCAGATAGGGAAATTGAATTCGTTGTAGATGTTTACCCCGGCGCCGAGCCTGTGTCTAAAAATCCATATAGACTAGCACCTACAGAAGTTAAGGAATTGAAGAAACAGTTGGAGGATTTATTGGAGAAAGGGTTCATACGCCCTAGCTTTTCACCGTGTGGTGCACCTGTCCTTTTTGTCAAAAAGAAGGATGGATCGATGCAGATGTGCATTGATTATCGGGAACTAAATAAGCTAACTGTTAAGAACAGGTATCCATTACCAAGGATTGATGATTTATTCGACCAACTTAATGGTGCAAGAGTTTTCTCTAAGATTGACCTTAGGTCTGGTTATTACCAGTTGAAGGTTAAATCTGAAGATATTCCAAAGACTGCCTTTCGCACAAGGTATGGACATTATGAGTTTTTGGTTATGTCATTTGGATTGACAAACGCACCAGCAGCCTTTATGAATCTCTTGAATAGAGTGTTTCATGAATTTTTGGATAAATTTGTCATAGTATTTATCGATGACATTCTGATCTACTCACGAACCAAGGAGGAGCATGCAAGACACTTAAGCTTGGTGTTAGGGTTACTGAGGCAGCACCAACTTTACGCCAAGTTTTCTAAGTGTGAATTTTTGTTGGACCAAGTTCACTTTTTAGGACATGTCATCTCTGGAGATGACATATCTGTTGATCCAGTAAAGGTTCAAGCAGTTAAGGAATGACCCCAACCGAGGAATGCTACAGATATCCGGAGTTTTCTTTGACTTGCAGGGTATTATAGAAAATTCATTGAAGGATTTTCGAAGATTGCTACACCCCTTACTAAGTTAACAAGGAAAAGTGTGAAGTATATATGGACTGATGAATGTGAGCATAGTTTCCAGACCTTGAAACAGAAACTGACCAACGCTCCAATTTTAACCCTTCCAGTTGAAGATGGTAAATTTAGTATTTATTGTGATGCTTCCAAAATTGGTCTTGGTTATGTGTTAATGCAAGATGGTAAAGTAATAGCTTATGTCTCTAGACAGTTGAAAACACATGAGAAGAATTACCCTACACATGATTTAGAATTAGCTGCAATGGTATTTGTACTTAAGATTTGGAGGCATTACTTGTATGGACAATCCTGTGAGATATTTTCAGATCATAAGAGCCTGAAGTATATTTTCACACAGAAGGAACTAAACATGAGGCAACGTCGATGGTTGGAATTTGTAAAAGACTATGATTTTGAGATTAAATACCATCCCGACAAAGAAAATGTTGTGGAAGATGCTTTGAGTAGAGTAACAACATCAACCCTAACTATGATTTTCAATATACCTTTAGCCTTAGAGTCAGAATTCCAAAGGTTTAATCTAGAAATAGTGTCCAGTATATCAGCTATACTTTCAGCCATAACCTTAAAGCCTACCATTCTAGAGAAAATAAAGGAAGCTCAGACGAATGATGATGAGTGTAACAAGTACAAGTTAAGCATGAATTCTACGGACAAGTCAGATTTTAACCATTCTACCGATGGAATCCTTAAGTTTAGAAATAGATGGTTTGTTCCTGCCATTAAGGAACTTCGTGATGAGATTCTTTCTGAAGCACACTCTTCCAGGCTCTCTGTTCAACCTGGGAGTACAAAGATGTACAAGGATCTTAAACAGCATTATTGGTGGCCAGGCATGAAACGAAGTGTGGCAGAATATGTAGGATTGTGTTTGTGCTGTCAGCAGATTAAGGCCGAGCATCAGAGACCCTCAGGGACATTGCAACCCTTACCAGTTCCTGAATGGAAATGGGAACAAGTAACGATGGACTTTGTTGTGGGATTGCCTAGAACTGCAAAAGGACAAGATGCAATTTGGGTGATAGTTGATCGTCTAACCAAGTCTGCCCACTTTCTGCCGATGAGAATGACTTACTCAATGGATCAGTTTACTGAGTTGTATGTGCATGAAGCTGTTAGACTGCATGGGGTTCCAAGCACTATAGTTTCAGACCGAGACTCTAGATTTACTTCTAAGTTTTGGAAAAGTTTACACAAGGTTATGCGAACACAGCTTAGTTTTAGCACAGCTTTTCACCCTCAAATAGATGGACAGTCCGAAAGAACCATCCAAACACTAGAGGATATGCTTCGTGCATGCACATTGGATTTTCAAGGTTCTTGGAGCAAGTATCTATCCTTAGTAGAATTCTCTTACAACAAAAGTTTTCAAGCAACCATAGGAATGACACCATACGAGGCATTGTATGGGCGAAAATACAGATCACCTTTGTACTGAGATGAAGTTGGTGAAGCACAGTTGCTTGATCCTGACATTGTGCAACAAACTGTTGAGAAGGTTGCCCTCATCTGACAGAAAATTTTGGCAGAAAAGTTATGCAGATTGTAGGCGTAGAGAATTGGAGTTTGTAATAGGTGATGAAGTTTTTCTCAAGGTGTCCCCATTCAAAGGAGTTGTGAGATTTGGGAAAAGAGGAAAGTTGAACCCCAGAATCATTGGACCATTCTCGATCTTGAAAAGGATTGGGAAGACAGCCTACTAGTTACAGCTACCAACCTCTATGGAAGGAATCCATAATGTGTTTCATGTTTCCATGCTTAAGAAATGTGTACGAGATCCATCTCAGATTGTGGAACAACAGAGTATTGAACTTCATCCTACTCTTACATATGAAGAGAAACCAATAAGGATCTTAGACTATGCAGTGAAGGTATTGATCAACAAAGAGGTTCCACTAGTGAAACTGTTATGGCACAACCAGAACGTAGAAGAGACAACTTGGGAGTGCCAACAAGACATGATGGACCAATATCTAGAATTATTCAGGTACTAAATTTTGAGGAAAAAATTCTTTTAAAGAGGGTAGATTGTAGCACCCGGTTCTATTAAACCAAATCTAATTTATCAATTATGATGTGCTAATTTTTATAGAAGAATTGAGAGAGAAAGTGAATAGGTTAGTTAATAACTATACAAGGACAAAAGGGTAATTAGCAATTTGAAAAGTGGATAACGTATTTAAGGAAAGAGGTTTTTGGTTTAATGCATTGTAGCCGTCATTCTGTTCTTCCCTTTTTCTCTCGGCCATCAGTTCTCCAGCAGGAACCTCTAGGCGATTCCCTTGCCCGATTTTCCTTCAACCAAGGTGAGTTTTGATTCGATTACTTGCTGTTTTAGTGTCTAGGTAACTGAAAGATGACAATATATGCGTTTTAGGAGTGCTGTGAGTGAGGGAGGAGATTTGGGGTTTAGCGATGAATCGGGAATGGTGAAGAAAAGGACTCCCAGGACTAGCCCATTAGATTTCCGAATGTTTAGAACGAAGTTTAAGTAATGTTGTGCTTATGTTTTAGGTGAGCCAGCCCTTGGAATATCCTACAACCAGAAACCTCTCGGGAAGCCAAGTAAGTTAAGTTTGCTTGTGTCTTTGGGCCTACATCACAGAACATTAAGATTATGTTTACTTGAATGTGTCTTTATGTTATGCATCATATTTTTAAAAGTATACAAAATGAATTTGAATGCATGTTAGCATGGTAAGGAATGAACATAATGAAACAGCTATGTGAATCAGATTTACTGTTAAGGGAATTAATCTTCCCCTTAATGAGACATTGGATATTTAGACTTTAGGAAATTTGATCCGCTTCCCATCGAACAGGGGGATCGGAAACAGCTATGTGAATCAGATTTACTGTTAAGGGAATTAATCCGCCCCTTAATGAGTCAGTGGATATTTATACTTTGGGAGAGTTGATCCAACTCCCAATTTCACAAGGGGATCTAAACAGAAACGATGCATGAACAACTGAGTTGAGAAAGTAGAAATTGCATGTTTAGGAATTCATATTTCAGCATTTCATTTCATTACTGTTTTACTTACTTAGCATTAGGCTAATAGATGAGTTTTGTGATGTAGGTGAAGAGGTGACAACAGGTGTGTTTACTGAGTTTGCTGAGGAATAGACTGGTTGGAGGAGTGCATCTATGTAACAATCTAGCAGTTGATGGGGCGGTTTAACTGATGTCAGTTGGTGTGAAGGTTTAGTTGACAATGTTTCAATTTAAGTGTGTCGAGTTTTCATGACAGTAGTGGTTTCAATATTTTGAATACGTTTTTGAGATTTTTCTGATAATAGTATTCTGTTAGGTTTTAATGTTGGTTCTTACTGGATTTTGGGTAATGCAATGATTTGAATTGTTTCTGAATGGTTTCAGTGAAGTAAGTAAATTACTTTCCGTAGTTAGAGTTGTGTTTGCATAGCAAGGAGTAGTTGAAATGTCGCTCTGTTCTCTATTGATAGATGATGTCTATCGGCAGATGTTGAGTTGTTGTTCTGTTGTCTATCGGAAGATGTCTTCAGTGGAAGCCATCGGAAGATATAAGTAGAAAATTTGTCGTTTTGTGATCGGTGGATGCCGAGTGTTAAATCCATCAGATGATGAGAATGTAATTTGTCGTTTAGTGACCGGTGGATGTCGTGTGTTAAACCTATCGGATGATGTAGTAGAAGTTTTGTCGTTTAGTCACCGGTGGATGTCGTGTGTTAAACCTATCGGATGATGTAGTAGAAGTTTTGTCGTTTAGTCACCAGTGGATGTCGTTTGTTAAACCTATCGGATGATGTCGAGCACTTTAACTATATGTGGATGAGAGTAATATGTTTTGTCGTTTTGTCACCGAAAGAAGCCTTCTACTATCTGTTTCAGCCTCTTCCGTTGAATTTGTACAGCGGCAGATGCGTTTGACTTTTGCAACTTTTAAAGTATTTCGTGATTTAAACCTTTATTTCTTTTGGCCGATTATTCCTTAACATCCCAACTGATTATTCAAGCATTGTTCTATAGTTTTGTTTAACTCTATTTTTGCTCAAATGATTTTCGCTGCAAGTCTTTAAATGTTTTGAGGTTTTAGAAAATGTCAAATTTTGACTTTCGAGCGAAATTTTAAATTTGGTCCAAAGTTTCTTAGTTATGTTCGGGTTTATGAGTAACAAACCGGGTTCAGAAAACTCAGGGCGTTACAGTATGGTATCAGAGACATTCAGTTAAACCGTTCAAAAGATTACTCATCAGTGCCGATCGTTGCATGGAAGTACTTCAACAACTGTAAGTGTTTATGTTACCCTTAGTTAATAGATATTTAAGAGTGTAATTAACCCTGTACAGGAATTTAGTACAATGGCCAGACACCCACAGAGACCTAGAGTGCCAAGAGAAATGCCAATTGTGAGAGGTGAAGAGGAGCCTAGTGTGATTAGGCAGCTGACAGATTTAGTGCGTCAGCAAACTGATTTAGTGCACCAACAGTCTGACCAACTAGGAGTACTGTTGAACCGGGAGGTGCAAGGAAGTGCCAACTCGGGTTCTAGCAATGAACATTCTGGAGATAGATTCCGGAGACTAAGACCACCCACGTTTGATGGACAGTCATCTGATCCGGTTATTGCTGAAGGATGGCTTAGGAAGATTGAAAGTATGTTTAGGTGTGCCAACATTGGAGAAGGAGACAAGGTCACGTTGGCAATATTTCACTTGGCTGGTGAAGCTCAGCTCTGGTGGGAGACAATAGAGACCACCACTGATGTTTTGGCGATGCCTTGGTCACAATTCAGGGACATTTTCTATGGGAAGTATTTTAACAGCACAGTCCAAACCGCGAAGAAGTTGGAGTTTTTTAACTTGAAGCAGACAGGGTCTGTGGCCGAATACAGTAGGCAATTTGAGTCCTTGTCTAGGTTTGGTTAACATTTCGCTCACAAGGATGAGGATAAGGTGTTCAAGTTTGTGCATGGATTGAAGCTGGAAATTTACCGAGGAGTTAAATTTTGTGGTATTAAAGGCTTGACATTCAGTGAAGTTGTGTCCACTGCTCTGGAAGTGGAAGAAGCTGAAAGGAAATGTGCTGGACCAAATGAGGTCCCACAAAGGTTTATCCAGCCACACCAACAAAGAGGAACGAAGAGGTCAAGTGAAGGCCAAAATAGCCAAGGAACAGGAGGGAAGGTACAGAATGTCAGGAAATTTCCCCAGTGTCATAAGTGTTCGAAGAACCACCCGGGCGAATGCAGACTGGGATTTGGGAAGTGTTTCAACTATGAGAAAGTTGGACACAATCACCAGATGCTACAATTGTAGCAAAGTCGGCCATATTAGTAGAGACTGTCCAGTTCCTAAGAGTGGCCCTGCTATGATTAAATCGAGGATATTTTCCATGATGGAGTCGGGTGATGAAGACCAGCCTGCTGTGGTGTCAGGTACTATATTGATCAACTCTGTGCCTGCTTTTACTTTGATAGATTCTGGTGCAACACATTCATTTATAGCATCTACATTTGTTGTTAAGTTAGATGTACAGTTTACCCCTTCCATGCATGTGTTTAATGTTGCATTACCCTCTGGTGAACGCATGCACTCTAACCGAGTGATGCTTGATGTGTTAGTAGGGAGCGTAAGTCTACCTGCTGATCTTATTATTATGATTTGATGTAATCTTAGGGATGGATTGGTTGTTTAAACACCACGCCACAATTGATTGTAGGACTGGAATAGTTAGCTTCCAACCCCCTGGTAATTTGAAACATACCTTTAAAACTTTAAAGAAGAGCAAGGAAATGTCTGTGATGACTTTTATTAACACTAGACCTTCCCTATCTGGAAAGTTCTTGTGCTTCTTAGCTAGCATTTTAGACGCACAGCTTGTAGGAAAGACAAATCCTCAAAATGTCTTAGTTGTCCAGGACTTTCCTGAAGTATTTTTAGATGACCTTTCTGGTTTACCACCAAATAGGGAAATTGAATTCGTTGTAGATGTTTACCCCGGCGCCGAGCCTGTGTCTAAAAATCCATATAGACTAGCACCTACAGAACTTAAGGAATTGAAGAAACAGTTGGAGGATTTATTGGAGAAAGGGTTCATACGCCCTAGCTTTTCACCGTGTGGTGCACCTGTCCTTTTTGTCAAAAAGAAGGATGGATCGATGCGGATGTGCATTGATTATCGGGAACTAAATAAGCTAACTGTCAAGAACAAGTATCCATTACCAAGGATTGATGATTTATTCGACCAACTTAATGGTGCAAGAGTTTTCTCTAAGATTGACCTTAGGTCTGTTTATTACCAGTTGAAGGTTAAATCTGAAGATATTCCAAAGACTGCCTTTCGTACAAGGTATGGACATTATGAGTTTTTGGTTATGTCCTTTGGATTGACAAATGCACCAGCAACCTTTATGAATCTCATGGACAATCTCCTACACAGAACCACATTTCCAAGTAAGTTCCCAGGAAAGGCTAGAGGAATCACAAACGGTCTCACTTAAAATCCAATCTATTTGACAGAACTTCCTTACGCAGTACAATTACACCACTAAATAAGTTGTACGACAAACAATAGCAAATGTGATCCGACACAGTTGTACCTTTTGTCGATTCGACATAATTTTCCATCCGCGTTCGTCTGGAGTGTCTAGGTCTTCCTTTAATATTTGCAAAAACTATTTCCATGAGTCTGTGCACTCTGACTCCACGTTGGAAATGGTAACAGGATATATGTCATCGTCGCCATCAATACTAGCGGCTGTGAGTAATTGGCCAGGGCAAAAACTCTTCAGATGACAACCATCCAAACAGATAATAGGTCTGCTATGTTGCAGCAAACATGCCTTGCAAGCAGCGATACACACGTACATTCTTTCAAATACGCATGACTCATTCTTGCCATTGCCCACCAGGTAACCATGTATTTTCACTATGCTACCTGGATTTGATCTAAATATTTCTGCTGCGTATGAATGCAGTAGCTTGAATTGTTCATCGCTCATCCCGTCATTAAGTTCTCGAGCATCGCTTCTTGCTCTTCTGGCAAGACTGAGTGTAATGTTCACATTCAAATCCTTTCTTACCGTCTCGATAATAGAAGTAATTTCCCGTGTCGTCCGAATACCATTCCATGTTTGCAGCTTGATTAGTTACCTCGTCTGCATCAACCCATCTACCTGAATCAGAATCCATCAATGTTGTTAATAAAGAGAGAAATAAAACATTGCTATAAATACAATGTTGCTAGAGGTTTCAGAGTTTTTGAAATATATGAGTTCAGCATTAAGGGCCATTTCGTTATATAGTATTGTAGAACGGACAGTCGTTCCACGAGAATGGCCGTCCGTCCCTTTTAGCCCGTGACTCAATAATTGTCACGGGCCGGATACTGTTTGGTAGAATAGACGACCGATGTACTGCAAGGCCGTCTATTCTCCCAAACAGTATCCGGCTCGTGACTTAATAATTCTCACGGGCTGGAGACTGTTTCGTAGAACGGACGGTCGTATTGAAAGGCCGTCCGTTCTCCCAAACAGTGAGCAGCTTGTGACTCAATAACCGTCACAAGTTAGAGACTGTTTGGAAGAACATAAGGTCTTTCAATACAATGGTCGGCCCTTCTGTGGAATGTCCGGCCGTTCCTCCGCCCTCAATTTACCAACGAAGGGTCAATATCCCAGAACGGTCGGTTGTTCTCGCAAGTAGGGCCGCTGTTCTCAAAGAACGGTCAGCTATTTGCGTGAGAACGGTCGGCTGTTCTCTGGAAACAGCCGACCGTTCTTGAGCACGTGCACCGCACGTGCAACGGAGGGTGTTCACATCTAACTTGTGCGTTCGATCCGATGTGTCAAGTACCACGTGGCCCTAAAAATAACAGACGATTGTTTGTCGAAGACTGGCCGTCCATTTTTTGGCATTTTTTTGAGAACGGACAGAGATCGGCAGACCGACAGGGTTTGTTTTATTAGGTTTTTAATAGTTTAAGATTTGAATTGTTAGGATTGAAAGTTTAAGGTTTTTTTTTTAAAAAAAAAAACCAATGCTTTGAGGTTTTTTTTTATAAAAACCCTAGAAAATTTGATTTAGTTAAGATTTTATGATATTCAAAGAAAATTGAATTTTGATTAACTTAAATATTGAAATTTATCTCAATTCAAATTGTAAATGTATTGTTAAAATTTGAAGATGTTACACTTTTGATTTGGATTTGAGCCCATTAAATTGCTTCGAGAAAGAAGAGAGATGGACCAGAGCGTGTTCCTTTGACTTTTGAAATTGAGACAAGATTTGGTCTATATTTCTACTTAAGCTTTTAGCAACCAACAATGGAGATTTATTAGATTTGGTCTAATAAAGATTTGGTCTATAAGCTTTTAGCAACCCCATAAATATTTTTTTTTTAATCTTGTATTCAAAGACAAATTTATGTTTTACACTACTATTATGATGATTATGGAGTATTTAGAGAAAATAATACAATTTACATGAAAGTTAAATGATGTAATAAGTAGATAACTTAATTGAATTAAAAGTAATTTTTTTATTGCTGAAACGGTCAACCTATAAGGCTTGAAAAGCGCTGTTGTGCAACCCCGTACAGTTTAGTCAAAGATTTTTCAAGCATAGGTAAAAATTTATCAAAAGAATGTGATGTCTTTGAAAATGTAAATGAAGAGTTTTTTATTGAAAAATTACACATATAAGCCAAAAAAATGTTATGAGTACAACTTGTAATACAATCAAGTGAAAAAATATGAAGAATGGCACCTAGCAAGGTGGGTATGTGGATAGAGTGCAGCGTGCTCGGGTAGACGGAGTGCGCGCTTTGCGATGCTGCGTCAAGAATTTCCAAAAATCATATTTTTTTAGGTTTTTGACGTTTTAGGGTTTTCAAATTTTATATTTTCAAGCTTATTAGAGTTTTCTATATTCTTAGAGTTGTTTTGGGCTATTTAGCACTATTTTTAGAGTTTGTTTGCATCTATTTAAACACTCATTTTGTACTAATTTATACAAATAAAATACACAACTTTGAGGCTAGGTTAATTCAAAGGTGGGGGATACCCATCGTGAGCAAGAGTCTCCGTACTAAGGATTTAAAGTAAGTGATGTTGCTTGTTTTTGGACTTTTGGCCCATATCACAAAGTGTTAAGATAACATGTATAATCAAGGAAAGGGAAAGGTGAGTTTCAATCAAACTCAATTGAGTAGTCTTTTAAGGATATTGCCATTCAAGACTCTCACTCTCATTTTTAAATATTTTTATTTTATTTTACCTTAATTATTTCAAATTAAAATTTATAATGGAGACAATCATTTGCATCGCCAAGAGATCAACAACGATAGTATTAATTTTTTGAAAAATTTAGATATTGTAAACTATGTATATTTTTTACTTTGTATTGTAATTTGAATTACTTTTGTAGAACTTGTAATTTTTTTTATATTTTGCAAATTATTGTCAATTAGTTTGGTGCTAGTTGAGGTATATCTAATTTGTAATGAAGCATTTGTCAAAAATTTATAATGATATCATATGATATTTTTTTTATTAGATTGTCTCAAATAATTTTTATCCAAAATACATGTCATTTTATATATTAATCAAATAATTGTGTTAGTAACTTAAACGGCTAATTTTTATATTTTGCCATTATAATAATAAAAATTATTATAATTTTAATAACTAAATTTTTAAACAATAGGTTAATTATTGTTTTTAACCATGTACTATGCACTTTATTTCTGTTATGTAGCACTCGACATTTTTGCCATGTAAATATTCCTTGAATTATTAAACGAGAAATTATTTGCCATTAATACTGTAACGACCTTTATCTGTACCCTTATTTTTCGTATTATTTTTTTTATACTAAATCTTTAAACCTAACGTTTGAGCGGAAATAAAACTTTTAAAGTCGGAATCGAAATTGGAATTGAAATCGGTGAAGTCTATGTTTATAAACCATTTAAACAAAAGCTTAAAACAAATATAAAACAATTAAATAAAAACTGAAACAAGTGGCCAGGGATAAGAGGGACATTTGTCCCTGAAAAGCAAGGGGCGATCGATCGCCCATTTCAGGCGATCCATCGCCATATGCAAAAACAGGAGGGGCGAATGTTCGCCCCTCAAATCGGTGAACGATCGCCTCGCGATCGTTCACCAGGCGATCGATCGCCACACGCTCTGGAATTTTTCCAGAGCGTGGCGACCAAAGGGGCGATCGATCCCCTCCTTAGGAGATCGATCGCCACCCTCCCTGGAATTTCATTTCCAGGGAGCGCCTTCCTCCCCTTTTCCCTTTTCTCTTCCTCTTCCATTCTTTCTTTTCTATTCTTCTTTTCACTCATATACGTTAATAAACACAATAACATCATAATATAAACTCACTCATATCCTTGTCTTTTTTGCACTTCACCGAATCACCCTAAATAATGACTCAAAAGTGTTTAAAACGTGATCAATTTTTGTGAAAACGAACTGCGTGGATATGTTTGAAAACCATATAAAATCCCCTATGAAAATTTAAAACAACCAAGCAGTTCCAGAATTTCAAAATAAAAGTCGTCACTCAAGCATCCTATACATATTCTATCCATTTTGTCCCAAAATACTTACATACAGTCCCCACGGGTCAAAACACACCGACTGCGCAGAACACCTTCGCGGGCATTCTCCATCAATCTGTACGATCATCTGGTAGGGTAAAATCCTCCTCACCTGGATCTATGTCACCTACACCATAAAGACATCTATGAGATAAAAATCTCAGCAAGCTTTACGTAAATGTTAATGCATGATCATGTATGCTCAATGCTATGAAAACCGTCCATGTCATTTCATATATCAGTACGTGTCAGTTTATGGTTATCGAAAACGCTCGACAGATAGATAGGGCACGTCCAGCAGTTAGACAGCCCACACCATCTGAAGGGAGGAAAATAGATATTGACCCTAAGTATGGGATAGAATTAAAGCCCTTGTGTGGCGAGTTTGGAGTTTTGGAGGGGTGGAGAAAGGTGACTTGAAAAGAACGGAGCGATTGTAAATCATAGTATAAGGCCGCAAGACATGAGACGGTAATGCCAAAGATCGCAAGCTAAGTCAAATTTTGAGGAAAAAATTTTAATTAAGGTGGATGGAATGTAACACCTGGCTTTTTTACGGGTTTTAGTAATCATATATATAATGGCATTTTTGTAAATATGTCAAAGTAAGTCTGTTTTGGAAACATAAAGCGTTATTGATATCCTAATGATTAACTTGGATTTTAAGAAAATTCCAAGAATTTTAGGAGTTTAACGCTAATTTTACGAGAATTACATTTCTCGTAATATAAAGGACGTTTTAATAAAAATAGTAAACGAGGCCCGTTTTGCAAACGAACAGTTTTAATAAAGCCCTAACAATAAGTTTGAGTTAATGGCAAAATGAGGAAATTAGGAGAAACCCGAATCGTTAGCAATTAACGAAACAAAGGACGAAACGAATATAAAAACAATGGAAGGGCAAAATAGTAAAATGTTATTTTATTAAAGTTATTTTATTACTTTGTTTTGTTTTAAAAGAAAACTTGTTTTCTTTTAAAACAAACAAATGGCTTCACGATGAAGCCATTCGTTCGTTCCTCGCGGGCAGAGAACAGGGGAGAGCAGAGAGTGTGACGAGCGATGATCGGCTGTGCAAAACTGCCGACGACTCTCGACGTTTTCCGGCCAGACGGCGTCGGCGATTCCAGGCCACCATTTTCGGCCATCTCCGCGCGCGAACCGACTGGTAAGGCTCGGTTTCTCCCTGTTTTTGGTTCGTTTATGGCAGTGTGTGACGAGCTTAATTTTGCTCTGATCGCCGGTTGTTTTTGGCTGCCCTCAGCGTCAGATTGCCGAGCTCAACGCCGGCAAGGATTGCCGAGCAATGGTGAGCTCGGATTGGTGGAAAAACTGAGGGCTCCAAATTGGGGAATTCGGGTTTTCCTATGTAAAGCCTTGAAATTTGATTAGTTTATGTTATTTAGGTATGAGGAGGATAGATTGGTGAAGAAATTGGTGTGAATTGATGAAAAATCGAAATGGAGAAATTTCCCGGGTTAGGGCAGTTCGGGTTTTGCCTGATTTGACCTAGTTACGGTCGTTTGTTTCAAAATTCCTTTTGGTAGGTTAAAATAGGTTATTAGAGGAGTACGTGGCCGCTGGAATCGTTTGATTCCGATAACCGACGCAAAAGTTACGTGCGTTCGAAGTTTTAGGTCGGTTTTTACAGAACCCAAATTAGTGGCCCGTTTAGTTAGTTTTAGTTGGATTAGGCTATAAATAGTAGTTTGAAAGTAAATTGGTGAATGCGGGCTTAATTTTAATGAAGTTTGAATATTTGTCGTAGGTCGAGCCGTAGGTGGGCAGGTAACCGAGTAGCCCCAGCGAGCTACAGAAGACAGGTAAGTTCTCGTGATTTGCTGTGGCCGATAGGCCTACACCATATGTCGTGTTTCGTTGTCGAGGATATTTGGAGTTATGTGTGTTTATTCGCTTTGGTTGGGTAGTTTAGGGTTAGGCCTTTTATAGGTTATGCTTGTATTGTTCGATGGTATGCACTTTGTATGTTTATGTTATGCTTTTACTGTTATGCATCACTGTTTATAAAAGTCATGAAAAATGAATTTATGCATGAGTTCACGAAAAGAAACGAATGAAAGTAAAGTGAAAGAAATGAATGAAAGTAAAGGAAATGTGATGACATGAAATGAGACGACTAATATGAGATGACTATGATGACTTACATGAGACGACTTACATGAGATGACTACATGATAAATTGTAACGCCCTGGGTTATCTGAACCCGGCTCGTTACTCAAAAGCCCGTACATGACTAAGAGATTTCATCCGTATTTTTTTTTTTAAAAATTTTCTCAACAATCGACTCTTGACATAAGTTAGAATCCAAAATAAATAAACATTTAAAACTTGCAGCGGAAATCATTTGGACAACAATAGAAATAAGCAAAACTGTGAAAAACGTCGCTAGGATAATCGTTCGGAATGTTAAGAGTTAATCGGCCAAAAAGAAATAGTGGTTTAAATCGTGAAATACTTAAGAAGTCAAATTCATCTGCCGATGAATAAAGTCAACAGAAAAGAATGAAACAGGAAATAGAAGGCTTCTTCCAGTGACTAAACGACAAAAGTCCTCCTACATCTACCGATGACGTCAGCACGCATCTGCCTATGAGTTTAGTGAGACATCACCCGATAGACTTAAACCTACACCTTCCGATTGAGTAAACTGCATACACCGATCTCTAAACGACAAACTTCCTACTTATATCTTCCGATAGACTTCATCTACCGATAGTGAATAGAACAACGACTCGACATCTGCCGATAGACTTCATCTACCAATAGTGAACAAAACAACATCTTCCGATAAAACAAGCTATATATACCGATCACTAAACGACAAATTTCATTCTATATCATCCGATGGCTTCCACTGAAGACATCTTCCGATAACTTTATCGAAACATCATCCGATGACTTTACTGAAGACATCTTCCGATAACTTTACTAAAACATCATCCGATGACTTTACTGAAGACATATTCCGATAGACGACATAACTATAACTCGACAGCTACCGATAGACATCATCTACCGATATGGAACAGAACGACGTGCCCACAACTCCTTGCTATACAACACGGCTCTAACTACAGAAAAGAATCTACTTACATTACTGAAATCATTCAAATACCATTCTAACCAATGCATTACTCAAAACAATCCAGCAAGTGCCAACATCAAATCTCAGCAGAATACTATTATCAAAAAAGACAACTCAAAACATTTTCAAAACATTGAAACAACTACTGTCATGAGAACTCAACCTATTCAAATCGAAACATTATCAACTACACCTTCACTCCAACAGACATCAGTTAAACCGCCTCATCAAGTACCAGATCCGTGGCATGAGTATGCACCCCCAACCAATCTATCCCTCAATGAATTCAGAGGATTCACCTGTTGTCACTTCTTCACCTACATCACAAAACTCATCTATTAGCCTAATGCTAAGCAAGTAAAGCAGTAATGAAATGATATGCTGAAACATAAATTCCTAAACATGCAAATTTCTACTTTCTCATCTCAGTTGCATTCACATACGTTCATAAGCTGATCTGATCCCTCGGTTCCCTTGGGAAGTGGATCAATTTTCCCAATGTTATACATCCTCTACTCGATTAAGGGGCGGATGAATTCCCTTAATAGCTGATCTGATCCCTCTGTTCCCTTGGGAGTGGGATCAATTCTCCCAATGTTATAAATCCCTTCATAAGTTAAGGGGTGGATTAGTTCCCTTAATAGTTTGTCTGTCACATTCAATTCATACCTTATCGTTCTTACATGGAAATTCATTTTCGTAATCTTTCAAAAACATGATGCATGACATACAAAATCATTCACAAAATACATAACCCTACTGTTTTGTGATGTAGGCCCGAAGGCACATGCATACTTTACTTACCTGGTCTTCTGGATGGTTTGGTTGAAATCTCCTCCGGGAATTAGCTCGAACCTAAATCCATAAACCGATCATTAATTAAACCTTCACTAAACTTCATCCTATTCAACCAGAGACCTAAGGAAACTAAGTGAGAACTCTGGTCATCATGCATTCCCGATACTGCACTAAACTAAAACTGACACTCATCTATAGCATCCTCGAAACCCTCGCATTGGACTCCCTCGGCTATCTAACTGCTAAAATATAAGAAATAGGGAAAAACTTACTTAGATAGAAGAAGAGTCTGGTGGAAGATTCGTCGAGAGCTCCGCTGAGCTTGAGCTGGACACCGAAAAGGAATAAATGATGAAACAGTGGCGGCTACAATGCATAAATCTCTAAACCCCTTCCCTTAAATAGGTCATCTACTTTTAAATTGTCATATTTACATAAATGCCCTCGCTTAGTCACTCATTAACCTAACCAATAACTCTCCCAATTCTTCCATGAAATTGCATATCATTAATTGGTAAGTTAAATTCGATTTAATTGAAACTGAGTGCTACATAAATGAAATGAACGCATGATATGATAAATGAAATGAACGCATGATATGATAAATGAAGGAATGTATGAACTGAAAAATGAGACGACTATCTGATAAATGAATGAATGTATGAATTGAAAAATATGACGACTATCTGATAAATGAAATGAATGTACGATATGATAAATAAATCGAATGCACAGAAATTTATGAAAATTGCATATACATGTTCATGCATTGTCATTTACGTAGAATTTACTGAGATTTATTCTCATAGGCGTCCTTATGGTGTAGGTGGACCGGAAACAGGTGAGGAAGACGTTCCTCTGTTAGATGATCACGCTGGTTGAAGAAGGATGCCCGTGGGAGTGCGCTGGCGCAGTTGGTACGATTTTGACCTGTGGGGACGTAGGTAAATGTTTTGGGGAAAATTGATAGATATGAAAATTGTACAGATAGAACATATTAGGATGTTTGGTTCTGGATAGTTGATAGGTTAAATATTAATGTTTTAAACGTTTTGGAACTGTTTTGTGATTTTAAAAGAGGAGGATATGTTAAACTTTCAAACGGAACCACACAGTTTATTTTCATGAAAATGTACTTTGTTATAGTTGTGTTTCGAGTTAGTTTTGTGGTGGTATTTCGGAAGACGTATGAGTATCGGGTGTTTGATGTCAAGTTGTATTGTGAAGTGTATGTTTGTGAGGTGAATATAAATTGTGGTATAGATAGAATTGTGTTAGTGAAATGGTGAGGTTGAATTTTGTAGATGTTTGGGTACGTATTGTTTTAAATAATTGTTTTGTAATTGCTTTAAACGTTTTATTCAATTGATTTTAAATTGTTCTCAAATTGTTTTTTGCATAAACGCTAAGGATAAAAAAAAAGAAAAACTGTACGGTAATTTAAGGATAAATAAGGGTACAGTGTTAGGGTCGCTACATATGTCACCTACACCATAAAGACATCTATGAGATAAAAATCTCAGCAAGCTTTACGTAAATGTTAATGCATGATCATGTATGCTCAATGCTATGAAAACCGTCCATGTCATTTCATATATCAGTACGTGTCAGTCTATGGTTATCGGAAACGCTCGACAGATAGATAGGGCACGTCCAGCAGTTAGACAGCCCACACCATCTGAAGGGAGAAAAATCCGCTCACCACGGAACGCCAGGTCTGAACCTCATCCCCGATAACCCCATGTCATGGTTGTTTACTATGATACTTTACTTGCCTTTACATGCATGTTCTTTTCATGAAATTTGTGCGTAAATTCATTTTCATGACATTTTTAAAACCGTGATGCATGAACAGTTCAATATAAACATACAAAATGAACATACCATTAAAACTCTACGAATACCATTAAAACACGACAAATACCATCAAAATAATCAACCTATAAAACAACCGAACCTAAACTACCCAACCAAAACAATTAAACGAAACATTGACCAACTTAAACAAACAAAACACCAACGTATCCTCAACAACCAACTCCGGCTTATGGTGTAATACCCGGCTGTACAGACTATTATTATTTTAATGTAAATGGTATTTTTGTAAATATGTCAAATCAAGTCTATTTTATGAAAAGAAAGCATTATTATGATCCTAGTAATTAATAAGGATTTTAGGAAAATTTTGGGAATTTTAGGAATCGTAACGCTAATTTACGAGAATTACGTTTATTGTAATATAAAGGATAAACGAGGTTCGAATTGCGAACATACAGTTTTAAAAGAACCCTGGTAATGAGTTGGAGTCATTGGTGAATTTAGGAAATTTGGAGAAACCGAATCGTCGGTTAATTAAAGAAACGAAGGACGAAACAAATAGAAAATCAAAGGAAGAGCAAAATGGTAATTTGCAAAAGTAAAATTTAATTAAAAACCCTTGGCTTCTTCTTCTCCACGCCATCTTCTTCTTCCCTGCGACTTCTCCTCCCTCCTCCGGCGACTCACGCGATTCTCCTTTGCCAACGCTCGTTCTTCCTTCAATCGACCTTCGTTCTTCGTGTTTTCTCCTCCAATCAACGCTCTAGGTATGATTATAAAGCTTTAGAAGCTTATTGTTCGGTTTTACGGAGTTAAAAACGATTAGGGTTTCGTTTAGGGTTCCGTTAAAAACGTAATTTAGGGTTCGAAATTGATAGGTATGTCGGGTTTATGGATAAAAAGGGCGTATAGAAGGTTATTGGATGAAGTTGGATCGAATTGTGAGAAATGTTAAAATTTGAGAATTTGGAGATTTTGGGGAAATCTCGTAAATGGATATTTCGTGGTATCGAGCGCGAATTGGTTGTTGAAACGCCTCGATTAGTTGAGTTATAGCTCTAGGAGAAATTCCTTAGTTAAGGATTTTGCTAGTTTGAGCATTTAATTGTTTAAGCTCGTTTTAACGACAATTTGGTGAAATTGCTTAGGTAAACAACGCTCATGGACGGAGCTCGGCTTGCAACGGACACGAAGTAAGTTCTCGTGATCTTTTCGGGCCGATTGGCCTACAACGTACGTCGAGGTCGTTTCAAGGAGTTTTGGTGACGTTTTGTTTAAATGCTTTGGTTGGGTAGTTAGGTTTAGTCCTTTTATAGAATATGTTTTTAATAGCTTTAGTTGTCTTGATGGTACGCATGCTGTGTGTTTAAATTATGCTATTAATTGTTCATGCATCACGGTTTTAAATTATGCATAGAAAATGAATTTTCGCACAATGTTTTAAAGAAAATGGCGATGCGGCCTGGAGAGGGGTTATTGATCTATTGTGTAGGCACGAAGGGGTCTGTCACAATACCACATCTAATATGTGCTCATGTATGTTATGGTCACGCGATGTAACACCCGGCATTTTCCGTGTAATTATTTCCCCGAATAATTAAACGGGATTACTCCAATATTAATGCGATGACTGTTTTAATGAAATTGTTGATGTGATTAATAGAACGAAGGGGATTCGTGAGACCGAATCGACTAACTAAATAATGTTTTAGTTAAAAACCAATGGAAGGGCAAATTGGAGAGAAATTAAGGTTGGTGGGAGTTAGCCAGTGGATAACTGACACTTGGCAACTTGTTGAGGAAGCTAAGTTCTTCCTCCTACGTAAAATCTTCATTTCACTTCTCTGCTTCCTCTCTTTCTTCTCTCTATTCTTCTCTTCCAAGCGACTGAAACAAGTTCCACACTTTGTTTCTCCTGCATTCTTCTATTTTCTTCAGTGAAGGTAATATCCGTCGGTAGTTAACAAGTTTAACTACACTATTTATTGATTTTTGAGAGGTTTAGGGTTAATGACCGTATAATCACGTTTTAAGTTCACAAACTACTGAAACCGAGACGATCAAGAACATCAACCCCGCAGCAAACAGGTAAGTTCATACCCGTAGGTTGGCCCTTAAGGCCTTACATCTCGGAGATACTAGGTTTTACATTCTGTTGGCTGGTTTCGGGTAGAAGGGTTAAAGTTAAGGTCTGTGATTTCTGTTCAGGTTCCTGTTGTGTTATCTTCTTGTTCTCTGCTGTATTAACTGTAAGCACTGTAAATGTCCATGCATACACGGTTTTCTGAAAGTTCATGCAAAACTGTTTTCTGTACACGGTTTTGAAATTAAGCAAGATAAAATCTGACTGAAATGTACCAGTTAAGTGTGGGACGGGGACTGACCCCCAGATCTATTTCTGTTCTGTTCTGTATCTCTGTTGTGTCTGTCGTGCACTTGCCAGTTCCCCTACAAGTCCCACTTATACCCCTCTGCCACTGAAACGTAATGAAATGCTCTGTCACTGTATTCTGAAAAACTGCATGCGTAACATTCTGCATCACTGCATTTATAATATGTTCTTACTGAGTTTTAGACTCATAGGTGAACTCCCTGATGTAGGTACTGAACCCGAAAATGAGGACTTCGTGCCTCAGTCTGATGAATAGGTGGCTGGTGGATCGAGCTCATGGGGGTGTGGTTGTTGCAGCCAGACAAATTCTGTCCCAAGGTTTAAGTATTTAAAGTCAAGTCTATGTCTGTAAACCCTACTGGGACTCTGGTGTTTAGATTTAAAACTCTGCTAGGATTCTGTGTTTTTGTTTTAAAAACTCTGTAGGAAATTCTGTTGGATATTCTGCAAATATATGTTAGGTTCTGTACTGATCCTCAGATTTTAAAACAATGCACAGATTTTGATGTCTAAGTTTAAAAAAAAAACTACTGTATTTGACAGTTTAATTCATGTTCTGAATGTTCTGGAAATTGTTGGGGATATTTTCTGTTAGTTTGTGCATGGATGACTTCTGGTTTTAGGACTATCCATGCAGTCTGTTTCCTTGAATCTGTCAATTGTAAAGTATGTCCTACAACCTTGTTTAGAATCGGGTATTGAAGGTCTACAACTTTCATGCCTTCTGTTTGTGCTGTATTTGACAGTTGGATTAAGTTCTAAAGTATTCTGAAATGGTTTGGAATATTTTCTGTATCCTTAAGTTTCTGTTATACCTTCTGTTGTGCTCGAGAACCATGTTTTGAAGTGGTTTGAGAATCTGAGACTTTTGGGTCTTCTGTTTTATGCTCTCTGTCTTTTAGTTTTTCCGTCAAAAGTTGTAAATCCTGCCTTTGAAACTCTATCTACCGATTGATACTGTTCATATTTTGTCTTATTCATATCCACCGCCAAACAGTGTTTCTGCCTTAGACTTTCTTCTACCGATTATGATTAATGTCTGTATCTTCCGGTTGACGTCATCACCCCATCCGATTCCATCTGCTGCCTGCGTCTTCCGACTGACGTCATTTCCTCTTCTGATGATGTCACCATAGCTTTTTCTTCTGCCGATTACGTAAATGCCTATATCTTCCGGTTGACATCATCCATCATCCGGCTGATGTCATCACCTCATCCAATTTCATCTGCTGCCTGCATCTTCCATCTGACGTCATCTCCTCTTCCGATGACATCACCTATAGTTTACATTCTCCGAATTCCATCTGCTGCCTGTATCTTCCGCTTGACGTCACCCATCTTTCGGCTGACGTCACCACCTCTTCCGCCCAGTTTTACTCAGTCTCTTCTGTGAACACTGTTCATCTTTTGTCTTATTATATCCACCGATTGCACTGTTTCATTTCTCCTTGCTTCCAATCTTCCTGCTCTCCTTCTGCCATTCATTCTGTAGTCTAGTTTTAACTCTTTCTTTTTCTCTGTTTTGATTTCAAATTCTGACAATGTTTTCATTCTCTGTTAAGCTTTAAGGTTTTACTCTTAAAAGTTCAGTCTGTTTTCTGTTTGTTTCCTAATGTTCTGTTCACTTATGTTCAAAAAAAAAAATAAAAAAACATGTGAATCCTGTTTTCTGTTAAATGTTCCGGAGTGATGGCTCTCGGACCCCGATCGGGTCTAGTGTTGTCACAGTCATGGTATCAGAGAGACAAGGTTTTAAAACCGATTCTGTGAAATGTCTGACTGCACAACTGCCACGTGAGATCGCTCAACCAACTGTAAGTGTTTAAATCCCTGTCAAAGTTCTATTTATTAAATTAGGTTATTCTGTTTATAGGGTTTATTAGAAATGGTGAGAGGACATCAGGAAGAGTCAAGCGAAAGCTCTCGTGCCATTGACCGACTAACCGAACTGGTGGGAGTACAGTCCCGCATGGTGGAACGTATGATGGCCAGAGAAGACAGCGGGAACAATAACAATAACAACCATGGAAATGCTTCACGTGACAACAGTAGAGATAGATTCCGGCGACTCCAGCCGCCTTCATTTGATGGAGTGTCTACAGACCCGACCCGTGCTGAAACCTAGATTTGAACAATGGAGAAGATGTTCAGTTATGCAGAGGTGGAAGACAACAAGAAAGTTAAGTGTGCCACGTTCTATCTCATCGAAAGTGCTGGATTTTGGTGGGACACAGTGCAGTCGACTACAGTGGCGTTAAGCTGGGAAGGATTCACGAAAATCTTCTACGAGAAGTACTTTGACTGAGGAGTGAGGAAGGAAAAGTTGCTTACGTTCTCTCGGCTGCGACAATATGGGTCAGTGGCAGAATATGTTCAGAAGTTCGAATCATTATCCCGATATGCAACACACCTGGTGGCCACTGATGAGAATAAGGTGCACCAATTCATTCAAGGTTTGAAGCTGAACCTCTTACGAGGAATTTGATACGGAGGATTTGATGAGGCCCCGTATACGAAGGTGGTGGCTAAGGCTTACCAGTTATAAGCCTTGGAAATGAAATCCCTGAGACAAAGGGATTCATCAAGGGGGATTAATCGGAATGCCCCTCAACAGCAACAACAACAAAGATGTCAGAATTTACAACCTCAACAGCAGCAGAACAGGGGCATCAAGAGGCCCAATGAAACCATCCTTTATCAAGACAAAGGAAAATGACCAATGGGGGCTCCTCAACTTTCTGTATGCCCGCGGTGCCAGAGCCTCACAAAGGGGAATGCAGACTTGCTGCTGGCCAATGTTTCCGATGTGGCAAAGGAGGCCATCATGTTCGGGATTGCCCGATACTGGACACGAGACGAAACCTTGCCGTACCTAGGGTGTTTGCAATGATGGAGGATGTTGATGATGCTGATCAGCACACAGCAATTACAGGTACAGTCTTGATATGTAATGTACCTGCTTATACCTTGTGGGACACGGGGGCCACACATTCGTTTGTGGCCATGGACTTCGTAGTTAGACAGAAGTTTTGTAGTACGCCGTCAGATCAACCCTACAGCATTATGCTACCGTCCGGAGAGTGTATGCACTCCGAGCAGGTTGTACGGGGTGATATAGTGTCAGTTGGGGACCAAAAATTGTATGCCGATCTTATCGTCATCGGTATGAAAGGGTACGATGTCATTCTGGGGATGGACTGACTGTTTAGACATCATGCCACCATCGACTGCAGGTCCGGGCTCGTAACTTTTAAGCGCCCGAGCGAAGTAGAGTTCTCCTACCAGGCGATACCAAAGAAACATAGTATGCCTGTTATATCCACCTTGAAAGCTCAACAGCTGATGAGGTCAGGATGCGTCAGATTTCTTGCCCACGTAGTTGATGTTCAAAGGCAAGGTGAGGTGGAACTTCGAAATATTCCGGTAGTCCGAGACTTCCCTGAGGTTTCCTAGATGACCTACATGGATTGCCACCTGATCGTGAGATCGAGTTTGAAATCGATGTATATCCTAGTACTGAACCGGTATCGAAGAATCTGTACCATATGGCGCCGATTGAGTTGAGGGAGTTGAAGGTTCAGCTGAAAGATTTGGTGGACAAGGGTTTTGTGCGCCCTAGTTTCTCTCCGTGGGGTGCTCCCGTCTTGTTCGTCAAAAAGAAAGATAGGTCCCTACGTATGTGAATCAATTACTGTGAGCTGAACAAGTTGACTATCAAGAATAAGTACCCGTTGCCGAGGATAGATGATTTATTTGATCAGCTACAAGGGGCTCGGGTATTTTCTAAGATTGACTTACGCTCCGGCTATTACCACTTGAAGGTCAGAGCTGATGATATTCCAAAGACCGCCTTCAGGACCCGGTACGGGCATTACGAGTTCTTGGTGATGTCGTTCGGGTTAACTAATGCTCCGGCAGCATTCATGGACCTGATGAACAGGTTATTCCAAGATTTCTTGGATAAATTTGTAATCGTTTTCATCGGCGACATTCTGGTTTACTCCAGAAGTAAGGCCGAGCACGAGGAGCACTTGGCAATTGTGCTATCAACTCTGAGGCGGCATCAATTATTTGTCAAACTATCAAAATGTGAATTCTGGCTGAGTAGGATTAATTTCCTAGGCCACGTGGTGTCTGTTGAAGGAGTGTCTGTGGACCCGGCCAAGATTGAGGCTGTAAGAGACTGGCCAAGGCCGAGGAATGCAAGCGAGGTACGGAGCTTTATCGGACTAGCTGGTTATTACAGGAAATTCATCAAGGGATTTTCTGTGATAGCGAAGCCTATGACCAGCTTGACGAGGAAGGAAATCAAGTTCAAGTGGTCCGAAGCATGTGACGTGAGTTTTCAGACACTTAAACAGAAATTAACCACTGCTCCTCTGTTAGTATTGCCAGTTGAAGATGACAAATTCAGCGTATACTGTGATGCGTCCAAGATTGGCTTGGGATGTGTGTTAATGCAAGACGGGAAGGTTGTAGCATACGCATCCAGACAACTGAAGAACCACGAGCAAAACTACCCTACTCACAATCTTGAGTTAGCGGCGGTTGTGTTTGCGCTGAAAGTATGGAGACACCACTTATACGGACAATCATGCGAGGTGTTTTCTGATCACAAGAGTTTAAAATACATATTCACTCAAAAGGAGTTAAACATGAGACAAAGGAGGTGGTTAGAATTTGTAAAAGATTATGATAATGATATTAAATACCACCCAGGTAAAGCTAACGTAGTAGCCGATGCATTGAGCAGGATGCCAGCTACTATGCAACCAGTAATGTCGGCCGTATCAATGCCTTTGAGGACGGAGATACAGAAGTTCGATATGGAGATAGTTTCTGGGCTATCAGCCATACTAGCAGGCTTAACACTACGGCCCTCCATCCTGGACTGAATTAAGGAGGCCCAGAAGACCAATTCAAAGGAGATGGCTGATATGGTGAGCAAGGTACCAATGGCTTCTTCTGATTTCAGTTATTCGGGAGATGGTGTTCTGAAGTTCAGGGATAGATGGTATGTTCCGAAGGATGAAGAATTACGAAAGAACATCTTGTCTGAAGCTCACTCATCTCCTTTCTCTGTGCATCCCAGAAGCAAGAAGATGTATCAAGACTTAAAACTTCACTTCTGGTGGCCGAATATGAAGAACGAAGTGGCCAAGTATGTGGAGTCTTGTATTATATGTCAAGAGGTCAAAACTGAACATCAACGACCAAGTGGAACGCTTCAGCCTCTTCCGATTCCCGAATGGAAGTGGGAGAACATCACAATGGACTTTGTTGTGGGCCTACCAAGAGCAGCTAAGGGCCATAATAGCATTTGGGTCATAGTGGACAGATTGACGAAGTCGGCCCACTTTCTACCTGTGAAGACGACGTACTCCATGGATCAGTATGCAGAGCTGTATATTAGCGAAATTATTAAACTGCATGGCGTTCCTGTGTTGATCGTCTCAGACCGTGATTCCAGATTCACTTCCAGATTTTGGAAAAGTTTGCAGAACTCTTTGGGTACGAAGTTGGATTTCAGCACGGCATTTCATCCACAGACGGACGGGCAATTTGAAAGAACAATCCAAATACTCGAGGATATGCTAAGGTCGTGCGTGCTGGAATTTCATGCTCCTTGGAGTAGATACTTGCCGCTTGTAGAGTTCGCTTATAACAACAGCTACCAGGCTACAATCGGTATGGCTCCGTATGAAGCCCTCTACGGCAGAAAGTGTAGATCTCCATTGTGTTGGGATGAGGTCGGAGAAACCAAGCTTATCGGCCCTGAGATATTACAGCAGATGTCCGAGGTGATAGCTGCTATCAAGCAACGAATAAAGATTTCTCAGAGTCGACAGAAAAGTTATGCGGACCATAGGTGGAGAGACTTAGAGTTCGCTGTGGGCGATGGGGTATTCCTGAAAGTGTCGCCTTTCAAGGGTGTAATGAGATTCGGTAAGAAAGGAAAGCTCAGCCCACGGTTCATTGGCCCTTTTCCCATCTGGAAGCGTGTGGGAAGCATGGCGTACAGGCTGCAGCTGCCAGCGTCTATGGATGGTGTTCACGATGTTTTCCATGTTTCGATGCTGAGGAAGTGTGTACGAGATCCAACTCAGATCGTGGAGCATGTGGACTTTGATATAATGCCGACGTTGACATATGAAGGAAGGCCTATACAGATATTGGATATGTCACTCAAGGTGCTGCGCAACAGGGTAGTCCCATTGGTGAAAGTTTTGTGACGCAATTATAATGTGGAGGAAGCCACGTGGGAAAGACAAGAGGATGTTAGAGCCCAATATCCGGAGTTAATCGCTTAGGCAAATTTTGGGGACAAAATTTTTGTTAAGGTGGATGGAATGTAACACCCGGCATTTTCTGTGTAATTATTTACCCGAATAATTAAACGGGATTACTCCGATATTAATGCGATGACTGTTTTAATGAAATTGTCGATGTGATTAATAGAACGAAGGGGATTCGTGAGACCGAATTGACTGACTAAATAATGTTTTAGTTAAAAACCAATAGAAGGACAAATTGGAGAGAAATTAAGGTTGGTGGGAGTTAGCCAGTGGATAACTGACACTTGGCAACTTGTTGAGGAAGCTAAGTTCTTCCTCCTACGTAAAATCTTCATTTCACTTCTCTGCTTCCTCTCTTTCTTCTCTCTATTCTTCTCTTCTAGGAGACTGAAACAAGTTCCACACTTTGTTTCTCCTGCATTCTTCTATTTTCTTCAGTGAAGGTAATATCCGTCGGTAGTTAACAAGTTTAACTACACTATTTATTGATTTTTGAGAGGTTTAGGGTTAATGACCATATAATCACATTTTAGGTTCATAAACTACTGAAATCGAGATGATCAAGAACACCAACCCCACAGCAAACAGGTAAGTTCATACCCGTAGGTTGGCCCTTAAGGCCTTACATCTCGGAGGTACTAGGTTTTATATTCTGTTGGCTGGTTTCGGGTAGAAGGGTTAGAGTTAAGTTCTGTGGTTTCTGTTTAGGTTCCTATTGTGTTATCTTCTTGTTCTCTGCTGTATTAACTGTAAGCACTGTAAATGTCCATGCATACACGGTTTTCTGAAAGTTCATGCAAAACTGTTTTCTGTACACGGTTTTGAAATTAAGCAAGATAAAATCTGACTGAAATGTACCAGTTAAGTGTGGGACGGGGACTGACCCCTAGATCTGTTTCTGTTCTGTTCTGTATCTCTGTTGTGTCTGTCGTGCACTTGCCAGTTCCCCTACAAGTCCCACTTATACCCCTCTGCCACTGAAACGTAATGAAATGCTCTGTCACTGTATTCTGAAAAACTGCATGCATAACATTCTGCATCACTGCATTTATAATATGTTCTTACTGAGTTTTAGACTCATAGGTGAACTCCCTGATGTAGGTACTGAACCCGAAAATGAAGACTTCGTGCCTCAGTCTGATGAATAGGTGGCTGGTGGATCGAGCTCATGGGGGTGTGGTTGCTGCAGCTAGACAAATTCTGTCCCAAGGTTTAAGTATTTAAAGTCAAGTCTATGTCTGTAAACCCTACTGGGACTCTGGTGTTTAGATTTAAAACTCTGCTAGGATTCTGTGTTTTTGTTTTAAAAACTCTGTAGGAAATTCTGTTGAATATTCTGCAAATATATGTTAGGTTCTGTACTGATCCTCAGATTTTAAAACAATGCACAGATTTTGATGTCTAAGTTTAAAAAAAAAACTACTGTATTTGACAGTTTAATTCATGTTCTGAATGTTCTGGAAATTGTTGGGGATATTTTCTGTTAGTTTGTGCATGGATGACTTCTGGTTTTAGGACTATCCATGCAGTCTGTTTCCTTGAATCTGTCAATTGTAAAGTATGTCCTACAACCTTGTTTAGAATCGGGTATTGAAGGTCTACAACTTTCATGCCTTCTGTTTGTGTTGTATTTGACAGTTGGATTAAGTTCTGAAGTATTCTGAAATGGTTTGGAATATTTTCTGTATCCTTAAGTTTCTGTTATACCTTCTGTTGTGCTCAAGAACCATGTTTTGAAGTGGTTTAAGAATCTGAGACTTTTGGGTCTTCTGTTTTATGCTCTCTGTTTGTTAGTTTTTCCGTCAAAAGTTATAAATCTTGCCTTTGAAACTATATCTACCGATTGATACTGTTCATATTTTGTCTTATTCATATCTACCGCCAAACAGTGTTTCTGCCTTAGACTTTCTTCTGCCGATTACGATTAATGTCTGTATCTTCCTGTTGACGTCATCCATCTTCCGGTTGACGTCATCACCCCATCCGATTCCATCTGCTGCCTGCATCTTCTGACTGACGTCATCTCCTCTTCCGATGACGTCACCATAGCTTTTTCTTCTGCCGATTACGTAAATGCCTGTATCTTCCGGTTGACGTCATCCATCATCCGGCTGACGTCATCACCTCATCCGATTTCATCTGCTGCCTGCATCTTCCATCTGACGTCATCTCCTCTTTTGATGACGTCACCCATAGTTTACATTCTCCGAATTCCGTCTGCTGCCTGTATCTTCCGCCTGACGTCACCCATCTTCCGGCTGACGTCACCACCTCTTCCGCCCAGTTTTACTTAGTCTCTTCTGCTGAACACTGTTCGTCTTTTGTCTTATTATATCCACCGATTGCACTGTTTCATTTCTCCTTGCTTCCAATCTTCCTGCTCTCCTTCTGCCATTCATTCTGTAATCTAGTTTTAACTGTTTCTTTTTCTCTGTTTTGATTTCAAATTCCGACAATGTTTTCATTCTCTGTTAAGCTTTAAGGTTTTACTCTTAAAAGTTCAGTCTGTTTTCTGTTTATTTCCTAATGTTATGTTCACTTATGTTCAAAAAAAAAAAAACATGTGAATCCTGTTTTCTGTTAAATGTCCCGGAGTGATGGCTCTCAGACCCCGATCGGGTCTGGGGTCGTCACACGCGAGGTGGGGATCAAGCACGGCTGTACGTGTTGTAAGCGTGTACCCCCCTCCTCTAAGTGGAAAGGGTAGTCCGACCGCTGGATGTGCCCTCTCCATTTAGGGGGATGAGATCTCGGTGACAACCAGAGTAAAGATAATGAAAACGTTGCATGGTTTTACGAACTCATTTGCACAGCACGCATTGCATTTACGTAGAGCTTACTGAGATTTTTATCTCATAGTGTGTCTGTATGGTGTAGGTGACTTCGACATAGGGTAGGACGAGATCCCTCCACCTGAGGAGTGATGCAGTTGACGGAGGATGATTGCGGGAGTGCGCTGGCATAGTCGAGGCGCATTTTGACCAGTGGGACTCATGCTTAGGTGTTTTGAGTTTTTTTTTAGAATTGTCGGGCTGATGGTTGTATAGAAACATTTTAGGATGTTTGATTCTGGATAGTTGATAGGTTTATAATTTGATATTTCGATGTTTTGGTAAACCTGTTTTTATAAAACGTATTGTATTAGGGAAATGTTCGGTTTTTAAACATAACCACGAGGTTTGTTTTTATGAAATTAGGTTATGTTTTTTTAAACGTGTTTTGAATCATTGTTTTGGATGAAATTTTGAGTGAGTTTGTGTCGGAACGTATGGTTGTTGTAGATGAAATTTATTGAAGAAATGGTGAAGTGTATTGATGTAAGTGAAAATGTGTTAAAGAAGTTGAGTTAGATGTGTGTGCAGGGAAATGAGGAAAAAGAAAAGAAGAGGAAGGAAGAAGGGAGGAACGCCTGTCCTCTGGAAAAATCCAGAGGACATGGCGATCGATCGCCCCTTCTGGGCGATTGATCGCCCAAGCGTTGCACGCTCTGGAAAAATTGCAGAGCGTGTGGTGATCGATCGCCCCAAAACGGGCGATCGATCGCCCCTCGTGTTGGTCGCGCAATCCATGATCGCCTGGGGTGGCGATCGCTGGTAAAACTAGCGATCGCTGATGGGAGATCGATCGCCCGTTTTGGGCGATCGATCGCCACAACGTTTTTGGGACGAAAGTCCCATTTTGCCCTGCTCTCTATTTTGTTTTGTTTTAATTATTTTACTTAATTGTTTTAAGTTTTATTTAATTACTTTTAGGTTTTGTTAAGTGGTTTTTACGAATGAATTTCAAACGGCTTTAACGATTTAGTCCACGATTCAAATTCTGCTTAAAGTTAGGAATATTTCGCTCACACGTACGAGATTTATTTAGGATATAAAGATAAAAAAAAATAATACGGAAAAATTAGGTACAGTATTAGGATCGTCACATATGGTGTAGGCCAATCGGCCACAGTAAGTCACGAGAACTTACATCGTGTCCGTTGCAATCCAAGCTCCGTCCACGAGCGTTGTTCACCTAAGGCAATTACACAATTTTGTCGTTAAAACGAGTTAAACTATTAAACGTCCAAATTTAACGAAATCTTTAACTAAAGAAATCTCCTAAAACTCTAATTCAACGCTTTGAGACATTTTATCGAGCAAGAATTTCCAAAACTCTATTAATGGAGATTTCTCAAATTCAAAATCCATAAACCCTAAAACTTCTCACAAATTAATCCAACTTCGCCCAACAACGCTCGATACTTCCATTATATTCATAAATACATTAAACCTAACGATTTCAAACTCTAAATCACGTTTTTAACGAAAACCTAAACGAAACCCTTACCGTTAAACTTCCTGAAAACCAAAATACAACGCTCTAAAACCATAGATTCTTACCTAGAGCGTTAATCGGAGGAGAAAACACGAAGAACGGAAGACAAACGGAGAGCGGATCGTTGTTAGAGAGGAGAGAATCGTGAGGGAGAAAGGAAATCGCAGGGGGGGTTCTGGTTTGCGAGGCAGGGAAGAAACGAGGGAGAATAAGAAAGAATGAAATTTTTATAAAAATTGACTTGGTAAATTACTATTTTGCCCTTCCTTTGATTTTCTATTTGTTTCGTCCCTCGTTTCGTTAATTGTCTAACGATTCGGTTTCTCCAAATCTCCTTATTTTGCCAATAAATCCTACTTATTACTAGGGTTCTATTAAAACTGTCCGTTCACAATTCGGACCATGTTTACTATTTTTACCAATGTATCCTTTATATTACAATGAACGTAATTTTCGTAAAATTAGCGTTACGACTCCTAAAATTCTCGAAATTTTCTTAAAATCCTTATTAATTATTAGGATCGTAATAACGCCTTCTTTTCACAAAACTGACTTAATTTGACATATTTACAAGAATGTCATTTACATTAAAATACTAATATTCCGTACAGTCGGGTATTACAAATACAATGTGTATTTTATTTGAATTGTTCTGATGCTTTACGAAAAGCGGATTACGAAGAAAACCAAATCGTTGAACTAAATAACAATTGTGATAGCCCCAAACCCGATCGGGGCCGAGGAGCTATCACTCCGGGACATTTAACAGAAAACGGGACATATTTTTTTTTAACCAAACAGACTGAACTTTTAAAAGCAAACCTTTAAAACTTTACAGAGGGAGAAGACGTTCCCTGGATTTGAATACAAAAAGGGATGACAGGAATGGATAATGAAAATAAACAGACAGATATAGACAATTGACACACAGTGGAAAACTTAATAAAATGGGAAACAGAAACTGGAAGTCATATCAAAAATTCAGACTTCAGAAAGAAATGGCAGGAGAAAAACAGGAAGACAAAAAAAAGCAGAGAAAAATGATAACAGTGAAATCCAGAGGAGAAATGAGGGTTTCACGTAGGAGGAAAGTGGAAAGAAGCAGAGGAGAAATGAGGGTTTCACGTAGGAGGAAAGAGAAGAAGAACATGGCTTCTCCAACAAGTTGCCAAGTGTCACTCAACCATTGGCCATCCTCCACCAACCTTAATTCCTTCCTAAATTGCCCCTCCATTGGTTCCTAACTAGAAATTTTGTTTTGGTTATTCATTAGTTTGGCTTTTATGCCATTATTCAATTCAACATGAACTCCGTCGATTTGGTTTCTAATCGATTGTTATTTGGTTTGTCAGTTTCGGTTTCCTCAACATCCTCTTTCTCCACACAATGTCCCACAATTCCAATAAAATAATTATAACATTAATGGCAATTTAATCTCATTCCATAACTCAAGGGATAAATTATACAGCCAAAAATGCCGGGTGTTACAACAATTTTGTTAGAAATCAATGGAAGGGCAAATTAGGAAGCCAATTAAGGTTGGTGGGAGGAAGCCAATGGATGGATGCCAAGTGTTTTGGCTTGTGGGAGAAGACAAGCTTTCTCTTTCTCTTCCTCTCTTCTCTCTACTTCTACGTGAATTTCTTCTCTGTATTCTCTCTTCCAGACAACCTTGGCAAATTCTAAAAAACTCTGTTTTCTCCTGTTTCCTCCCAGTTTCTCCGTTAAAGGTAATCATCCAAGATAGTTAAAGAGTTTAGGATATTTATTTGTTAGTTTTGTTGAAGTTCAGCGTTAATATCTGATTATACACAAATATAGGTTCATGAATCACCAAGGACATTTACACGAACAAAGCTTGCAACTTTACAGACAACAGGTAAGTTCATGCGTATAAGTTGGCTCTTAAGGCCCTTCAACATGGAGATACTAGGTTTGGTTCGGGTAGTTAGGTCGTAGGTTATGCCATAAGCTTAACGTGTTCTGTTTCATGTTTGTTTTTATTCTGTCGCCTGTATATGTTGAGTTTAAGCACCGTATCGTATCTGTTCATGCATACACGTTTTCTGGAAAACCATGTAAATATTTTTCAGCACTAGATTTGAAGTTATGAAAGTTAAAATGTGGATGTAATGTATGGTTAAGTGTGGACGAGGACTGACATCCCGTCATGTACTCCTGTTGCGCCAGCTCTTCTTCCCACTTATACCTTCTTGACCAGTGAAACGTAATGTTTATGTATTTGAAAATGTTCATGCACAGAATATGCATCATTGTATTTCATGTTCTTACTCAGCTCTAGGCTCATAGTTGAACTCCCTGCTGAAGGTACGGAACCCGTGGATGAGGATTTTGTGCCTCGGACCGACGAATAGGTGGTTGGTGGCACGAGCTTTCGGGGGTGGTTGCGGTAGCCAGACACATTTCTGACCTGAGAGAGTGGAGTTTTTAAAGTGAAGGTTGTGTGTGTAGACTTTGTGTTTATGTTTTTAAAACTTCTGTTTGGTAAATTCCTAAAGTGTATGTCAAGTTCTGTACAGCTTCTGAGAACTTAAAACGGTGTATAGACTCTGTTGATGTTTTTAAAACATTTGTTTGAGAGTTGATTGTATATTTGAAATATTCTGGAAAAATCTTTTCCTTTTAGGTTGTGCATGGATTGTCTCGAGTTTTAGAGTTATCCATGCAGTTTGTTTTCTTGAACTTCTGTCATGTTTTCAAGCATGTTTTAAAACTGTGTTTTGAATCGGGTTTTGGGGTTTTGATGCGTTCTGTGTCAAAGAAGTAAGTTGTCAAACAAAGAGGTAGCCGATCGATCGCCTAGGGTAACCTATCGATCGGTAGAGTATATGTTTATGTCTTTCAAGTCTTCAAGTTTTCCAAAAGAAAATAGTCGTCCACGCCTTCTGTAAAATAGTTATCCATTTTCTTCTGTAAAACAATCGTCCACGCCTCCTGTTAAACAGTCGTCCATTTTTGTCCTTTAAAATTATCGTCCAAAGTTATCGTCCAAAGTTGTAGGCGATAACGTCATCCACTTCTGTCGTCCACGAATTCTGTCATCTACAGCTTCTGTCATCAGTTTCTGTCATCCACAGCCTATGTTGTCTTTTGTCGTCCATGGCTTCTGTCATCAGTTTCTGTCGTCCACAGCCTCTGTTGTCTTCTGTCGTCCACGGCTTCTGTCGTCTACAAAGTCTTACACTGCACGACTTCCAGTTTCTGTTTCCCATTTTATTAAGTCTTCCACTGCATGTCTGTCGTCCATTCTGCCTTCCAGTTTCAGTCGTCCATTTCTGTTTCATGATTTTCTGTTTTCACATCTTCAGATTTAAGAATTTTAAAAAATCGAAGTTAAGTCCTAGTGAAAATCCCGGGAACTATTTTCATTTCTCCCTGCCTTCTGTCTTTCTGTTTTCTTCTGCCATTTATTCTTTAATCTAATTTTAACTTATCTTCCATTCTTCAGCTCCAGAGAAGGTTTTCTCTGTGTAAAGTTTTAAAAGTTTAGTACAAAAAAAATAGTCCACGTTTTAAAATGTCCGGAGTGAGGCTTGCCGACCCCGATCAGGTTGGGGTCGTCACAGTTATGGTATCAGAGCGAAAATCAGGTTTTAAAAGCGACTCTCTAAACTGTCTGACTGCGCAATCCGCCACATGAGATCGCTCCACCAACTGTAAGTGTTTAAGTTTCTGTATCTATTTTAGTTTATTAAGTTAAGTTCTTTATCATGTATAGGATATTGCGTAAAATGGTGAGAGGACACCACGGTGAGGCAAACGATAGGGGCGATGCCCTTGACCGTTTAACTGAGCCGGTCGGCGTTCAGTCTCGCATGATGGAGCACATGATGGCTGATAATGGGAACAATAACCGTGCTAATGTTCCACGTGACTCTAGTGGAGAGAGGTTTCGGCGACTCTAACCGCCTATGTTCGATGGATTATCAACAGATCCTACTCACGCCGATGAATGGATCTGGCAGATCGAACGTATGTTCAACTATGCAGAAGTGGAGGAAAACAATAAGGTGATATGTGCCTCGTTCCATCTCACAAAAAATACTGGATTTTGGTAGGACACGGTGCAATCATTTACCGTGGCATTGAGCTGGGAAGGATTCAAAAGAATTTTCTACGAGAAATATTCGACCGCAGTGTGAGGAGGAGAAGATGATCGAATTCTCTCGACTGCGACAATTTGGAATGGTGGCCGAGTATGTTCAAAAGTTCGAGTCACTATCTCAATACGCGCCTCATCTAGTGAACACCGATGAAAACAAGGTACACCAATTTATTCAGGGTTTGAAGCTGGACCTCTTACGGGGGATTACAACCGGGGGATTTGACGAGACCCCGTATACGAAGGTAGTGGCCAAGGCTTATCAGTTGGAAGCCTTAAAGGCGAAGTCTCAGAGATATAAAGATACATTAAAGAGAATCCTACATGATGCCCCTCAACAGCAACAACAAAGGGGTCAGTTTGGGCAACTACAACGGCAACAGAAAAGAGGTGTTAAGAGACCTAATGAGATTGCCGCTTATCAGGATAGGGGGAAAAGACCAATGGGAGCTCCTCAGCTTCCTGTATGCTCGCGTTGCCAGAGAAATCATACGGGAGAATGCAGGCTCTTTACTGGCCATTGCTTCCGATGCGACAAGGAGGGCCATCACGTCCGGGATTGCCCAATGCCCGATACGAGACCGAATCGAGCCTTGCCAAGGGTTTTTGCAATGATAGAGGATGATGATGACACACAACACACGGCGATCACAGGTACAGTATTGATTTGTGATGCACCTGATAATACTTTGTTGGACACGGGGGCCACACATTCGTTTGTGGCAATGGACTTTGTGGGTAGGGAGAACTTATGTATTATGCCGTCAGATCAATCCTACAGTGTCATGCTACCATCCGGAGAGTTTATGCACTCCGAGCAGGCAGTGTAGGGTGATATAGTGTCAGTTGGAGACCAGAAATTGTATGCCAATCTTATCATCATCGGTATGAAAGGATACGAGGTAATTCTGGAGATGGACTGGCTGTTTAGACATCACGCCACCATCAACTGCAGGTCCGGGCTCGTGTCTTTTAAGCGCCAAAACGAGGTAGAGTTCTCCTATCAGGCAATACCAAAGAAACACAGTATGCCTGTTATATCCTCCTTGAAAGCTCAACAGCTGATGAGGTCAGGATGTGTTGGATTTCTTGCCCATGTAATAGATGTTCAAAGGCAAGGTGAGGCAGAACTACAAGATATCCCGGTGGTTCGAAACTTCTCAGAGGTCTTCTTAGATGACTTACCGGGATTGCCACCGAATCGCGAGATTGAGTTCGAGATTGAAGTATGTCCTGGTGCTGAACCGGTATCGAAGAATCCGTACCGTATGGCGCCAATAGAGCTGAAGGAGTTGAAGACTTAGCTAAAAGAATTGGTGGACAAGGGCTTTGTGCGCCCTAGCTTCTGGTGCTCCAATCCTATTTGTTAAGAAGAAGAATGGGTCCCTACGTATGTGTATTGACTACCGTGAGCTGAACAAGTTGACTATCAAGAATAAGTACCCGTTGCCGAGGATCGATGATTTATTTGACCAGCTGCAAGGGGCTCGGGTATTCTAAAAAATTGATTTACGCTCCAGTTATTACCAGTTGAAGGTCAGAGCTGACGATATTTTAAAGACCGCATTTAGGACCCGATACGGACACTATGAATTCTTAGTGATGTCGTTTGGGTTGACTAATGCCTCGACGGCATTTATGGACCGGATGAACAGGATATTCCAGGATTTCTTGGATAGATTTGTGATCGTCTTCATCGACGACATCCTGGTTTATTGCAGGAGTGAAGTCGAACACGAGAAGCACTTGGCAATTGTACTATCAATTCTGAAACAACACCAATTATACGCCAATATGTCAAAATGTGAATTCTGATTGAGCAGGATTAACTTCCTAGGCCACGTGGTGTCTACAGAAGGAGTTTCAGTGGATCCGGCCAAGATTCAGGCTGTGAAAGACTGGCCGAGACCGAGGAATGCCAGTGAGGTACGGAGCTTTATCGGGCTAGCTGGTTATTACAGAAAGTTTATCAAAGGATTTTCTGTGATAGCAAGACCTATGACGAGCTTAACGAGGAAAGACATCAAGTTTAAGTGGTCTGAAACTTGTGAGACGAGTTTTCAGACGCTTAAGCAGAAGTTAACCACTGCTCCTCTATTAGTGTTGCAAGTTGAAGACGGCAAATTCAGTGTATACTGTGAAGCATCCAAGGCTGGCTTGGGATGTATATTAATGCAAGAAGGGAAAGTGGTGGCGTACGCGTCCAGACAATTGAAGAACCACGAGCAAAACTACCCGACTCACGACCTTGAGTTAGCGGCAGTTGTTTTTGCACTGAAGATATGGAGACACCACTTGTATGGACAATCATGTGAGGTGTTTTCTGATCACAAAAGTCTGAAGTATATATTTACTCAGAAAGAATTAAACATGAGGCAACGGCGGTGGCTCGAATTCATGAAAGATTATGACATCGAGATTAAATACCACCCCGAGAAAGCTAATGTGGTAGCCGATGCGTTGAGCAGGATGCCAGCTATTATGCAAACAGCTATGTCGACCGTATCAATGCCTTTAAAGACAGAAATTCAGAGATTCGACTTGGAGGTAGTTTCTGAGCTATCAGCCGTACTGGCGGACCTAACAATACGACCAATCATTCTGGACCAAATTAAGGAAGCCCAGAAGATCAATTCAAAGGAGATGGCCGATATAGTGAGCAAGTAGCCAATGGCCTCTTCCGAGTTCAGTCATTCGGGAGATGGTATTTTTAAATTCAGGGACCGGTGGTACGTTCCGAGCGATGAAGAGCTACGAAAGGACATCTTATCGGAAGCCCACTCGTCTTCTTTCTCAGTGCACCCTAGAAGCACCAAGATGTATCAAGACTTGAAACTTCACTTCTGGTGACCGAATATGAAAAATGATGTAGCCAAATATGTGGAGTTTTGCATGGTATGGAACATCAACGACCAGGTGGAACACTTCAGCCTCTCCCGATCCCTGAATGGAAGTGAGAGAACATCACTATGGACTTCGTTGTTGGCCTACCGAGGACGACTAGAGGCCATAACAGCATAAGGGTTATTGTAGATAGACTAACAAAGTCGACTCATTTTCTAGCTGTGAAGACGACGTTCTCTATGGACCAGTATGTAGAATTATACATGTTGTGAAAACTTGCACGCAAGTGCACGTGTCGCAAAAGTAGTAGAGTGTGTGCAAGCACGAGTGTCGGTCCCACGAGGAATAATTATGTTAAGTAATGAATATCTAATTTTCAGCTTAATTTAAAAAATAATATGTGTGATGATTTTGAATCTTAAACTAAAATAATTCAAATAAAATAAATTAAACAATTTAAATAACATATTCGAATGTAAAAGTTAAGATTATGTGATGAGAAAATTTCCAGGGTTCTGCGTTCACTTAGCTAATCCTATTTAGTAAACCTAATTCAAGTGATTAATTCCTATTCCTTCGTGTTGATGGTTATTTCACTATGTTGTTTATTAAACTCTCTCGAGTATTAATAAACTTACTCAATTGATGTGTTATTACCTCTCGGTCTCTAACCCTACAATCAATTGAATACATTAAGAGCAAGAAATTGAATTAACACTCAAACGCCCTAACTATCTCTAATTTAGGGTCCTTTTTAAGGCAAGATATTCAATGTACGGTTAAATTCTCCGCTCTCGCATCCCAAATTAACCCTAAAATTCTTAGTTTTGGTGATCAAACAAACCTAAGTATTAAGTTCAGAATAGATTACTCAACACAGAAAAGAAATAGAAAACTAAAAACTTGAATTAAGAAAATAAATATTCACAACAAAGTTACGTCGAAACCCTAGAACAGAAAACTTAGTTCATGATAAAATTAAAGAAAACTACAGAGAAAATAAAATAGTTCATGCTAGAAGAAAATAGGAGAAACAAAAACTAGGAAATTGCTACCGAGTTACTCCGTTCCTCGCCACTTGCTTCGATCCGGACTCCGATGTCTTCGTAGGGTTTTTCTCTCCGTTTTGCTATATCCTTCTCTTGCTACCTCTTCAGACTTTTATCTTTGCTCGAATTAGGGCCGCGGTCCATCAATCAACGGCCGAGATTGATCTGATTAATAAGTTGAAAAATTTAATTTTAATATTTCCCGCAATCACGATCGGTCGCGGTATGATCTCGATCGATCGTGGCCGCTGATGCTGGAAAGAAAACTTTGCTGAGCCCGATCGATCGTGGTATTGTGCCCGATCGATCGGGCCGTCTCTGGAATCTCGAATTAAACTTTTGCTGAGCCTGATCGATCGTGGTATTGTGCCCGATCGATCGGGCCTTCTCTGGAATTCTCATTGTGAATTTTCTTAAATCACGATCGATCGTGATCAGCTTTTTCTTCTTTTCTTCCTTCTTTGTTTTCTTTATTTCCTATTTTGAACCAAATCCGCCATTACCTGTTAAAACTCAACTCACCTGCACAATCTCACTAGCAACATCAAATAAACTCAAACGCTCAAGGAAAAACTAATCGAAACAAGAATGAAAAGCACGAATAAGTGTGCAAAATACACACTTATCAATACATAAGCGAGATCATCAAGCTGCATGGGGTGCCAGTATCAATTGTATCTGACCGAGACCCTAGATTCACGTCGAGGTTCTGGAAAAGTTTGCAAAACTCCTTGGGTACCAAGTTAAACTTTAGCACAGCCTTTCATCCATAGACTGATGGACAATCTGAGAGAATGATTCAGATACTGGAGGATATGTTAAGGTCGTGCGTGCTGGAATTTCATGCTCCTTGGAGTAAATATTTGCCGCTCGTGGAGTTCGCTTACAACAATAGCTACCAGGCTACGATCGGTATGGCCCCATATGAAGCTCTTTATGGCATAAAATGCAAATCTCCATTATGTTGGGATGAAGTTGGAGAATCCAGACTTGTCTGCCCCGAGTTATTACAGCAGATGTATGAGGTGATTGCTACTATCAAACAGCGAATCAATACTGCTCAGAGTCAACAGAAAAGTTATGCAGACCAGAGACGAAGAGACTTGGAGTTCGCTGAAGGCGATGAGGTATTCCTGAAGGTGTCGCCTTTCAAGGGCGTGATGAAATTTGGTAAGAAAGGGAAGCTCAATCCAAGGTATGTGGGGCCATTTCCCATCATGAAGAGAGTAGGAAGCATGGCTTACAGACTGCAACTGCCAGCGTCCATGAATGGAGTTCACAACGTCTTTCACGTTTCGATGCTGAGAAAATGTGTGCGAGATCCTACTCAGATCGTGGAACCGGTGGACGTAGATATCATGCCGATGTTGACATATGAAGAAAGACCAATACAGATTTTGGATTCTTTACTCAAAGTTTTACGCAACAGAGTGGTCTCATTGGTGAAAGTTTTATGGCGCAATCATAACATGGAGGAAGCCACATGGGAAAGACAACAGGATGTTAGAGCCCAATATCCGGAGCTATTCGCTTAAGCAAATTTTGGGGACAAAATTCTGTTAAGGTGGGTGGGATGTAACACCCGGCATTTTTGCCATGTAAATATTCTTTGAATTATTAAACAGGAAATTATTTGCCATTAATACAATGTGTATTTTATTTGAATTGTTGTGATGCTTTACGGAAAGTGAGTTTCGGAGAAAACCAAATCGTTGAACTAAATAACAATTTAGTTAGAAACCAATGGAAGGGCAAATTAGGAAGCCAATTAAGGTTGGTGGGAGGAAGCCAATGGACGGATGCCAAAGTGTTTTGGCTTGTGGGAGAAGATAAGTTTTCTCTTTCTCTTCCTCTCTTCTCTCCACTTCTACGTGAATCTCTTCTCTGTATTCTCTCTTCCAGACAACCTTGGCAAATTCTAAAAAACTCCGTTTTCTCCTGTTTTCTCTTGTTTCCTCCCAGTTTCTCCGTTAATGGTAATCATCCAAGATAGTTAAAGAGTTTAGGTTATTTATTTGTTAGTTTTGTTGAAGTTCAGAGTTAATATCTGATTATACACAAATATAGGTTCGTGAATCGCCGAAGACATTTACATGAACAAAGCTTGAAACTTCACGAACAACAGGTAAGTTCATGCGTATAAGTTGGCCCTTAAGGCCTTATAGCATGAAGATACTAGGAGGAAGCCACATGGGAAAGACAACAGGATGTTAGAGCCCAATATCCGGAGCTATTCGCTTAAGCAAATTTTGGGGACAAAATTCTGTTAAGGTGGGTGGGATGTAACACCCGGCATTTTTGCCATGTAAATATTCTTTGAATTATTAAACAGGAAATTATTTGCCATTAATACAATGTGTATTTTATTTGAATTGTTGTGATGCTTTACGGAAAGTGAGTTTCGGAGAAAACCAAATCGTTGAACTAAATAACAATTTAGTTAGAAACCAATGGAAGGGCAAATTAGGAAGCCAATTAAGGTTGGTGGGAGGAAGCCAATGGACGGATGCCAAAGTGTTTTGGCTTGTGGGAGAAGATAAGTTTTCTCTTTCTCTTCCTCTCTTCTCTCCACTTCTACGTGAATCTCTTCTCTGTATTCTCTCTTCCAGACAACCTTGGCAAATTCTAAAAAACTCCGTTTTCTCCTGTTTTCTCTTGTTTCCTCCCAGTTTCTCCGTTAATGGTAATCATCCAAGATAGTTAAAGAGTTTAGGTTATTTATTTGTTAGTTTTGTTGAAGTTCAGAGTTAATATCTGATTATACACAAATATAGGTTCGTGAATCGCCGAAGACATTTACATGAACAAAGCTTGAAACTTCACGAACAACAGGTAAGTTCATGCGTATAAGTTGGCCCTTAAGGCCTTATAGCATGAAGATACTAGGTTTTGGTCCGGGTAGTTAGGTCGTAGGTTATGCTATAAGCTAAACGTGTTCTGTGTGTTCTGTTTCATGTTTTTTTTATTCTGTCGCCTGTATACGTTGAGTTTAAGCACCATATCGTATCTGTTCATGCATACACGTTTTCTGGAAAACCATGAAAATGTTTTTCAGCACTAGATTTGAAGTTATGAAAGTTAAATTGTGGATGTAATGTATGGTTAAGTGTAGACGAGGACTGGCATCCCGTCATGTACTCCTGTTATGTCCTGTTGTGGCATGTACTCCTGTTGCGCCAGCTCTTCTTCCCACTTATACCTTCCTGTTCAGTGAAACGTAATGTAATGTAACGTAATGTTCATGTATTTGAAAATGTTCATGCACAGCATATGCATCACTGTATTTCATGTTCTTACTGAGCTCTAGGCTCATAGTTGAACTCCCTGCTGTAGATACGGAACCCTTGGATGAGGATTTTGTGCCACAGACCGACGAATAGGTGGTTGGTGGCACGAGCTTTCGGGGGTGGTTGCGGCAGCTAGACACATTTCTGACCTGAGAGAGTAGAGTTTTTAAAGTGAAGGTCGTGTGTGTAGACTTTGTGTTTATGTTTTTAAAACTTCTGTTTGGTAAATTCCTAAAGTGTATGTCAAGTTCTGTACAGCTTCTGAGAACTTAAAACGGTGTATAGACTCTGTATTGATGTTTTTAAAACCTCTGTTTGACAGTTGATTGTATATTTGAAATATTCTTGAAAAATCTTTTCCTTTTAGGTTGTGCATGGATTGTCTCGAGTTTTAGAGTTATCCATGCAGTTTGTTTTCTTGAACTTCTGTCATGTTTTCAAGCATATTTTAAAACTGTGTTTTGAATCGAGTTTTGGGGTTTTGATGCGTTCTGTGTCAAAAGAAGTAAGTTGTCAAACAGAGAGGTAGCCGATCGATCGCCTAGGGTAACCGATCGATCGGCAGAGTATATGTTTATGTCTTTCAAGTCTTCAAGTTTTCCAAAAGAAAACAGTCGTCCACGCCTTCTGTAAAAGAGTTGTCCATTTTCTTCTGTAAAACAGTCGTCCACGCCTCCTCTTAAACAGTTGTATATTTTTGTCCTTTAAAATTATCTTCCAAAGTTATCGACTAAAGTTGTGGGCGATATCGTCATCCACTTCTGTCGTCTACGACTTCTGTCGTCCACGGCTTCTGTCATCAATTTCTGTCGTCCATAGCCTATGTTGTCTTCTATCGTCCACGACTTCTGTCATCCACGACTTCTGTCATTAGTTTCTGTCGTCCACAGCTTCTGTTGTCTTCTGTCGTCCACGAATTCTGTCGTCCACGGCTTCTGTCATTAGTTTCTGTCGTCCACGATTTCTGTCGTCCACAGCCTCTGTTGTCTTTTGTCGGCCACGGCTTCTGTTGTCTACAGTAAGTCTTACACTGCACGACTTCCAGTTTCTATTTCCCATTTTATTAAGTCTTCCACTGCATGTCTGTCGTCCATTCTGCCTTCCAGTTTTAGTCGTCCATTTCTGTTTCATGATTTTCTATTTTCACATCTTCAGATTTAAGAGTTTTAAAAAGTCGAAGTTAAGTCTTAGTGAAAATCCCGGGAATTGTTTTCATTCTCCCTGCCTTCTGTCTTCCTGTTTTCTTCTGCCATTTATTCCTGTAATCTGATCTGTAATCTGATTTTAACTTATCTTCTAGTCTTCAGCTATAGAGAAGGTTTTCTCTGTGTAAAGTTTTAAAAGTTTAGTAAAAAAAAAAATAGTCCACGTTGTAAAATTTTCGGAGTGAGGCTCGCCGACCCCGATCGGGTCGGGGGTCGTCACATGTTAGCCCCATGTACTAAAACAATCGGCAAATCAAACTCTGTACTTTAATTCTCTTATCAGTTTTGACATTCTATCAACAATTTCGTTAAACACTCATTTAAAAAATTACCAAACGATATTGTATTCAATTGAAATTTTTACCACATGTTCACTACTTAATGAAAGATAATCTAAAAATTTTCGTGATTTTTTAACACATGTAGGATTTATTGTAATTTTATTTTAGTATTTTATAAATATATTATAATAAATCATTCAAGTTTAGAAAATCACGAAACTTTTTCTATTATCTACCCATGATGTAGTCAATATGTGAAAATATTTTCAAATAAATCCGATATCTTTTGGTATTTATTTAAAATTAATCTTAGTTTCTTCTTTACTTTATAAATTAATTTTTAAACAGCTACCAAACGATATTAGATTTATTTGAAAAATTGTTCACATATTCCCTATATCATGGGTAGATAATAGAAAACTTTTCGTAATTTTCTAAAACTTGTATGATTTATTATAATATTTTTATAAATTACTAAAATAAAATTACAATAAATCGTACATGTGTTAAAAAATCACAAAAATTTTCAAATTATCTTCTCATTAAGTAGTGAACATGTGGTAAAAAGTTCAAGTGAATCCAATATCGTTTAGTAATTTTTTAAATGAGAGTTTAATGAAATTATTGATGGAATGTCAAAACTGATAACATAATCAAAGTATAAAGTTTGGTTTGCCAGTTTTTTTAGTACATAGGGCTAACTGAAATAAAGTTCATAGTATAAGGTTAAAATCGATAATTACCCTAAAAAATATGATATAAATTAGAAACATTTTATGTATGTCCGGCTTGTTAAGGCTCGTTACGCTTGGCTCGTTTAGTCTTGTATGCTCATTTTATGTACTTAACTCGTTTAACTAGCATCTCGTGAGTTGATTCAGGTTGAAATTTTTTTGTACAGACTCATTAGGTTCGGCTTGTTGGACTTGCTCGGCTCGTTAAGTTTGATTCATTTAACTGATTAGAGTCGATGAGCTGGACTTTTTCATACTAGACTTAGCTCGGCTAGCTCATTTGTCACTTCTAAGTTAATATCTATAATTTTGCTAAAAAAATAATCTCAGTTTTTTGTTCTATGTAAGTTACGTTATAAATTTAAAATTAAATAGTAAGCAGTTCAACAAATTAAAATTTGTATCATAATTAATTGATTAAATCTAAATATATTACTATAGAGTAATTATAGCATCTAATGATAGAAAAAAGAATCTTCATCAATTAGTAGCATGAATGGTTCTTTTAAAATATCTTTAAGCAAAAAATTAATTTTTTTATGTAGACAAGTACATATGGTTTCACTTCCATTACATCTTTTTCCAAACACCAAATAGATATAAGACGTTTAAAGTGATTGCATCACAACTTATGTGACGACCCGAAACCGTAACCCGATCGGAGTCCGGGATCGGAGCCATCACTCCGGGACAGATAACAGAAAACGGGGACTATTTTTTTTTAACATAAACAGGATGAACTTTTAAAGTAGACTCGTAATCTTTTCAGAGGAAGGGAAAGACGGGCTTCAGAAATAAATGGCGGAATTACAGGATAAAGCAGGAAGCAGAAATAAATAAGCTGGCGGAAGACTTAGTTTAAAAGGGGCAGCGGTGAATTCAAATAAAACAGAAGTGAACAGTGACCGGTGGATTAAAATGTGAACAGGGTTCAGCGGAAGAGACTGGATAAAACTGGGCAGAAGGCTTGAATGACGTCAGCCGGAAGATGTAAATGCAAAGACAGAAGCGAAGATGACGTCAACCGGGAGACTAGAGCTATCGGTGGATTCGGATACGACAAAAGATGAACAGTATTCAGCGGAAGAGGCTGAGTAAAACTGGACAAAAAGGGTGGTGACGTTAGCCGGAAGATGGGTGACGTCAGGCGGAAGACACAGACAGTAACTGAGATTGGATGAGGAGATGAAGTCAGCCGGAAGATGGATGACGTCAACCGGAAGATATAAGCATTATACTAGCGGAAAAACTGGGATGACGTCAGCCGGAAGACATATTTACACTGAGCGGAAGACTTGGGTGACGTCAGCCAGAAGACGGAGTTTTAAACTGGGCGGAAGACTTATGCTGACATCAGCCGGATGATATAAATAACTGGGCGGAAGACTTAGGTGACGTCAGCCGGAAGATATACTTCAAAGAAGGAAACGGGCAGCGGTGGACTTGATCGGATGATATAGTTTCTAAGGCAAAACTTAACAACTTCTAACAGAAAGACATACAAACAGAGAGCCTCAAAACAGAAGGCATAAAGGTTTTGGACCTTCAAATCCGATTCAAGATTTATAGATTTCCAAGAAGACAAACTGCAGGGATAGCTCTAAAATTTGAGACTATCCATGCATAACCTAAAAGGAAGAAACACAGGCAGTTCCAGAATATTTCATTGCATACATACAACTGTAAAAAATACAGAGGTTTTAAATACACCACCATTAAAACCTATACAAAAATCAGATTTCTAACAAAAATCCAGACACAGTTTTAAAAACAAAACACCAGAGTTCAACAAGACCTACTGACATAAACGTTTCTTAAAAACTGAAACCTCAGAGCAGAGACATGTCCGACTGCAGCAACCAAACCCCATGAGCTCAATTCACCAAATACATCAACTCATCATCCTGAGGTACAATGTCCTCATCTGGAGGGTCCATACCTACAACAGGGAGTTCAACTATGAGCCTAGAGCTCAGTAAGAACATACTAGAATGCAGTGTGCATATGCTATGCATGAACATTTTCAAATACATGAACATTACATTACCTTACATTACGTTTCACTGGACAGGAAGGTATAAGTGGGAAGAGGAGCTGGCGCAACAGGAGTACATGCCACAACAGGACATAACAGGAGTACATGACAGGATGCCAGTCCTCATCCACACTTAACCATACATTTCATTACAGGTTTTTATCTTACTTAACTTCAAACAGTGTACAGAAAACCTTTTCATGACTTTCAGAGAAAAACGTGTATGCATGAACATTCATAGACAGGCAACAGAATAATAAGCAGAATATAAAACAGAACACAGTTAACCTAAAACATAACCTATGGCTTAACTACCCAACAGAAATCCCGACAACATAAAACCTAGTACCTCCGTATTGTAGGGCCTTAAGGGCCAAACCTATACGTATGAACTTACCTGTTTGTTGCGGCGTCAGATGCTCGAATGTCCCTGAAATGCTCGGATCTGTAATATGCATGAAGAGGTATTAAACAGCTGCAAAATGCTAACTGATAAGTTAGAAACTCAGCAGCGACACGTTTCAAATCTTTAGAAAACACACCAACGTGTTTTCATCCAAGAACAGTGAGTTTTTCTTCAAATACCCTAACTCTAAACTTCGGTAAAACTCACATCAAACTTGTCCAAAATCAATAACTTCCATAGATGATTACCTTTGCTGGAGAAACAGAATGAAATCGGGAAAAAGTTGAGGTTAAAATCGCTACTGGTCGCCTGGAAAAGAGAAAACAGAAAGGGGAGGTAGAAGTGAGCTTCACGTAGGAGGAAGAGAAGACATATCTTCTCCAACAAGTTTGCCAAGTGCCATCCATTCATTGGTTTGCTTCCACCTACTTTAATTACTTCCACATTTACCCTTCCATTGGCTTTTAACCAAATTGACTTGTTTTGGTTAGTTGATCATTAGATTGGTCCTCCCTTAAACATTCAATCATTTCAACCAAAACATACATTGTATTTAAATAGCAGTAATCCCACTTATACAATTCGGGGAAACAATTACATGGCAAAAATGCCAGGTGTTACAACTTATTACTTTATCATAATTAATAAATAAAAATTTATTGGACCTCATATAAGAAGAAACAATAACATCACAAGTGGCACTGTACCCAATAGTTTTAATTTTTGACATAGTTTTTTGTCATTGGATGTGCCTGGCAGGTTCGATTGTTTGCTTCATATTTCTAATCTTTTTCTTACTTTTTTTTGCTTTTTACAGTGCCCATGTCAAAGGAATAGAGTAATTTTGATTTATGTAACTTATTTCTTTATTTTAGTTTGGGCAAGTGATTCCTTGCCCCTATAGCAGGTTTGATTAGCTTGATGTTTGTTAAGTCTGTTGCTTTATCACCCATGTTGACTCAAATTGTTGAAATTGATCAATGTTCGGTCACGTGTGATTTTTCGATCAAATGGTCAAATCGGTTAAAAATGAGAGTTCTACAAATCTTAGAAGGTGCGAGATTGAGTTCGGTACTGTAGAGTTTTTTGTTTCTCAAGACTCATATGAGGCATGGTATGAGATGTGTATTAACTGTTAATTTTATATTAATAAATATTTTATTCAATTTTTCTTTTTATTGAAGGTCAATTTGTTTGTATTGACTTGAAAATTTTCGTAAGCAGTCAACATCTGAACATGTGTAATTCGTCGGTCAAATGGTCAGAACAATGAATTTTGGAAATTACAGTGTGGTTGAATCCCAGAATTTTGCATTCAGTAAGTCGAGTTACCTCGGTAAAGTTTTGCATTACATTGAACTTTTTCTCGAACTTAAAAGATTTTATTTAATATAAATAGTCTAATACTTTATATTATATATATTAAGTAAATAATAAAATAATGTAATAAATTTTTTTATAAAGATGAGAGAATTCCTTTTCTTCAACTGGAGGAGATTGAGGGCACGACAAAGAGAGAAAGTTTGGGATCAGACATATGCAGTTGGCTAGACTGAGTACGACTATGGTCAGAAGAATCAGGATGTCGTCGATGATATTATTGTTATTTTCCACTCTTTTGCTCTGGAGTTGTTCGATAACAGGTCGACAAACTCTTTTATTTCTTCTGTCTTTGCATTTGTTTTAGGTTTGTCTATGAAGGAGATTTCCATTAGTGCTTAGCACTTCAAGTGTCCAGGGTGTATTGTCTTTTGTGTTCAAGTCAGTTTGTGTGGTTATTAACGACTGCAAATTTTTTGCGAACTTAGTCATCTTAGCGATGAGTCAGTTCTGCGTGGAAGATATGTAACATCCCTAAAACTGTACCCATTTTCCCGTACATATTTTTTTTTATACTTAATTAAACTTAAGCGGAATTGAAATCTACATTTTAAACCACTTAAAACAAAACCATTTATGAACTTAAATCTATTTAAAACAATTAAAACATTTATCAAATTGGTCAAGGGCAGAACCGGAAGGCAGAGGAAAAAGAGAAGCAGCGACTGGTCGCTGCAATGCAGCGCCCGATCGCTGCATTATGCAGCGATCCGTCGCTACATAATGCAGCGCCCGATCGCTGCCTTATGCAGCGATCAGTCGCTGCATATTGCAGCGCCCGATCTTACTCTCTGGATTCCGAGATTCCAGGGAGCTAACCCAACATTTTCTTCCATACATCTTCATCAAAACTGACTATAAAACAACTCTCTCCTTCCCTACATGCAAGTCGCAAAACGCACACAACCCACTTTTAAACCGAAACAAATTTAAGAAAACGAACCGCATGGTTCTGTTTAAAAACTGAGCATTCCCTTATACTATATGTTTACAAAATACATTTCAAAACCTTTTATAAACAACTCAAAACGTAAACCTATCAACTACCAGAACCAAGTATCCTAAAATGTCTATACAATTATCAGTCCAAAAACCCTCAAAATCTATACATACATCCCCACTGGTCGGTTAAGCATCGACTGCGCAACACACCACCGCAATCCATCTTCCGTCAACTGCCTCACACATCAGGAGGAGGAACGTCGTCCTCACCTAGCTCGATGTCACCTAAAACGTCACCTACACCATACAGACACACTATGAGCTAAAAGCTCAGTAAATTCTACGTAAATGTAGATGCGTGTAGTGCATATGGAGTTCGGAAATCATGCATAACATACAGAGCGTCGCAGACAGTATATCACCGAGATCTCATCCCCCTAACCGAAGGGGGCCCATCCAGCGGTCGAACTACCCCGTGCGGTTAGAGGAGGGGGGTACACGCTTACAACACGTACAGCCGTGCCTGAGCCCCACCTCGCGTGACCAGATAACAAATTACGTTCATTAATTACAGTACATGAGATGTGGTATCGGCCATACCCTTAATCGGCCCGCACGATAGATCAATAGCCCCCAATTTCTGGGCCACATTAATTTTCTGAAAACATTGTGCGAAAATTCATTTTCATGCCAAGTTAAAATACGTGATGCATGAACAGTTCAATATAAATGTAAACAAACAAGCATGCGTACCATCAAGACTGTAAATGAAATAACCTACAAAACGTTTAAACCTAACTACCCAACCAAAGCAATTTAAAACAAACAATCCACTAAGATCCTCGACGCGACATCGAAGTACGGTGTAGGCCAATCGGCTAGAGTAAGTCATGAGAACTTACCTCGCGTCCGTTGCAGCTCAAGCTCCGTCCACGAGCGTTGTTCACCTAAGCAATTCACAACAATTATCGTTAAAATGCGTTTTAACCGATAACGTCCAAATTAACGAAATCTTAACTAAAGAAACTTCCTAAAGCTCTAATTCGATTCATTGAACTATTTCATTGAGCATTCTACGCTCAGCACCACAAAATTCCAATTACGAGCTTTTCCCCTAAAATTCTCAAATTCTAACTTTCGTCCTAATATCAATTAACTTTGTCTCATAACGTCCAATACGTTCAACATATTCTTAATTAAGGCAAACCCATTGATTTCGAACTCTAAATCGCGTTTTTTATCAAAACCCTAATCGTAAACCTAAACGTATAACTCTACGAACTCGAGATTTAACGCTCTAAAACTATAGAATCATACCTAGAGCGTCGATTGAAGGAGGAAGCGTGAAGGAAACGGGACGATCGGGAGGAAGAACGGAGGTCGGCGTTGAGAACTCATCGCGGGCAGAGAGGAGAAGCCGAGAGGGAGAGGAGAACTTTGGTTCTCTGGAAATCGATTTTCAAACAATGAAAATCGATTAAGGCATTTGCCTTATTTATAAATTTAATTGCTTAATGACCATTTTGCCCTTCCTCATATTTTCTATTTGTTTCGTCCATCGTTTCGTTAATTGACTAGCCATTCGGTTTCATCAAATCTCCTTATTTCACCAATAAGTCCAACTTATTATTTGGGATTTATCAAAACTGTCCGTTCGCAAATCGGACCACGTTTACTATTTTTACTAAAACGCCCTTTTATATTACGCGAAACGTAATTACTTGAAATTAAGAGTTACAACTCCTAAAATTTCTGAAATTTCCTTAAAATCCATATCAATAATTTGGATCATGATGGCGCTTTCTTTTTGTAAAACAGGCTCAATTTGACATATTTACGAAAATGTCATTATATATATTGAAATATTAATATCTCGTAAAGCCGGGTATTACATTCCACCCACCTTATTTAAAATTTTACCCTCAAAATTTCTTATAGCTTACAGCCTTTAATGTTAATGTCTCATGTCACGCGACCTTTCGCTTCGATTATCATCTGTACTTATGGTCGTTCTTCGTGGTCCTTAACCAAAACTGTCCACTGTATCCTCTAATATCAGCCTTAAACTTGTATTCTCTACCTTCGATCTGATCGTACACTTCCTTACTAAGGTACTGAGCTTAGTTAAATTCTTAAATCTCCAATAGATTTGCCCAAACTTCTCCGAAATTTCATTGACTCCGTCAGTAGTTGAAACGCATGCCCATCCAAATTTCTATATTCGCTCGGGTAACGATTCCTCGTAAACTTATCACCCATAGGATTTCCTGGTCACCTATCTTCTTGGGTAACCCCTTGACCTTTGGAGACTATTTCGGTGTGGGTTTTCTAATTATGTCCTTATTGTTATACTCTGCAACTATACGACTATAACACTACTTGGTCTATGTGAGTCAAACTAGGAGCTACAGTCGCTACTTACTTAGGATCCTAACTCCTTTATAGATAACATCTTATGAACGTCATACATCATTTTAGCTATGTTAACGAACCTCCCTTGTTATTTCTTTAACTGAATTCGTCATACCATCTAGATTACGTTGGTTTGTCTAACTTAAATCTCTATTTGCTCTGAGCATGGTCTAGTCTCTAAATTTCCTCATTGATGCGCTCTAAACTAATCATTCTAACCTAAGTCATTCATGCCTTATTTGGTCTTGACTTGCCAAACACAAGTCGAACACGTGAAAACTTGCTGACTTAGCCTCACTTCTAAGCTTACTTAGAGAATTTCCGTGAAAATTCTCATTCTCCTTATTCTAAAACTTGCAATTTTCACAATTTGCTGGCCTTTAGATGCCAACCTATACTCCCAATCTTAACATCTCATTTAATCCCAACAATCTCTTTTACTTCTTTCCTCAATTCACACAAGGACTATATCGAATCTACTAACTAATCTTACCATTTTTCGCTTTTCCTAGTCAGGTTCTAACTATTCTACTCGACAATTATCCTAAGTTTAGCTCTTGTATTCTATCTTCGTCTACATGCTCTTAATTCCATGCGAATTCCCAATATACGATTTCTATGGTACTCCTTCATCTATTTACATACACTCCCGGTATTTTAACAATCTTACGTCTAAACTTTCATCTTTCTCGATTAGTCGTATTCTGATACTCTAAGGGGTTGCCAATTAGACATAATCTCTACCTACTTAAAAACCATATCTCGTAGGGCATATTCCTCTATGTTACTAAACCTTCAGTGTGCAAGCTCCGTTGATTAAATCGATTAAATCAAACTAATCATACTAATGTATAATTATATTTCTCTTTGAGGTTCACCTAATAACCATTCTTACCCACCTATTATTCTCTTCTTTACAAATTTCAGGTCTATCATATGCATATTGTCATACAGGTAATTACAACAATACCTGTAACTGTAGAAGGCTGGGCCCCATCGTCGGCGTCGCCAGGCTCGATGAAAGCAAAGACCCTCAGCACAACTTTTCCTCGATCCCTGCCTTGTTGATCTCTGTCTGGTTGACTTCGGTTCAACAACGGACAATTCATGATATAGTGGTCAGCTTCCCCACACTGGTAACACCTATTGGTACGCGTCAGACAATCACCGTAGTGCTGCTTCTGGCACTGTGGACATAAAGGCTTTTGAGTAGCCTCTTGAACTTGCTTTCCTTTTCCTCGGTCGCCCATACCATCGTAGGGCCTCTTATCGCTCCTCTGTTGTTGTGGCTGTTGATACTCACTCAGTTGCCAGTCTCGGTCCCATGACTGAGGTTGGATCTCACGAAAGAAGCCATTAGCTGGCTCCTTTGGCCTAACACAAGTCGCCCTAGCAGCCTCAATGTCCAGAGCTCTAGCTGCGATGTCAGAATAGGACACATCAATAATCCCTGATACAATAACGTGCATCCGAATCTCTGGATTAAGTCCTTCCATAAACTGATGGACCTTTTCTTCATTGTCGCTGACCAGACGCGGTGCAAACCGTGATAAAGCCTCGAACTTCCGTATATATTCTGCAACTGACCCGGTCTGTTTCAGCTGCGTAAACTCGTTCCTCTTAGCCACCCTCACAGCGCGGCTGAAATACTTATCAAAGAATATGGCCTTAAACCGATCCCACGTCATAATCGTCACGTCTGTAGTAGCTCTAATCGAGTCCCACCAGAAACGGGCATCCAATGCCAAGTGAAAGGCGACAAAAGCAACCTTCTTCCCATCCTCCACTTCCGCATATTCTAGCATATCCTCCATAGTGCGGATCCACTCTTCTGCAACAGTCGGATCCGATGAGTGGCCGTCAAATACTGGAGGTCGTAGGCTTTGGGACCTTTGCATACCCTGATTACTTGGAACTACCAGATCCTGAGTCCTCTGGTTCTCTCGATTCACTAAGTCCGCAATTTGTTGTGCTTGTCGGTCCATATGCTGAGACTGGCGATCTATTAATTCCGTAAACCGATCTAGCGCGTCATCTCTAGGATCCTTTCCTCGAACCATTCTTATAAAAATCCTATAAAATCAAAACAATAATCCTAAGAAACAAAATCAGATAAAACTATAAACAGACTTACAGTTGATGAAGGATGTCCGCGTAGTGGCTGTGCAGTCGAGCAGTCTACAGAACCGATTTTAAAACCCGGGGGCTCTGATACCATAAATGTAACATTCCTAAAACTGTACCCATTTTCCCGTACATATTTTTTTTTATACTTAATTAAACTTAAGCGGAATTGAAGTCTACATTTTAAACCACTTAAAACAAAACCATTTATGAACTTAAATCTATTTAAAACAATTAATAAAACAATTAAAACATTTATCAAATTGGTCAAGGGCAGAACCGGAAGGCAGAGGAAAAAGAGAAGCAGCGACCGATCTTACTCTCTAGAATCCGAGATTCCAGAGAGCTAACCCAACATTTTCTTCCATACATCTTCATCAAAACTGACTATAAAACAACTCTCTCCTTCCCTACATGCAAGTCGCAAAACGCACACAACCCACTTTTAAACCGAATCAAATTTAAGAAAACGAACCGCATGGTTCTGTTTAAAAACTGAGCATTCCCTTATACCATATGTTTACAAAATACATTTCAAAACGTTTTATAAACAACTCAAAACGTAAACCTATCAACTACCAGAACCAAGCCTCCTAAAATGTCTATACAATTATCAGTCCAAAAACCCTCAAAATCTATACATACATCCCCACGGGTCGGTTAAGCATCGACTGCGCAACACACCACCGCAATCCATCTTCCGTCAACTGCCTCACACATCAGGAGGAGGAACGTCGTCCTCACCTGGCTCGATGTCACTTAAAACGTCACCTACACCATACAGACACACTATGAGCTAAAAGCTCAGTAAATTCTACGTAAATATAGATGCGTGCAGTGCATATGGAGATCGGAAATCATGCATAACATAAAGAGCGTCGCAGACAGTATATCACCGAGATCTCATCCCCCTAACTGAAGGGGGCCCATCCAGTGGTCGGACTACCCCGTGCGGTTAGAGGAGGGGGGTACACGCTTACAACACGTACAGCCGTGCCTGAGCCTCACCTCGCGTGACCAGATAACAAATTACATTCATTAATTACAGTACATGAGATGTGGTATCGGCCAGACCCTTAATCGGCCCGCACGATAGATCAATAGCCCCCAATTTCTGGGCCACATTAATTTTCTGAAAACATTGTGTGGAAATTCATTTTCATGCCAAGTTAAAATACGTGATGCATGAACAGTTCAATATAAATGTAAACAAACAAGCATGCGTACCATCAAGACTGTAAATGAAATAACCTACAAAACGTTTAAACCTAACTACCCAACCAAAGCAATTTAAAACAAACAATCTACTAAGATCCTCGACGCGACATCGAAGTACGGTGTAGGCCAATCGGCTAGAGTAAGTCATGAGAACTTACCTCGCGTCCGTTGCAGCTCAAGCTCCGTCCACGAGCGTTGTTCACCTAAGCAATTCACAACAATTATCGTTAAAATGCGTTTTAACCGATAACGTCCAAATTAACGAAATCTTAACTAAAGAAACTTCCTAAAGCTCTAATTCGATTCATTGAACTATTTCATTGAGCATTCTACGCTCGGCACCACAAAATTCCAATTACGAGCTTTTCCCCTAAAATTCTCAAATTCTAACTTTCGTCCTAAAATCAATTAACTTCGTCCCATAACGTCCAATACTTTCAACATATTCTTAATTAAGGCAAACTCATTGATTTCGAACTCTAAATCGCGTTTTTTATCAAAACCCTAATCGTAAACCTAAACGTATAACTCTACGAAACTCGAGATTTAACGCTCTAAAACTATAGAATCATACCTAGAGCGTCGATTGGAGGAGGAAACGTGAAGGAAACGGGACGATCGGGAGGAAGAACGGAGGTCGGCGTTGAGAACTCGTCGCGGGCAGAGAGGAGAAGCCGAGAGGGAGAGGAGAACTTTGGTTCTCTGGAAATCGATTTTCAAACAATGAAAATCGATTAAGGCATTTGCCTTATTTATAAATTTAATTGCTTAATGACCATTTTGCCTTTCCTCATATTTTCTATTTGTTTCATCCATCGTTTCGTTAATTGACTAGCCATTCGGTTTCACCAAATCTCCTTATTTCACCAATAAGTCCAACTTATTATTTGGGATTTATCGAAACTGTCCGTTCGCAAATCGGACCACGTTTACTATTTTTACTAAAACGCCCTTTTATATTACGCGAAACGTAATTACTCGAAATTAAGAGTTACAACTCCTAAAATTCTTGAAATTTTCTTAAAATCCATATCAATAATTTGGATCATGATGGCGCTTTCTTTTTGTAAAACGAGCTCGATTTGACATATTTACGAAAATCCCATTATATATATTGAAATATTAATATCTCGTAAAGCCGGATATTACAAGATATCCCAAAGACAACATTTACCCGTTGATGTGCCCCAGAGGTCCATCACTCGAACACAAACCAAGGCACAGGCTTTATTAAACCTATTCACTAACAAGCTCAATTCTTTTGCTGGTATTGATATATGAGCATTTCGAGTTTCTGGTCTTACCTTTTGTTTTTACCAATGATCAGTTACTTTTATGGATCTTATTAACCGAGTTTTTAGGCTATTTGGTTCGTTGTGATTTTCATTGAAGATATCTTGGTGTACTCAAAATCTCAAAGTCAGCATTAGGAACATCTTCGGATTGTGTTGCAAACTTTGAGATATCACCAGATGCTTGCCAAGAAGAGTAAGTGTAACTTCTGGATGTCTGAAGTTAAGTTTTTGGGACAGTTGGTTTCTCGTGAAGAAATTTTGATTGATCTTGCAATGATCGAGGTAGTTGTGCGGTGGCAGCCTCCAAAGAACGTGTCAAAGATTCACAGTTTTCTTGGTCTTGCTGGCTACTATCATCGTTTTGTGAAAGATTTCTCCTTAGCTTTGTCTTTGACCAAAATGGACCAGGAAATTTGTGAAATTCAAATGAGATGACTGTTGTTAGAATGCATTCGAGGAGTTGAAGCTAAGGCTGACGAGTACTCCAGTTCTGATAGTGCTGAGCAATGAGCATTCTTATGCAGTTTATATTGATGCATCGAGAGTTGGTCTTGATTTTGTTCTGATTCAGCAGGATAAGGTGGTTGCTTATGCATCTCAATAGTTGAAACCCTATTAGCAGAATTATCTGACTCGTGATTTGGAGTTGGAAGCTATAATCTTTGCACGGAAGATTTGGAGAACTATTTGTACGGTGCGAGCTTTTAGGTTTACTCGGATCATAAGAACTTGAAAAATTTATTCACTCAATGGGATTTTAATTTGAGATCGCGTAAGTGGGTGGAGTATATGAAAAGTTATGATTTTAGCTTAGAGTATCATCTAGGAAAGGCAAATATTGGGGTCGATGCTTTTAATCTGCGGTACTATGAGAAAGATGAGGTAGCTTGTGCTTACAATGTTGTCGTCACTTTGAGTTTGGTTCAAAGGGCTAAGCAGATGCAACGACAGGATGATGAGTTAGCAGAGAAAGTCAGTCAACTGTAGAATGGTGAACAACTTGACGAATTGAAGGTCAATGCCGAAGGAATTGTGCTTTTCAAAAGTCGAGTGGCAATTCCTTGTAGTTAGAAGTTGGGACAGGCTATACTTGCAGAGGCTCACAAGTCTAGATTTGATCTGCCTTGGAATTACGAAAATGAACCAGGAGTTAAAGTGGCAATATTGGTGAGTGGATATGAAGCGTGAGATAGCAGACTTAGTGGTTAGGTGTCTGACGTGTCAGCTAGTGAAAGCTAAACATCAGAGACCAGCAAGTTTATTGTAGTCTTTGCTTGTTCCAGAATTGAAGTGGGATAAATAAGATTACGATGGATTTTGTTACAAGTCTTTCTAGGACTCCTCATACGCTTGATTCGGTATGAGCCATTATGGATCGTTTGACCACATCCTCTCATTTTATTCTGATTCAGATGAATTTCGCGTTGTCTAGGTTGAGTCGGTTACATATTGAGAACATCGTTCATCTTTGCAGTGTTTCCTCTAGCGTTGTTTCTAATCGTGATCTTATGTTCACGTCCAAGTTTTGGACAACTTTCCTAAAAACACTAGATACAGAGTTAAATCTCAGTACAACATATCATCCTCATATGAATAGGCAGTCAGAGCAAACTATCCAGATTTTGAAAGATATGTTATGTGTTTTTATCTTGAATTTTTGTGATAGTTGGATTAACCATCTTCCGTTGGTTGAATTTGTTTACAACAATAGTTATCAGACCAACTATGGTGTCTCCCTATATGGGGAGTTGTGTGAAAGACGTTGTTGTTCGCCGTTGTGTTGGATTGAGGCAGAAGAAATGATTTTTCTTGGGTTAGAGTTGATCCAAGAGACTACCAAGAAGATCCAGCTGATCAGAGAGAGCTTGAAGACATTGCATAGTAGGCAGAAAAGTTATATCGATCTTAAGAGACGTAACGTTGAGTTTAATGCTAGAGAGTTTGTTTTTCTGAAGGTTCGTCTAAGGCGTGGCATTAGTCGGTTCGGGATGAAAGGGAAGTTAGTTCCAAGGTACATTGGCTTTTTCTAAATTGTTGAAAGGATTGATAACGTGGCATACAAGCTTGACTTGCCTCCCCAACTTGGGTATGTCCAAAATGTTTTCCACATATCCTTGCTCAGAAAGTACTCCTCACACCCATCGCATGTCCTCTCATTGACTGACATTCCTATCTAAGATGATGTTTCCTATGAGGAGGTGCTTGAGCAGATTCTAGTCAGAAAGTTTTGAGTTATTCGTCATAGGCAAATTCCCTAGCTTCGTGTGCTGTAGAAGAATCATACTGAGCAGGAAGCTACATGAGAGCTCGAATTTGAGATGGTAAAGAAGTATCCTCATTTGTTTGATGTTTTTCTCTTGATGTTGTATTTAACTTCGTAGGCAAAATTCGTTTAAGGAGGGCATGATGTAAAAACAACTATTTTCATCTTATTATTGAATTTCAAATAAATTTCTCACGTTGTTAATGGTCAATATGTCATGGGTTGAATTGTTTTGTCGTGTTGTGGTCACGTTAAATTTTACGGTAAATTAGTAAAATCAATCATTTGGGAATTGCTGCGCTGTTAAAATTAGAGAAAATAATACCAAGTAATTTGGAATTTGCCCAAAGAGTAAGGTTTTGACAATGTTGAGGTTTCATGAATACGAGAAGTAAGAAATTTTTATTTAACATAAATAATAATTATTTATATTAAATAAATAAAGTAAAAAAAAAAAAAAGAATATTTTGATATGGGGTGAAAACCATATTCCCTCTTCACTTTCACCGTTCTGCAAAGAGGGGGAAGAGATGATCTGCAAAGAGAGGGGGAAGAGATGGTGATTTTTGGCCCGGCGATTCGTTGATTTCCAAAGTCAGGATTACATTCGCAGGACAACACGTTCGCAGGACAACATGCAACAACATTTCTCTCCTGCCTCAACGTCGACATGCTTCTCTTGATCGAATTTTATCCATGTTGTGCAGTTCTATTTATTCAATCCAAACAATTCCCAGAATTTTGAGAGCCTGGTTTCTACAACTTTTAAATGACAGTTGTGTTAACCCTTTTAATCTACCTCACTTTCTCCTTGAATATGTACATTAGATAACAAATTAATTCGTTCGGTTTAATTGCTTTTAGAAGTAAATCAATTACAAATATCATACCTATTATTTGGAGAGGATTGAGTTAATTTACTCTTACAAAATTAAACTAAACTAAATAGTTTTAATTTAATTAAATTCTTGCATTAAAAAAACATTTACAACATGATACTTTTTGTTGAATTCATTGACAAAAAGGATCAGACAAACCAGTTAAACACAAAAATTGAAACTAGAAATCCTCCATTGAGAAAATTGAAACCGTAAATCTAAATAAAACAAGTCCTAGAATATCATAATGACAATCATACTTTACCCAAGAAATAACTTTCATTTTGTGTCTACTAGTAACTTTGTCATGCTTTGAAAAAGTTTCAAGGAGTCCCAAACTTAGTCATGTTCCTCTTTCGTTTGATATTACTATTAACTCGGATATATGCTCCAAGGGTCAGACAATCTATGAGAGATGGCTCTAATGTTTAGAAGTGTAAGCCAAAATATTAATAACAATAAAACTACACTGCTAGAACCATTTCATGAACTTGATCAGAGAGCATGCTCAAAGCTTCAGGAAACAAATCATTACAACAATCGATCTAAATACAATTGCCCTTGGAGCATAAATCAAGTTCATCAATTGCTTTGGCATTAGGCTTCCAGAAGGCATTAAATAATAAAACTAACCTATCATCACGTTGCTGTAGGTGTATTATTGGTTCTGACATAACCCATCGCAAGATTATAATATCCTGGACTATGCAGCCTTCAATTTTTCCGTTTTGTACCGGGTCAAGTCATTTGAGTAAAGTATACCATTGGGAGAAAGAAGGCGCTGGAGGGCCATGAGAAAGCGAGCCTAAGAAAAAAAAAAACATTCTGACAGGGTAAACGGGAGGCTCTCGCATAATTGATAAGCAGGGATGATAGTTTTACTTACCCATTGAAATCCAACAAGGGCGTACCAGCAGCCTTGCAGACCAAACCCTTTACTGGTTACAAGCTAGATATAAGAAGTAAAGTAATATCAATGAATGAAGAACAAATGAAATCTCATTGCTAGATGTTAAGATGACAGATGGGGTGAGGACTTTAAACTATACCAACAACAGAAGGGCACCAAGAGAAAAGCATCCAGTCATTGTCAAACTAATAAATTTGAGGTCCCGTCCAGCCTGCAATGATAAGAGTTTACAACTGTTACCTTGCTCGTGATTTATTCAAGGACTGTAAAAAATGAAGCTCAAGTAGGAAAAAATGGCATCAGCCATCAAGCAGGGTTAGGCACAAAACAATTATCAAATATCCTTTCACATTCCCATCAGAATTTAGCATAAAATTAACTTCATAATCTACATTTAAGTTCAAAGAAAACTGAGGACAATGTCTACTAGCATCATAGCTTTGCCATGTATTTGTTACATCATACCCTCACTGAGCAGACATGATTTTGGAATTCCTCTTTAACAATCCATTTTTTGCTCAAGGAGTGGGAACTTAAAACATCAATCAAAATTTTTCCTTTTTCGTCATCTTTCACTCTGTTCAAATAGTATGGATTAACTCTATTGAGAATAATATGATCAGGAAATTTGGTTGAGTACTAACTGAATTACGCTATTACTATGACACAATAAGTTTGACCAGTCTCTGAAATGGACACGGTTATGTTAATGGAGACAAAGTTAATATTAAGATGATACTGTCCAAGTTATAGTAAAGGTACCAGTAAAGTTCCTTCAAGGCTGTGAGTCGAAGGTGTTATTGCTAATGCAATAAAGAATGGGATCAAGACCTTGTGCATCTGCATGAAAGAGATATAGATCAAGCTGTATGCACCCAATTATTCAACACAATCTTTATAATTAATTTCCAGGAGTCATGATAAAGATAGAACACATGCTGGTAAGTGCTAATAATATAGCACGGGTATCTTCTGCTGATGGGATTATACAACAATTGTCACGTAGTTTGACTTTGAAAGAGAACAATTTTCAATTAAAGTTCTAAAAGAAATGCCCAACGAAACCCCCTTTAACCAGATTCTTAACACTACATCCACAACTGAAAGTGTACCCCAGCATATGATTAAAGATAAGGAACTGACCTCCTGGATGACAATATGATCCCGAGTAAAAATATTAGGGAACAACCAAGGAACACAAGTTCCAATTACCCCTAATAATGATCCAAGTATAGCTCCAATGATTACAAGTGACTTGAGCAACATCCTGGCCTGTGTTTAATAGGGAAAAAGCCTTAATAATTTATTGAATAGTTGAATAAGTCAATTGAGAATAGATTCCACAAATATGATCAGGTAAGGGCATTATCCAACATAGCAAAAAACTAGTATCATTAACCTTTTCCAAACTTCGACCGGCTCCATATATCAACTCAGGCATAAATGACTGTGCAGTTTGAGACAGTGGTTCACCCCATACCGTGCACATACATAAAGCTTGGATCATGACCTAATCAGAATTTAAGCCACCAGTTGACCTGACCATCAGTTTTCCATGAGAATTCATGAATGATTTAAGCAAGGGATAAGGATATCAATTGTCTTAACCTGATGAGCAGCCATAGTATGTGTGCCCATAGACGTAGCAAAATAAACAAGGAGACTGTAAAAAGCCACCTAAATGAATGACGCAGATTCACTTTATATGCAACAACAGAACCTTTTACATAAATAAATGCAACAAAGGTCAAAACCTTTGACATCATTGTTAGAAACACTGGAGCAGCAAGTCCAAGTATTGATATTAATTCTTTAAGCGAAGGAATAGAAATGGAAAATGCATCGTATCCTTTTTTGTTTAAAGTTGCAATCATCATATAAGCGGCAATGACCTGAAAAATAGCAGAGGAACCAACCAAAGGCTAGCTTAGGTTCATCAAAAAAAAAAAGGTCAAGAAATTACAAAGGGAAATCTCAAGACTTTTAGCATCAATAGGAGTCTTTTCACAACATACTTGTGATGCCATTGTTGCCCACGCTGCACCAGCAATACCATAGCCTAGAACCATGCACAAGATTATATCACCTAGGCCGTTTACAACACTTGCAACCGCTAAAGCCTTCAGAGGTCCCCAGGAATCTTTCATACCAAGACTATGAAACATGTTGAAAGAATCAAAATTGAGTATTTGGATGTGCATGTCAATTAATAATCACTAAAGGTTGAGAAGCTGTAAAATTGCTTCCATATTGCTTCAAGCATTTATTTAAAAGAAAAAATAAACACACAGTTAGAGTTAAAAAAATTAAATACAGATCCATTCAGAACACTAGGAAACAATAATCTTTTTTTCTTTGATAAAACAGTAATTACTATCTTAACTTAAATTAGTCACTTTCTTGAGTTAGAACTGTTCAAATTATTATAATGATTTACTTGCATATTTATTTGATTTGTTGCCCAAAACTTATTATTTCCAGGAAGAGATTTTGCTAATGAAAAGGCTTTCAATGCTGCCAATAAATACCCTTTTCTTTCCAAATATTTTTTCAAACCATGTTTTTTTTTTTAATTTATCGAATTACATTTTTTGGAACTATTTTAAAACTAAATCGATAAAATTCTTTCCACCAGTCAACAGTTGAGTCTAACCTTTCACTTACATATCAGTTGACAAAAAAAAAATTGTAGTTTATTGTTTCATGGCCTTCAAGTAATGGTTGTAGGCAGCAGATTACATTGCCTTTAGCATACATTTTAGTTTTTTGTTATCTTACTAAATTTTATTTACTTGTCCCACAATTTGTTGTCAACAAAATGATTCTGAAAATGAATGCTGCCACCCATACAAGATAACCTATACCAGGAAAAGAACATGACTGTAATATTTACTTTATTATCATTCAGCCAAATGTCAACCATAAAAGAGTCACGTACAATCATAACCCATCCAATATACTTATTTGCTTTAAATTCCGCAGCATATAAACGTCACTAAGCATTGCCATCGCAAACAGCTTATCAACAAAAGTAAGAGAATTAATATATGCTCCTTGATCGATATGAAAATAGAAGCATAATGTACCTTGCACTTTGCGCAACCCATCCAACAAGAACTGCAGGCCAGGCCAAACCTCTTATCTATCATATCAATGACACAAAGTATGAAAGTTGAATGCAATAGCAACTGCATATAAAATATTAGGGTAGATAATCTCAATCCTAGTTATAAGTTCCGCATGAACAACCCTAAAGGGTGAAAAGTACAATTCAATCATTCCAGTCACATATTTTGGACATCGTGAAAAACATCCTGCTGATGAACAAGTATTGAGTAAATTATTAGCTAAAAACAATGTGAACCTGAATGTATGAGTCTGCTGCTGGAACAAGATGTGTATTCCTTGGGCCAGCAAAAGCTGAAACAAGAATAATAGCATACTTATTTCACCTCTGCATTTCTTAGTAACAAAAAGCATGTTGTCGACTATAAATAGTGGTAAAACAAAAATAGAACAGATTAGTAGCCTTTCTTTCTTACCAGTTAGAGCCATTGAACCCCATAGTTTTGTGAACAAAAGCATTAATAAACCAGAGATCAAACCGAGAAAGAGCAAGACGGATATATGATGCTGCACTTCACTTTTATCCTGCAATGGTGCACTGATCAACAAGTTCCAAACATTCCTAGCCTGAGCAAAATAATAACTAGAAACTGCAAAACACAAAGTCAAGCAAGACTAACCTGTCGGGCAAGGGCAGTGGCTACCATGTTGGAAGTAGCAATAGAAAGAAACATGAAAACATAACTTGTATAGTCACAGAAAACAGTTCCTGGCCCTGCTACCAAATTCATTAATTAAAATTTGTTCAATGTAGAGGAGAATTTTTATTCGGCGTTTTATTTTCCTCGTACTAATCAAACCAATATACAGGAGAAATACCTAATGCAGCGAGCTCAACGGAGCTTCCTTGACCAATGACCGCAGTATCAATGATGCTCATCAAAGGCCCGCACAGCCACAGCCCAGTGGCAGGACCAGTAAACTTTACAATCTCCTTCATTTGATCCCACAATCCCTGGCTCTCCAGTTTTTTACTCTGAATCTCCAAAACTTCTCCGCCGCCTTTTTCTTCTTTTCCGTTACCACTTTCGCTTTCAACTTCACGGCCACAGTCGACGATTTCTATATTATTTTTACTGCAAGGAATTCCAAACCGTTTACCATAGCGTTTCCGAATCAACGTAGGCGCATTCGGATGAAAGCGAACGACGGAGAAAGAATGAGGAGGATGGGAGCAGAAAACAAAAGCTCGAGATATAGGTTTCCGAAAGGAAGGTTTCAGTAACTGAGCAGAGGTCGACGGACGGAGAGCGAGGGTTTCAAACTGCATCTCCAAGCCTGAAACAACCGGTCCGGGGAAACCAGAACTGGAAATGGCGGAGAGAGAAAGATGATGAGGTGGACAACGAGTGGCCTATAATTGGAGAGTACGACCATTGAAATACGGAACTCATGAAGCCTGAAGCCAAAGGTGGACACAAGGCGTACGAATAGTTGTTAGAAACGTGTTCTTACTCAGCCTCCCTGCCAATCCCTTCCCGAATGTGTGGATTTTTTTCAAAGGCCTTTTCTAGGCCTCATCCGACCTACGCTGAGCTGGGGCAGTGAATTTGAGAGGAGGCTGGGCTGGGCGGCAGGCCACTGGGCAGGCCTGGGTCAGCCTCGGCAGCAGGGCCGTAGCCCGCTTGCCAGCCCAAGGTCAATTTTTAAAATAATTTATAGGCCTGTTCGACCCTCGTTAATTCTTTTCATTGAATAAGAAATTAGTGTACAATGTATTTTAGGTAATCATTATAATTTATGCCATAATCTCTACAATATCAACATTAATTCCTACATAATCTTTGTAAATCAGATTCATAATTTATGCCATAATATATCATTAATGTCTCGATTGTTATCATGATCTATGTCATTAATATTCTGATTTATGACATAATATTTGTCATTAATATTTCTCCTCAAATTGATGCTAGGCGATCAACAAGTATCATTTGTCACTAAGAAATTGAGTGTAAAGAAATAGTTTTAGTAAAGACATCATTATTCCACTTCAATGTGTTTGATTTGCTCAAGAAACACACGGTTAACAACATTTATTATTTGTATGGAGCAGAGTATGCTCTATTTGAGGAAACGCTACTCACCCAACAATCCTCGTAGCCAAACAATTTCAGAACATCCTGTAACGACCTTTGAACTATTTCCGATTTTACTGTACAAATTTAAATTTTTATAAACCTAAATGTGTAGCGACCTTTAAACTTAACCCTTAATTTCTCGTGAAACTTTTTCTTTTAAAACATTCTCAAATGAACCCCCTTCGTTAAATCATTAAATTAAATTAAATATACCTGTTGAAACATATTTAAAAATCAATTAAATAAAACTATGGGTGTGCAAACCGAACCGGAACCGATGAACCAAACCGGAACCGGTGAAATAGGTTCGGTTCGGATCGGTTTTGAGCCCCTGGAAACCGGACTTCGGTTTGGCATTGGTCAAAACTGACTAAATCAGTTCGATTATCGGTTTGGATCGGTGAAACCCATCCAAACCGAACCGAACCGTTGCTGCTTAAAATTCACTGAAGAGCGAAGCGAGTTAGCGAACTGCGAAGACCTAAATCACGATTCTTCACTGGACCACGACCACTCTTCCAGAGTTCCAGACTCCAGAGACGACTGCGACTGCGACGACTAGAGACCCAGCAGACAAGGACGATCAGGCGAGGCGACGACGATACTCTCAGTCTCTGCTACGGGCTATCGAGTATTGACGATGACAGAGAGCACCGACGACACACGATCAGGTAACCGAATAACGATAGAGAGCAAAATCATTGATTTTGCTCTCTGTGGTTTTATTACTGAGAGCAAAAACTATTATTTTGCTCTCTGTCGTTTGTTACGACAGAGAGCAATTTTGCTCTCTGTGGTTTTATTACAGAGAGCAAAATCTGTTGTCAAACGACAGAGAGCAAAATTGCTCGTGCTCTTTGTAAACAAACGAAGGAGAGCAATTTTGCTCTCCTCCTGGTTAGTGACAGAGCAAAAACAAACGACAAGTTGTTCACTTCTATTTTTAACCGAGAGCAATGTTTACTGTTTAGCATGTTTATATGTGTTTTGCACTGTATAATTACATAATGTTTTTGTTTTGGGAGACTCTTCGGGCGTGACCGAAAGCAATTTATGTGTTTTCTTTGTTTATATGTGTTGTTTTATTATAACCGAAAGCATTAGAGCAATATTTTTTTTTATTTATATTTGACTATATATCTAATTGTTTTTTATCTCCTCCAATTTAAATGTACATTATTTAAATTTTTGGAAAATAGGTTGTAGAACCGAAACTTTCGGTTCGATTTTGGTATGTTAAAGGTTCGGTAAATCCAAAACCGAAACCGATCGGTTCGGTTCGGTTTCTCTCCAAAATCGAACCGAAACCGGTTTTGCACACCCCTAAATAAAACCATTAAAACAGAAGAGGAATCGGCCCAGCAGAACAGAGGGCAAAAAAGGCCCAAGCCCAAAATTTTTCCTATTCACATCCGCCGCTCACTTCTGCGAAGCTACATCCACCGCTCGCTCACAAAACATATCCACCGATGACGTCAGCCGGATGACTTATTTACCCAGCATCCACCGATCCATAACACTCAACATCCACTGGTGAACAGTAACACTCGACATCCACCGGTGACGTCAGCCGGATGACTTATTCATCCAGGATCCACCGGTCAACAGTAACCGAACACATCTGCCGGTTGACTTTGACCAAACACTCATATGAGCTTCTGCCGATCACAAAAATGACAGAATCTCCCAAACACTTAACTGAAACCCATACAATTTCCCCCCTGTACTTGCACACCATTCACTCAGAACTTCCAAAACATTAAACATAACATTCTCGATTTCCAGAAACATCAAAATGAACATTATATACATATATGTTCACGAACTATCCAAAAATGGTTCTAACTATACAAATTATCAAAACACTACAAAATACCATCAATCCTCCAAAAACACTATACAATATCTATCCAGATCCAAGCATCCTAAAATGTTTAACTATACCATTTTCCTATCTTTCTATCCATCAATTTCCCGAAACACATATTTACGTCCCCACGGGTCAAAATAAGTACCGACTGTGCCAGTACACTCCCGCGAGCATTCTTCTTCAACCTGCTTAGACATCGGGTGGAGGAATGTTGTCCTCACCTATATCGAAGTCACCTATACCATAGAAATAAAATGTGAGCTAGATGCTCAGTAAGTCTACGTGAATGCTATGCATGTACAGTTTATAAATCATGCATCCTGTAGGATCGGAATTGTCTAAGAGGGGGGGTGAATTAGACTTTTTAAACTTAATTTGATAGTCTGGTGAATTTCTCTTCTAATTTCAGTTTGAATAATAGCAGCAAGCAAACATATAAAGTTGAGAGTAAGAGAGAAAATTGACACCAGTAATTTTTACGTGGTTCGGCCAAACTGCCTACGTCCACGCTCCAAGGCTCCCCCTTGAAGATTCCTTACTTCTCCTCACGAGAAAACAGATCGGGATTCCGGGCTCCGATCAACTGCCTTTACAATTCTGGATTGAACTTTCACGGGCGTCAATCCACTACCTTATACAGATTTGAGTTTGAAAAAATATTAAGCTCACACTACAACCTCACAAGATGAATATCAAGTTAGGATTGAGAGATGTAGAGAGAAAATACAGAGAGTTAAACTTTCGCAGCTAGGGCTCAGAATTCAAATTGGCAAAAGTTGGGACTTCGTGCTCTAAGCTCAGCTTATATACTCTGTCTTCATTAAGGCTTGGCTTCAATGCTCCTTATCCAATAATAGAAGTTTAGTTACCGTTGGAGCAGCTTCCGTACAAGATCAGGTAGCCGTTGCCGTTTGTAGTTGCAAATCGTCGTCGCCATTAATGTTCTGGAGTTATGGCTGAAAACGACGTCACTGTAGCTTCGCGGCTAATTTGAATTCTGGCGGAAGACAAAGCTGACTTATAGTCTTGAACCGCCAACAGAAGATGAAGCTTTAAACCCTTGAACCGGCGTCGGATGATGAAGCTTAAAACGCTTGAACCGGCGTCGGATGATTGATTTGTAGTTGTCTTCCACCTCTGTCGTTTAGTGACCGGAAGAGTAATTTTTGTGGCTGGAAGAGCATTTTGTTGAAGTCTTCCGCCTTTGTCGTTTTGTGGCCGGAAGAGCATTTGGTTTACTCATCCGCCTTTGTCGTCTAGCGAGCGGTGGACTGATTCTTTTCGCTCATCCGTCTTTGTCTTTTAGCGAGCGGTGGACTGATTCTTTTCGCTCATCCGTCTTTGTCTTTCAGCGAGCGGTGGACTGATTCTTTTCGAACATCCGCCTTTGTCGTTTAGCGAGCGGTGGAGTATTTTCTTTTAGCTCATCCGCCTTGTCTTTTAGTGAGCGGTGGACTAATTCCATTTAGTCATCCGCCTTGTCGTTTAGTGACCGGTGGACTGACCCTTTTAAACGACTCCGCTCTTGTTGTTTTGTGACCGGTGGACTGACCCTTTTAAACGACTCCGCTCTTGTCGTTTTGTGACCGGTGGACTGATTCTTTTGCTTAACACATTTCAGCCCTGTACACTTAATCATATGCATTAAAAACTAAAATACCATTTTTAAGGGTATCTCCAACAAATCTAACTCCAATGCATTTCATTAAATTCAATTAATAGACATAATCAAATTACAATATTAAGCAGACAAATTCATCATCAAAAACAAATTAAGACTTAAACATTATTTAAGTCAACAATCTCCCCCTTTTTGATGATGACAACCTATCAAAATTTGATTACGTATAACTCCCCCATAATTTAAGCTCCCCCATAATATATGCATCTGATATCAAAAGAACAAACAGAGAGCATATCCAGAACTAAATCAGACAACACATTTTGCATACATGTCTCCCCCATTGACATTATCAAAAACAATATACAGAGAAAGACAGCAGAAAACATGGCATTCAACACAAAAATATTAAAAGAGAAAGAGTTCCTGATTCAAAATAGAGATCTATAAAGAAACTGTATACAGATAAAACAAAATCATCTTTTATGACAGGACTCTAAAAATCTCTTCCAAAAAGCATGAATAGCCCAAGAGGGCAATGTGAGTGTAGGATTGAAGTAGGCATCCACTAGGGCTTGAAGTGAATCAAGATCACGAGGTAGAGGTGCCTGATAGATCACCAAGTCCGTGCAGGAATTGACAATGGGAACTGGTTCTGGAGAAACCACCAGATCCTGACTTGGAGAAGGCACGATTTGAGGAGCAGCAGGAGATTGAGGCACTTCCAGAGGAGCGATAGGGGTTGTATCCATTGGACTGGAGGGCTCTAAAGATGGCTCCTGTACTGAAAGAGCAGCAGAGGTAGAGAATGCTAGTTCAGACTCTTGTAAATCCAAAGGCAGCACTCTAGAATCTGTAACAACCTCTGGTCTGGAGAAAGGAAGGAGGAGGTCTTCATAAGTAGGCTCAGAAGGTCTGAGAGGAATATGAGGTGCAGAACAAAGACCCTCAACTTTAGATTGGAGAGCCTTAAGATCACGAGAGAAGATTTTAGTGTGCCTGTCCCATTTCTGATCCATTTGACCCTGTTCCACCACAGCAGCTTCTTGCAAATCCACCTTGAGTTGATTTAACTTTGAATCGAAGTCTGTCTTTAGATTTGCAAGGCATGACTTCAGCTCAAGGTACTGTTCCTCACTGATAGATGATCTCCTCTTATAAAGGATAGGAGTGGCTGGAGTGACAGTAGGAATTGGTGAGGTACCATGAACTGTAAGAGGTAGGGAAGCTATTGGAGCAGGGAGAAGGACTGGAGACACTGGTTGTTGAACTGTGGGAGGAAGGAGAGGTGTGGGAGTAGAAGATTGAGCAGTAGGAGACAAAGGAGCATCCACATTATCCTGATCAGACTCTTCTGCCAGGACAAGTTTTCTTTTCCTCCTTGGAACAACTTCGGCCTGAGCAGTTGCCAAAGGGGCTGCAGGCAGAGGATGCTCAGATGAGGCAGGTGGAGGCAGAGTGGGTAAGGTGGAGGGAACTGGTGGACCATATTTGATGATCGAGGAAATGGCTCGAAACACCGGAGAGGTGGAAGGAAGAGCAGGCTGTGAAGGCAGTATGAGAGAAGGTGGAGGAGAAGGAGGTGAAGGTAGGCTAGGTGCAGAAGGGGCAGAAATAGCCTCAAATGGATGTGCAGAAGCTATTGGAGCAGGTTGGCTAATCCTTGTAGAAGGGGCACGGCGGCTGGTCAATGGTGGAGGACGTTTAGGCCGAGTGACCCTAGGACTAGGAGGGGAAAGATCAAAGGCAGGGATCTCAGAATCACCACCACCTTCTTGAACAGATGATTCTGTATCCAAACACACGTCCTGTTTGCCCTTTTTGGCAGCTTTGACCTTAGCAACCCTCTGCTTGGACTGATCCAAGACAAAAATCCCTTGACGGTTCTTCTTAATTCCCATCCTGGACAAGGTATCCTTGGAGTAATAACTGGTATGTTTCAGACAGGTGGGATGCTCATCCTCAGGAAATTCAACCTGATATTTCTGAAAAATCTTCATGAGTAGAAGGTTGTAGGGAAAGGATGTGGTCCCTGATGAAACACTCTGAATCATCCTTCGCAGGATGATGTATCCAATATCTACAGGGAACTTCATATAGATAGCATAAAGGATGACATGCTCCATGCTGCTAATGTCATCATAATGTCCCCCTTTAGGAATGACATTTTAGCAGATCATTTGATGAAGCAGCCTAGCTCTAATGGTTAGATGCTTGCTTTTGAGAGGGTTTGGAATATTGCTCGGATCTAGAGCAATTTCCTTTAGGAATTGTTGGCCATCAGAAAGCTTTAGAAACGGAATTTCTTGGCCAATAGAATAAATTTTAGGATGATTATCCAACTGGGGGGCTCCCAAAAGTTCATTGATGGATTTTGAGGTAAGCTCTATGGTTTTCCCATGCACATAGCTAGATATTACTGACTGATCAGAAGTAGCGCTAAGATTAGCATAGAACATCCTAATGGCAGAGGGAAAATAGAAGGATTCAACCTCAAACAGTTCTAGTAATCCAATATCAGCCAGGGGTGCTACAATATTTAAAGAAACAAGTTCGTCAGGAACCATACCACGACCCGGAATCAACTTTTTGTCCTTAAAGTCGCCGTGATATCGGATTTCAGCCGCCTCAGATATGAAGTAGAGCGACGGCCAACTGGTTCCCCGAGGGAGCACCCGTGCCGGTCTAGGATTGGGTTTGGCTTTCTTTTTCGCAGGATCAGCACCACCCCTTGAAGAACAAGCCTCATGATCGTGTGCAAAAGCTTGGTCCATTGGAGAAATTTTGGGAAGACGACCTAGAGAGCAAGGGTTGTCGATAGAAAGGAAGGGCGCGAAAGATGAAGCGTTTCGAAGAGAAAGCCAAGTTTAAACGAGAGAGAACTACGCCAGACATGCGGAAATCACACGTGTAAGATTGATATTGTCCGATTAAAGACACGTGTTGACAGATTAGAAAAAGTATCATCCGGTCAGTGGATGATGTATATCTTCCGGTGAAAAAATGAAAAAGGACCGGAGGATGTGAACAATAAAGACAGAAAAATAAGGAAAAAAAAAAAACTTAACTTTCCTCATACTTGAGAAGACCTAATCTTATTCTAATACCACAGAATGTTTTCTCATCTAAAGGCTTTGTGAAAATATCTGCCAATTGGTCTTCGGAATTGACAAACTCTAAAGATATGTCACCTTTTTGAACATGATCACGAATGAAGTGATATCTGACATCTATGTGTTTTGTTCTAGAATGTTGAATAGGATTTTTAGAGATGTTTATAGCACTGGTGTTATCACACCGAATAGGAATCCTATTATAAAACAGATTATAATCTTCTAGAGTCTGTTTCATCCATATCATTTGTGCACAGCAACTGCCAGCAGCAATATATTCACTTTCAGCAGTTGATAATGCAACAGAATTCTGTTTCTTAGAATACCAAGACACTAGAGACTCTCCTAAGAATTGACAAGTGCCACTGGTGCTTTTTCTATCAATAAGACTACCAGCATAGTCAGAATCTGAATAGCCTACAAGATCAAAGGAGGTGCCCTTTGGATACCATAATCCTAAATCTTGAGTCCCACTTAAGTATTTGAAAATTCTTTTGACAGCCGATAAGTGAGATTCCTTAGGGGCAGCTTGAAATCTAGCACAGAGACAAACACTAAAGAGTATATCTGGCCTACTTGCAGTCAGATACAACAGAGAACCAATCATACCATGATATTTCTTGATATCTACATTAATTCCTTTTTCATCTTTATCCAATTTAGTTGTGGTACTCATGGGAGTCTTAGAAGATTTGACATTCTCTAATCCGAATTTCTTAAGGAGTTCCTTAATGTACTTTTCTTGACAGAAGAAAATTCCATCAAGAGATTGACTAATCTGGAATCCTAGGAAAAACTTTAACTCCTCCATCATACTCATTTCAAATTCACTTTGCATGAGGGAAGAAAACTCATTACACATGTTGACATTAGTTGAGCCAAATATAATGTCATCGACATAAATTTGAACCAGCAGAATATCATTGACCTTTTGCCTGGTAAACAGAGTTGAATCGGAGTTACCCTTTATGAAATTTCTTTCCTCAAGAAAGTTCTTCAATCTGTCATACCATGCTCTAGGAGCCTGCTTTAGACCATAAAGAGCTTTCCTTGACTTATAGACATGATCGGGTTTATCAAAAACTTCAAAACCTAAGGGTTGCTCAACAAAAACTTCTTCATTAATATATCCATTTAAGAATGCACTCTTTACATCCATTTGAAAGAGTGTGAAGTTCTTGAAACAAGCAAAAGCTAAAAGCATTCTTATTGACTCTAATCTAGCTACAGGGGCAAACGATTCCTCAAAATCAATACCCTCTTCTTGAGAGTACCCCTTAGCAACAAGTCTAGCCTTGTTCCTAATAACAATCCCATTTTCATCCAATTTATTCTTAAAAACCCACTTAGTTCCAATAATGGGATGATCCTTAGGCCTCGGAACAAGTTCCCATACCTTGCTCCTTTCAAATTGATTTAACTCTTCTTGCATGGCCATAATCCAATTTTCATCACTCTCGGCCTCTTCAAACTTCTTAGGTTCTACTTGAGAGATAAATGCCACATTGGCACAGAGATTCCTAAGAGAGGATCTAGTCTTAACTCCTAAGAAGGATCACCTAAAATTTCCTCTATTGAATGATTTCTAATATATTCCAATCTCTAGGAAGATCTGCAGATTCAGCTTTGACAGGAACTATTTCAAGAAAAGTAGAAGAGGGTTCTAAAGGTTTTTCTACTTGAATGGAATCAGTAGGTTTTTCTAAGGAAAGAGAATCCAGTTGTTTGTCCAAAGTATCATCCTCATCCACATTGATTATTGGTTGAGGATTCTCATCAAAGTTCACATGCACTGATTCTTCCACAACTAAAGTTCTCTTATTGAAAACCCTATATGCTTTACTGGACAATGAATAACCAAGAAAAATTCCAAGATCGGATTTGGAATCGAATTTTCCTAGGTTGTCCTTAGTGTTAAGGATGAAGCATTTACTACCAAAAACTCTAAAATACTTAACAGAAGGAGTATTTCCACTCCAGAGCTCATAAGGTGTTTTCTCAAGAATAGGTCTTATTGAGACCCGATTAAGCACATAGCAAGCTGTTGCAACAGCTTCAGCCCAGAAATACTTAGGAAGAGAATTTTCATTGAGCATAGTCCTAGCAAGCTCTTGGAGAGATCTATTCTTCCTCTCAACAACACCATTTTGCTGAGGGGTCCTAGGAGAAGAGAAGTTGTGCTCAATCCCATGTTTGAGACACAAGAGTTCGAATCTTTCGTTTTCAAATTCTCCACCATGATCACTACGAATAGCAATTATGGTGAGCTCCTTTTCATTTTGAACTCTTTTCCTAAAACTAGAGAAGGTATCAAAGGTCTCATCCTTTGACTTCAGAAAATGAACCCAAGTGAATCTAGAGAAATCGTCAACAATGACAAAGGCATAGAATTTTCCCCCTAAACTTGCTATATTCGAAGGACCGAAGAGATCCATATGAAGGAGTTGAAGTGGTTTTTAGGTAGAGATTGCATTCTTTGATGCAAAGGAACTTTTGATCTGCTTACCCATTTGGCAAGCTTCACAGACTTTATCCTTTATAAAGGATATCTTAGGGATACCTCTAACTAAATTTTCCTTAGTAATCTTAGCTAAGGTATCCATTCCTACGTGTCCTAATCTCCTATGCCAAATCCAACAGTCATTAGAAGAATTCACAGAAAAATATTTTTCATCTGATACAGCAATATCATCTAAATCAATAGTATAGATGTTATCTTTCCTATAACCAGTGAACAGAGTTGTGTCATTAGATGCATCTTTAATTATACATGAGGTTGATTTAAAAATCACCTCATATCCTTTATCACATAATTGGCTAATACTAAGCAGATTATGCTTTAATCCATCTACTAATAAAACATTCTCAATAATAGGATTAAAGCTGTTACCTATGTTGCCAATGCCAACAATTTTACCCTTTTGGTTTCCACCAAAGGTAACACTTCCTTTCTTCTTGTTGACAACTGCAAACTTGGTTGAATCTCCTGTCATATGCCTCGAACATCCACTGTTGAGATACCATTGATTTTTCCCAGGAGAACAGTCAACCTGCAAAACAGAGATCAGGTTGTCTTCTTAGGTACCCAAATCTTTTGGGTCCTAGTGTTAGGCCTGGTTCCCTTAGGAACCCATTGTAAATTGCTACCTGGTTTCTTACTGTTTGTTTTTAATGGGCATACAAATGATTTATGGCCAACTTCATTGCATACATGACAGGTAGACGATTTAAAAAAGAAATTCTTAAAAGCTTTCTTTTTATTAGGCTTGTCATAACCTAATCCTGTTCTGTCAAAATTTGCTCTCTGTCCTCCTATTACCATCTTAAATAATTTTTCGCCCTTAGTGAAGTTCAGAAGAATATTATTCAACTTTTCATTTTTGCTTTTAAGCTCATCAATTTCTTTGACATGCAAATTAGTTTCCTTGACATGAATTTCTACCATGTTTGCATTTTCCTTTTTCAAAGCATTGTATTTGGTTTTTAACATGCCAAATTGTTTCACCAAATCATTAAATGCATCTATTAATTCACCATCTTCATTGTCACTATCGCTATCACTTAAAATACTTGAGGAAGAAGTACTAACCTTTTCCTCGTGTGCCATGAAGCACAGATTTGCAACTTCCTCATCTTCTGAAGAGGAGGTATCACCTTCACTGTCATCCCAAGTGGCCTTCATAGCCTTCTTCTTGAACTTCTTAGGATACTTCTTTGTCTGTGGACAATCTGCCTTCATGTGGCCAGGCTTTCCACATCCAAAGCAAGTGATTTCCTTCTCCTTGTGAGATTTCTCACCCTTTGAAAATCTCCGACCTTGCATTCTTTTTCTTTGGAGGAATTTGCTGAACCTCCTTGTAATGAGGGCTATATCCTTATCATCTTCTTCTTCTTCTTCCTCCTCAGACATATCTTGTTTACTGGAAGAAGCTTTCATAGCAATGTCTTTTCTTTTTGAAGTCTCTTTCTCCTTGAGATCCTCCTTCTCGTTTGACCTCATTGTGATCTCATGTGTCATAAGAGATCCAATGAGTTCCTCAAGTTTCAGAGCCTTGAGATCCTTTGCTTCCTGTATGGCAGTCACCTTTGGCTGCCAGCTTCTTGGAAGACATCTGAGGATCTTCCTAACCTGTTCTTCACTAGAATAAGATTTACCAAGAGCTTTCAAGCCATTAGTTATGTTAGTAAATCTAGTAAACATAGAAGAGACAGATTCATCTTTGGGCATGGAGAATAGTTCATATTCATGTATGAGCATATTAAGTTTACTCTCCTTTACTTGGTTTGTGCCCTCGTGTGTGACCTCTAGTAAGTGCCAAATCTCCTGTGCACTTTCACACCCTTGTACTCTATTAAATTCATCTCTATTCAGAGCACAGTACAGGGTATTTATAGCTTTAGCATTCAGGCTCAAGTTTCTCTTATCGGTATCATTTAGTTCATGTGACTCTTTAGGAACTCTAATACCATTCTCTGTTTTAACAGCTATGTATGGACCATTTTCTATATTATTCCACACGTCATAGTCCATAGCCTGAACATAAATTCTTATTCTAGATTTCCAGTAAACATAGTCATTTCCATCAAAGAATGGAGGTCTAGTGGTAGACTGACCTTCCATTTGAGTAGAGTGTGTGTTGAATGCCATTTCAGATAACACACTATTTTAATATAAACTACTTAGACAATATTAAACCTTGCTCTGATACCAATTGTAGGATTGGAATTGTCTAAGAGGGGGGGGGGGGGGTGAATTAGACTTTTTAAACTTAATTTGATAGTCTGGTGAATTTCTCTTCTAATTTCAGTTTGAATAATAGCAGCAAGCAAACATATAAAGTTGAGAGTAAGAGAGAAAATTGACACCAGTAATTTTTACGTGGTTCGGCCAAACTGCCTATGTCCACGCTCCAAGGCTCCCCCTTGAAGATTCCTTACTTCTCCTCACGAGAAAACAGATCGGGATTCCGAGCTCCGATCAACTGCCTTTACAATTCTGGATTGAACTTTCACGGGCGTCAATCCACTACCTTATACAGATTTGAGTTTGAAAAAATATTAAGCTCACACTACAACCTCACAAGATGAATCTCAAGTTAGGATTGAGAGATGTAGAGAGAAAATACAGAGAGTTAAACTTTCGCAGCTAGGGCTCAGAATTCAAATTGGCAAAAGTTGGGACTTCGTGCTCTAAGCTCAGCTTATATACTCTGTCTTCATTAAGGCTTGGCTTCAATGCTCTTTATCCAATAATAGAAGTTTAGTTACCGTTGGAGCAGCTTCCGTACAAGATCAGGTAGCCGTTGCCGTTTGTAGTTGCAAATCGTCGTCGCCATTAATGTTCTGGAGTTATGGCTGAAAACGACGTCACTGTAGCTTCGCGGCTAATTTGAATTCTGGCGGAAGACAAAGCTGACTTATAGTCTTGAACCGCCAACAGAAGATGAAGCTTTAAACCCTTGAACCGGCGTCGGATGATGAAGCTTAAAACGCTTAAACCGGCGTCGGATGATTGATTTGTAGTTGTCTTCCACCTCTGTCGTTTAGTGACCGGAAGAGTAATTTTTGTGGCTGGAAGAGCATTTTGTTGAAGTCTTCCGCCTTTGTCGTTTTGTGGCCGGAAGAGCATTTTGGTTTACTCATCCGCCTTTGTCGTCTAGCGAGCGGTGGACTGATTCTTTTCGCTCATCCGTCTTTGTCTTTTAGCGAGCGGTGGACTGATTCTTTTCGCTCATCCGTCTTTGTCTTTCAGCGAGCGGTGGACTGATTCTTTTCGAACATCCGCCTTTGTCGTTTAGCGAGCGGTGGAGTATTTTCTTTTAGCTCATCCGCCTTGTCTTTTAGTGAGCGGTGGACTAATTCCATTTAGTCATCCGCCTTGTCGTTTAGTGACCGGTGGACTGACCCTTTTAAACGACTCCGCTCTTGTCGTTTTGTGACCGGTGGACTGACCCTTTTAAACGACTCCGCTCTTGTCGTTTTGTGACCGGTGGACTGATTCTTTTGCTTAACACATTTCAGCCCTGTACACTTAATCATATGCATTAAAACTAAAATACCCTTTTTAAGGGTATCTCCAACAAATCTAACTCCAATGCATTTCATTAAATTCAATTAATAGACATAATCAAATTACAATATTAAGCAGACAAATTCATCATCAAAAACAAATTAAGACTTAAACATTATTTAAGTCAACAATCTCCCCCTTTTTGATGATGACAACCTATCAAAATTTGATTACGTATAACTCCCCCATAATTTAAGCTCCCCCATAATATATGCATCTGATATCAAAAGAACAAACAGAGAGCATATCCAGAACTAAATCAGACAACACATTTTGCATACATGTCTCCCCCATTGACATTATCAAAAACAATACACAGAGAAAGACAGCAGAAAACATGGCATTCAACACAAGAATATTAAAAGAGAAAGAGTTCCTGATTCAAAATAGAGATCTATAAAGAAACTGTATACAGATAAAACAAAATCATCTTTTATGACAGGACTCTAAAAATCTCTTCCAAAAAGCATGAATAGCCCAAGAGGGCAATGTGAGTGTAGGATTGAAGTAGGCATCCACTAGGGCTTGAAGTGAATCAAGATCACGAGGTAGAGGTGCCTGATAGATCACCAAGTCCGTGCAGGAATTGACAATGGGAACTGGTTCTGGAGGAAACCACCAGATCCTGACTTGGAGAAGGCACGATTTGAGGAGCAGCAGGAGATTGAGGCACTTCCAGAGGAGCGATAGGGGTTGTATCCATTGGACTGGAGGGCTCTAAAGATGGCTCCTGTACTGAAAGAGCAGCAGAGGTAGAGAATGCTAGTTCAGACTCTTGTAAATCCAAAGGCAGCACTCTAGAATCTGTAACAACCTCTGGTCTGGAGAAAGGAAGGAGGAGGTCTTCATAAGTAGGCTCAGAAGGTCTGAGAGGAATATGAGGTGCAGGACAAAGACCCTCAACTTTAGATTGGAGAGCCTTAAGATCACGAGAGAAGATTTTAGTGTGCCTGTCCCATTTCTGATCCATTTGACCCGTTCCACCACAGCAGCTTCTTGCAAATCCACCTTGAGTTGATTTAACTTTGAATCGAAGTCTGTCTTTAGATTTGCAAGGCATGACTTCAGCTCAAGGTACTGTTCCTCACTGATAGATGATCTCCTCTTATAAAGGATAGGAGTGGCAGGAGTGACAGTAGGAATTGGTGAGGTACCATGAACTGTAAGAGGTAGGAAAGCTATTGGAGCAGGGAGAAGGACTGGAGACACTGGTTGTTGAACTGTGGGAGGAAGGAGAGGTGTGGGAGTAGAAGATTGAGCAGTAGGAGACAAAGGAGCATCCACATTATCCTGATCAGACTCTTCTGCCAGGACAAGTTTTCTTTTCCTCCTTGGAACAACTTCGGCCTGAGCAGTTGCCAAGGGGCTGCAGGCAGAGGATGCTCAGATGAGGCAGGTGGAGGCAGAGTGGGTAAGGTGGAGGGAACTGGTGGACCATATTTGATGATCGAGGAAATGGCTCAAAACACCGGAGAGGTGGAAGGAAGAGCAGGCTGTGAAGGCAGTATGAGAGAAGGTGGAGGAGAAGGAGGTGAAGGTAGGCTAGGTGCAGAAGGGGCAGAAATAGCCTCAAATGGATGTGCAGAAGCTATTGGAGCAGGTTGGCTAATCCTTGTAGAAGGGGCACGGCGGCTGGTCAATGGTGGAGGACGTTTAGGCCGAGTGACCCTAGGACTAGGAGGGGAAAGATCAAAGGCAGGGATCTCAGAATCACCACCACCTTCTTGAACAGATGATTCTGTATCCAAACACACGTCCTGTTTGCCCTTTTTGGCAGCTTTGACCTTAGCAACCCTCTGCTTGGACTGATCCAAGACAAAAACCCCTTGACGGTTCTTCTTCTTAAAAAACTTCAATAAAAGAAGATTAAAGGGTAGACATTTTACAGCGTCGTTGAAGACTTGAAGCATCTAGTTCAAAATGATGTATCCAACATTGAATGGTTCTCCTCGATAGATTTTGTAGAGAACATAGAGATTCATACCACTAATGTGATCTCTGTGTCCATCCCTAGGTAAAAGATTGTACATGATCATATGGTGAATGCGTCTTGCACGTACATTCAGGTCCTTAGCCTTCAGCTTCATTGGAAGGGATCGATTTGGATCCTTAACAATCATCCTTAAAAATTTAGTTCCATCACTGGTGCCCATAAAGTCAGGATCCTTTGCTGCCTCATAATATTTTTCAGTTGCATTGTTAAATTCACATTCCAAAATAGCATTTAGTGAACGGGCGGTTATCTCAATGTGTTTTCTATGCACAGAACTAACAATTCTAAGGGGTCTCAGAGATTGTTCTAAATTTGCATAGAACATTTTCATCGGAGTCTCAAAATAAAGGTCATTACAGTTGAACAAGTCATACAATCTCATAGCCTTCAATGGCTCTACCAAATTTAAACTGTATAACTCCGAGAATTCTACTTTTGTACACAAAATTAGAGGCTTGAACTGAAAATCACGTTCATACCTCTCCAATGACTCTTCACTTGTGAATAATGGAGATGGCCACTCTGATGGAGGCTCTTGCTCAGTTTCTTGAGCAGAGTTCTTTGATTTCTTTCGGCGAAAGATGAGTTTACTATGAGAGGATGATGCCATTGGAGGTTTAGAGGAGAGAGATGATGATTTCTGGAAGAAATGAGACGAAAATTTGAGATTTTGGATGAAAATCACTGAAGAATCCAGAAGGGGACTCGCGGTGAGGGTTTCGACTGACAAGATTTATTTATAGAATGACGCAGCGGTCGACTGGCTTTAGTAGCGGTCGATAATTTTTCTATGGACTTCCAGAAATCTGTTTCATGTAGCTTGGCAAGGAAATTTTGAAGCATGGGTACAGGACCCTTTACATGTAAGACCTACTTCCTTTGTAAACTGAACAAATCTGAGAGACCAATGTGTCGACCGGTATTAGTATAGGTCGACACTTCTGTAGTATACAAAAGGAAACTGAAAGTTTGAGGTGTCGACCGATTCCAGTATTGGTCGACACTTCTTGAATTAGATTCAAGTTTCATGACTTCTCAATTCTAATTAGACCTAACCGAACACGAATATCATTAAAAATCTTCTCATCTAAGGGTTTAGTGAAGATATCGGCTAATTGATCGGAAGAATTTACGAAATCCAAAGTGATATCTCCCTTTTGCACATGATCCCTCATAAAATGATATCAGATTTCAGTGTGTTTGGTTCTTGAATGTTGGATAGGATTCTTGAAAATGTTAATGGCACTAGTGTTATCACATCTGATCGGTATCCTATCATAGAAAAGATTGTAGTCATCTAATGTTTTCTTCATCCAAAGCATTTGAGCACAACAAATTCCGGCGGCGATATATTCGCTTTCGGCCGTTAAGAGTGCTACCAAATTTTGTTTCTTTGAGTACCAAGACACAAGAGATTCACCTAGAAATTGACATGTTCCACTAGTGATTTTTCTATCTACTATGCTTCCAACATAATCGGAGTCGGAATATCCTATAAGATTAAAAGATGTACCATTTGGATACCATAATCTTAAATCATAAGTCCCACTTAGATATTTGAATATCTTTTTAACCGAATTTAAATGAGATTCCTTAGGGGATGCTTGAAACCTAGCACATAAGCACACACTAAATAGGATGTCTGGTCTACTAGCCGTTAAGTATAGGAGAGAGTCAATCATACCTCGATATTTCTTGATATCTACACTTAACCCATTTTTGTCTTTATCCAATTTTGTGGTGGTACTCATGGGAGTTCTAGAGGGTTTGAAAGAGTTCAATCCAAATTTTTTTAAGAGCTCTTTGATATATTTTTCTTGATTTAAAAATATACCATCGGGAGTTTGCTGTATTTGTAATCTTAAGAAAAATTTTAACTCCCCCATCATACTCATTTCAAATTCACTTTGTATTAAAGATGCAAATTCATTACAAAGTGAGACATTTGTTGAACCAAAAATGATATTATCCACATACACTTGCATAATGAGCAAATCATCCCCTTTTTGCATGATAAATAAGGTTGAATCAGTATTGCCCCTTCTTAAAATTTATTTCCAAAAGAAAATTTTTTTAACCTATCATACCATGCTCTAGGGACTTGCTTAAGTCCATATAAAGCTTTCTTAAGTTTGTATACATGGTCAGGTTTGTCATAGGCTTCAAAGCCCAAAGATTAGTCTACATATACTTCTTCCAAAATATAAGCATTTAAAAATGCACTATTTACATACATTTGGAAGAGAGTGAAGTTTTTGTAGCAGGCAAAAGCTAAGAGCATTCTAATTGATTCTAAACGAGCTACAGGGGCAAAGGTTTCTTCAAAATCTATTCTATCTTCTTGGTTGTACCCCTTGGCAAACAATCTAGCCTTGTTCCTTACAACAATTCTATTTTCATCCATTTTGTTCTTGAACACCTATTTAGTTCTTATAACGGGATGGTCATTGGGTCTTGGAACAAGTTCTCATACATTGTTCCTTTTAAATTGGTTTAACTCTTCTTGCATGGCTATTATCCAATTTTCATCAAATTCGGCTTTTTCAAATTTCTTTGGTTCTATTTGAGAAATAAAAGCCACATTTACATACAAATTTCTAAGGAAAGCTCTAGTTTTGACACCTAAGGAAGGATCACCAAGAATGTTATCTATGGGATGACTTTTGACATATTTCCAATCACTAGGGTATAGCGACCCTTAATCCCATACCCTAATTTTCCGTAAAAAATTTTCTTTTTCTAACGTTAGTCAAAGTCTAAATTGTTGGAAATCATTTTAAAACTTTGAAAATCAATTAAGAAAACACATTAAAATAAAAGAAAAACAGTTGGCAAATTGAACCGAGGGCAAAAGGGGGCAACTGCCCAAAATTTGCATGGCCGATCGATCGGCTGTTACCAAAATAAAGGGGGCGATCGATCGCCCCCACACCAGGCGATCGATCGCCCTTCGCGATCGATCACCAGCAATCGATCACCCTTTTACAGGCGATCGATCGGCAGACTCTCTGGAATTTCCAGAGAGTTGCCTCTCTTCTGCCGATCGATCGGCAAACTCTCTGGATTTTGAAATCCAGAGAGCTGCTCCTCTTCTCCTTTTCCTCTTCCCTTTTCCTCTTCCCTTTTCTTTCTCCCTTCGTTACCCTGCACACCACACTTACACACACTTCATAATTTCTAATTTCTACTCCACACTTTCATCACTTCTTCTAAATACATTTCATAACGACACTTCAACATAATAACACTACTACCCACATACAATGTTCGCTCCACCAATCACCTAAAAACTGACTCAAAACATATTTAAAACGTAACCAAATTTCATAAAAACAAATCGCGTGGTTCCGTTTAAAAATTTAACATTTTCCTCTGTTTGAAAATATTGAAACACAACAAAATACTATCAATCCTCCAAAACACTATACATTATCCATCCAGATCCAATCATCCTAAAACGAGTCATCTATACACCTCTCCTATTCTTTTATCTATCAAATTCCCAAAACATTTACTTACATCGCCACGGGTCAAATTACGCACCGACTGCGCCAGCACACTCCCACAGGCCATCCTCCATCAACATGCTCATGCGTCGGGTGGAGGAACGTCGTCCTCACCTGTTTCGAAATCACCTACACCATAGAATTAAACAATGAGCTAAAGGGCTCAGTAAACCTACGTAAATGCGGATGAATGCTATGCGTATGCAATACTTAAAATCATACATCATCCTACCTTTTCTCTATTCATTTCGTTTAAGATGTCACCGGGGCTTCGCTCTCAGTAGATAGAAGCGGCACATCCGACGATTGGATAGCCCCTCGTATCTACCCGTGGGGAAAACATGCTTCATCTAACAGCCATGTCTGAACCACCACCCCGACGTGACCGTTATTACATATATTTATACCTTTTCGTTATCCTTTTTATGAAAAACATATTTGAAAGTTCATTTTACATGCTTTTTCAGAAAACATAATGCATGAACGTGCATAATACAATAATGAAAACAAACATAAAACAAACAACGAACCATAAATGTTCTATAGCTTAAAGTAGCCTAACTACCTAATCTAATTACCCGAAACACACTACATCTCCAATTCCTCGATTTCACATACTTTCTTATGGTGTAGGCCAAACCGGCTAAACAAATCACGAAGACTTACCTCGCTTCCGTTGCAATTTAAGCTCCGTCCATAAGCGTTGTTCACCTATGGCAATTCACAACATTCATCATTAAATCGAGTCTAAAATATCGAGTTTCGAAGACTACAAAACTCCTAGCTAGGGAAATTTCCTAAAATTCTATTCTAACTTATTGAGGCATTTTATCGAGCAATTCATGCTCGTGAATCTCCAAACCTCCATTAATGGAGTTTTTAAAACCTCCAACCATCCAAAACCTCAACAACCCGCATTAATTCATCTAACACTCACCAATAATGATAAATACGCCCATTAGAGCCATAATCACGGTAACCTATCGATTTCCAGCCTTAACTCACATTTTTAACAAAACCCTAAATGAAACCCTAACTGTATAACTCCTCGAAAACTGAAATCTAACGGTCCAAAACAGTAGATTCTTACCTAAGATCGGGATTGAGGAAGAAAGCGCAAAGAAACGATCGCCGGAGAAGGAGCTTTGGTCGCCGGAGGGGAGAGCCGCGCGGAAGGGGAAGAGAATCGCTGAAAGGGGAGGGAGTTTCTTGCTGGAGGAGAAGTCGCGTGAGAGGGAGAGGGAGTTATGCAATTTTTATAAAATTCTGCTTGGCAAATTACCATTATGCCATTCCAATTGATTTTCTATCTATTTCTCCACTTATTTCGTTATTTATCCAACGATTCGGTTTTTCCAAATTTCCTTATTTCACCATAAATTCCAATTTATTATCAAGGCTCTATTAAAACTTTTCGTTCGCAAAACAGACTTAATTTGGCATATTTATAAAAATGTCATTATATATTAGATAATAAAATCTCGTAAAACTGGGTGTTACATAGAGAGATCATCATTTGTTTCTTTGATTGGAACAATTTCTAGTGAGTTTGACAAGGAATCTATGGAGACTTCTCCTTGAATGGTTTCAACTTGCTTGCCTAGAGAAAGAGAGTCCATTTGCTTTGTAACACCTAGAAAATTTCAGTAACGCACGTATACCTTGGATTAGATAGTTAGAGTAGCTATTTTAGGGGATAAAGGGATTAGATGTAAATTATGCTAAGATAAGAAGGAAAGTTTGAAATATCAAAATTTAAAAAGTCAAACCAATTAAGCACCAATAGAATGCTAGTGTTAAGTTGCATGAAAGGATTTGAAAAGTCAAATGTGTAAATATCAACCAATAAGAAAAATTCAAAGGAAATTTAAATGAATTAAAAGAATGAAAAGTAAAAATTTAATGATGTCTTCACGTTGGAGATTGGAAGACAAGTTGGGGGTTAAAGGTTTAATGGTAATTTTAAAGAAAAGATTTGAAAAATTCAACCATTAGAAAAGTCAAACTATTTAAGTGGTTGAAAAGTTCAATTCATAAACCAATTAAAGGGTATGGAAAAGTGAATAAAAAGGGGCTTTGTTTTAGTGTTCCACGTGTGAAGAATGAATGGAAGGAAAAGTGTGGGTTAAATTACAAATTTTAAAACTTTAGTGGGAAAAATAAAAAGTGAAAAATGGTTAGTGGTTAAATGGAAAATTTCTTTTTTTCTTCTTCATTCTTCCATCGAAGCTTTCATCCTCCATAGCCACCCTTCCTCCTTCTCATTTTTTCAATTTCTCAAGTGATTTCAAGGTAAATTTACATGGGTTTTTGTTTTTATAACTCTAGGTAAAGTTTGTTAAAGCTTTTAGTGGGTTTTAAGTGAATTTGGTGAAGGTTTGAAAACCCTAACTTGGTGAGTCCGAAAATTTGATTATCCATGAGGGTTTTCTTCCACTTTTGGTTATTTAATACTTGGATATGTTAGTTTAGGTTGTTGGAGTGATTAGATTGTGAATTGGAATTGAAATACACAAAACCGGTTTTTATGTAAAAAGTGTACCGATTCTGTTCCTTGATTTTCGGATTGGCTAAGTGAGTTGTTTGTTGACCTGAGTATTTCAATGGATCGTAGACGTGTAGAGGTTTCCGAATTGGGGTGGCACGTCGAAATCCGTTGAAAAACGAGGGAGTTATGACCGTTTGAAGTTAGACGGTCAAATTTGGGTAAAAATCGGGTTTAAGTGTTTTAAGTGTGTGATTGTTTTAAGTGTTGGTTAGTTTTAGGTTTAAGAATTTCTTAGATTGTATTGGTGACTTATTAAGCTAAGTTTTTTTATTTTAGGTCGTCGAACGAGTGAATTAATCGGTAGAATTGAGCAATTGGAAACCGAGCATTCAGGTAAGTAGTAGTTGTTATGCTTTTGCCTTCGAGCCTACACCATAGAACGGTAAGTAATGGTTATTTGTTTTTGCTTAGTGAAGTGTTGTTGAATTGTTGTGTTGTGTTGCATTGTTTGACATTGTTGTGTTGTGTTGCATTGTTTGACATTGGGAGTGTGCATCCTGAGTTGGTTGGTTGTTATGTTGTGTTGTGTCGTGTTGTTGAGTTATGTTATTATATTGTGTTGCATTGTTTGGCTTGGTAGTTGGTTAAAGAGTAAGGCACCTTTGGGTGCGGACAACTATGAGTTGGGTTGTTGAGTTGCATTGTGGTGTTGTGTTGCATTGTTTGGCATGGTAGTCGGTTAAAGAGTAAGGCATCCTTTTGGGTGCGGGCAACTAAAGCACTTCGGTGCAGGCAACTAAGGCATCTTTTGATGCAGGCAGTTTTGTTCGTGTCGTGTTGTGTTGTCGTGTTGGGTGGTGTTGTGTTGTTGTATTGCGTTGTCGTGTTTAGTGGTGTTGTGTTGTTGTGTTGTTGTGTTAGGGTTGTGTGAGTGTTGTTGTGCATAGTGCTTGGTTTTTAAACTGTATTTGTTATCCCCTACTTGCTAAGCTTAAGCTTACGCGTGTGTGTGTGTGTGTTCTGTGGTGTAGGTAACGACAAGAGTACAGGTTAGAGCTACGAGGAAAGCTAGGATTGGGACGCAGTTGTTGATGTACGCTGTATGCCGGTGCGGGCAGTTGTCGGGGCGCCTCGACCATGGTCTTCGAGGGATGTGGGCTTTGTCTTTTGGTAGTTTTTTGTAAATGTCTGTTTGTAGAAATGATGGGAATGCGTACCTTTCTTTTTGGTTGATGTTTTGAGAGTTATGGGATAGCTATTTGTAATTGTTGTATATGGTCATAGTTAAGGGTGACGTGTCGCCCTATACTGTGGACTTTCTTCACTTAGGGATGTTAGTATTTTAGTTTCCCTCTTTACTGCTATTTGGTGATATCGTATGCTGGATAAGTTGATGAGGAGTATTCTGGATTGGTTGGGATTTATTCATTTGCAGGTACCTAGCATTTTGGAGGCGCCATTTTCAGGCGTTACTTTGCCGAAATTTTCGGGAAGGACGCCGTGGTGCTTAACGGTTAGAATTAAGAGAAATTAGTGAGTCTAGGCAGCTAGGTATGATATAAGAGAGCTTCGGGAGATTTAATTTTAAGTTCTGCTGTGTCCGATTTTTCATGTAAATTATTGGGATTAGAGTGTGTAACGCCCTGAGTTTTCTGAACCCGGTTTGTTACTCATAAACTCGAACATAGTTAAGAAAATTTCGGACCAAATTTAAAACTTCATTCGAAAGTCAAATTTGAACGTTTGCTAAAAACATAAAAACTTGCAGCGGAAAATCTTTGAGCAAAGCAAGGTTAAGCAAAACTATAAAACAGTGTTTGAATAATTCATTAAAATGTTAAGAAAATAATTCGGCCGTAAGAGATGAAGGCTTAGGCATGAAATACATAAAGTTTATGAAAGTCAAACACATCATCCGCTGAACAAAGTCAATGAGAAGGGCAGAAACAAACCGAAGGCTTTCACCGATGACGTCAGCCGGATGAAACAATTATCTAACCTCAAGCGATCGCAAAACGACAAGTTTTGCTACTTGCATCTATCGATGACGTCAGCCGGATGAAACAATTATCTAACCTCAACCGATCGCAAAACGACAAGTTTTGCTACTCGCATCTACCGATGACGTCAGCCGGATGATTCATTCGCCCAGCCTTTGCTGACCACAAGACGACAAATCTTTTACTCTCGTCTTTCGATAGAACAAGCTACATATACCGATCACTAAACGACAAAACTTCTACTTATATCTTCCGATGGCTTCCACTGAAGACATCATCCGATTACAAAACGACAAATTTTCTACTTATATCTTCCGACGGACAACAGAACAACAACTCAACATCTGCCGATAGACATCATCTACCGATAGATAACAGAGCGACATTTCGACTACTCCTTGCTGTACAAACACAACTCTAACTACAGAAAAGAATTTTACTTACTTCACTGAAACCATTCAGAAACAATTCAAATCATTGCGTTCCTCAAAAATCCAGTAAGAACCAACATTAAAACCCAGCAGAATACTATTATCAGAAAAATCTCAAAACGTATTCAAAATATTGAAACCACTACTGTTATGAAAACTCAACATACTTAAATTGAAACATTGTCAACTAAACCTTCACACCAACTGACATCAGTTAAACCGCCCCATCAACTGCCAAATTGTTACATAGATGCACTCCTCCAACCAGTCTAGTCCTTAATAAACTCAGTAAACACACCTGCTGTTACTTCTTCACCTACATTACAAAACTCATCTATTAGCCTAATGCTAAGCAAGTAAAGCAATAATGAAATGATATGCTGAAACATAAATCCTAAACATGCAGTTTCTACTTTCTCATCTCAGTTGTACATTCGTTCATTTACTGATCTGATCCCTCGGTTCCCTTGGGAGTGGGATCAATTCTCCCAATGTTATACATCCTCTTCTCGATTAAGGGGCGGATGAATTCCCTTAATAGCTATTCTGATCCCTCAGTTCCCTTGGGAGTGGGATCAATTCTCCCAATGTTATAAATCCTCTTCATCAGTTAAGGGGTGGATTAGTTCCCTTAATAGCCAATACATTTCAATCTGTACTTGCCTTTCCATAACACTACATATAAATTCATTTTCGTATTCTTTCAAAAGCATGATGCATAACACGTAGAAAATACTCAAGCATGCATAAACCTACTGTTTTGTGATGTAGGCCCGAAGGCACACACAATACTTCACTTACCTGGTCTCCTGGAAAGTTTGGTTGAAATCTCCCTTGGGAATTTGCTCAAACCTAAATCCATAAACCGAATATTATTTAAACCTTCACTAAACTTCATCCTAGTCAACCAGAAACCTAAGGAAACAAATTTGAGAACTCAGGTCATAACGCATTCCCGATACTGCACTAAACCGAAACTAACACTCACCTACAGCATCCTCAAAATCCTCACATTGTACTCCCTCGGCTATCTAACTGCTAAAATATAAAAAATGAGGAAAACTTACCTAGATAGAAGAAGGATCTGGTGGAAGAACCGCTGAGAGCTCCGCTGAGCTTGAGCTGGATACCGAAAAGGGATAAATGATAAAATAGTGGCGGTTACTGTAACGACCCCAGTGGAGGAATCGCCACACAATTCATTACTTAATCTCTTAATCATTTGATTCTTACTTCCATACACCTTGTTCATTGTTAGTGTTAATATTATTCCCTCTTTGTTTTCTCTTTTTTTTTTTCAAACATCTTTTGATCTGCATCTACCGATAGAGTTATAGACTCACATCGACCGATGATCACGTGTCCGCCACGCGACACATCTGATCTCAACCAGCAATAGACATCCACCGGTGGTCACGGGCATTGCACGTGCCTAATTAAAGACATCGCCCGGTCCCAAACATTCTCTACTAGATGTTCATATTTACCCTACATCGACCGGTGGACATGTGTGCCTCACGTGACCGATTTAAAACATTACCTGAACATTAAACGACAAGAAAATACTCACATCATCCGGTCACTAGACGACAAAATAACATCTTCATCTTCCGGTGACTCAAATACATTTCATCCACTGAACACTAGACGACAAAATAACATTCCCAGCATCCGGTGAAGAAATACACTTCATCCACCGAACGCTAGACGACAAATTAACATTTACATCATCGGGTAAGGAAACATACTACATCTTCCGGTGATGTCATACTACATCTTCTGGTGACGTCACCCGGAATACTCAATCGTTCAACTTCCATCATTTGACATCCGTCGATGACGTCAGCCGGATGATTACCTCATCCAGCTTCTATCATACGGCAGTAAAACACTATAATCATCAAACATCTTCATCCAATAGAACATATCACAACTCACCCGATTCTTAACTTAGTAACTATAAACCCTAAAGAGTAAGAATCATAAACTCATCCAAAATACGCATAGCGAAAGACTTAAGCAACACAAACCATTCAATAATCCTTAAAGTCGTATTCAGACTCTAAAGTCAAACCATTCAAATCCGAATCTCATTGTTATAAGAAATTCTGTTCTACTTAGTCATTTGTTTATCATAAACTTTTCTGACTTACTATGAGCATAACCAGGGAACTTAATCGCCTATCCAGCCTTGCACTGTCACACTGAGCATCCTCCAGCAACCAGCTTTAAACGTTCTCTTGGAATTGGGAATACTCACCTATTAACTCTTCTCCTACATCAAAAGGTTCAACTATAAGCCTAATGCTTAGTAAGGAATGCAACAATAACATGAATGCATGAATGCATATTTCGGAGAAATACATGGTCATAAGTCTTTTCTTGTTCATAATCATCATCCATAATCATGAATCATATTCATCATTCGTAATCATTGTTCATATTCATCATTCGTAATCATTGTTCATAATCATTGTTCATATTCATCATTCGTAATCATTTATCATAATCATTGTTCATATTCATCATTTAAGTTGTGTGGAATGAGAGAGGATTTGTGCCGGTAAAGGGGGTTCGACAGTGAGTTTGATCATGGTCCCTACTGCGGGTCGTATTCATATGTCCTTCTTTGGACTGTGACATACACCGAACCGCCCCCAACCCTCACTCAACCACGTTGCAGGGATTTTATCATCTTATCTTGTTCATGAGAAAACATGCTTTTAAAACATTTTTCATGTGCATAAAACATTGATAATGCATGAACATGGAAATTCTTAACTCATTCAAGCTACAGAATAGAACATTCATCCAGTATGAAAACTTACCATTAAACTAAACGTCAAAATAAGTACTAAACTGTAGCATAATAACCTCTAATCGTCATATCAGTTACTATCTAGCATCCTTGTGATGTAAGGTCCTATTGGCCGGAAATCCTATACATTCACTTACCTGGTCTCCTTAGCGATTTGGGCTCCTTTCTCTTCAAACTTCTTCACCTAAAACATTCACATTGCAGTAGTTAAAACAAAATCCTATTAGTCCTAATCACAAGTCACCCTAGGATCTAATAGCTGAAGTCACTCCTGAATCCCTAGTATAGTCCTCTGTGCAGTTAGAAATCCAAAACCCAGAACCGACAGATTCGATTAGCGATAACTCAGGGTTGGTTGTTTAGTGCCCAAAAATCGATTCAGAAAGACATTACCACTTCCAGATTTCAAATGTTCTTATTATTAGTCGGTCATTGGAAAATCCAAAACTCCAATGCCGAGTAGAAAATAGGGCTAATAAACTAACAGATAGCTACATTGCCTAATGCATACCTCAGGCACAGAGTAGACGAGTAGTGGCAGAGAAAACCGATCGTCGAAGAGAGTATGCTGAAAGCAGAGAGCAAGAGCTTGGGAAAGAAGAAATCGCCTAGAGTAGAAGATGTCGGCTACAGTGAATTAAATGAAGTTTAACCCTTTCCATTTTCTTTAAATACCGGTCTCAAATCTTCCTTATTACAACTTTGCCACTCAACCTAGCTTAAATCCACATGTAATTAATTAAGCTCGGCATAAAATTCTAAACCGGGAAAAATTAATTAAACACGACCGTTAAAACGGTTAAGGAAATTACCTGGTCGTTATTTTGGGTGTTACATCCACCCCTCCTTAAACAAAATTTTCGTCCTCGAAAATTGATCAAACAAATAACTCTGGATATTTGTCTAACATGTCTAGTCGTCGCTCCCAAGTGGCTTCTTCGATGTCATGATTCTTCCATAAAACTTTGACCAGTGGGATCTCTTTATTCCTTAGAGTTTTACCTGCAGATTCCAATATCTGCACCGACTTTTCTTCGTACACCAATGTCGGTTCTAACTCAATATCTGTTGGCTGAATAACTTGCGTCAGATCTCGCATGCATTTCCTTAACATTGACACGTGAAAGACATTGTGAACCTTATCCAATGATGGAGGCAATTGTAGTCTGTAAGCTGTACTACCGATTCTAGCCAAGATAGGGAAGGGTCCAACAAACCGTGGAGTAAGTTTTCCCTTTTTGCCAAATCTTAAGGCTCCCTTGAACGGTGAAACCTTCAGGAATACATCATCCCTGACCGTAAATTCAAGATTCCTCCTCCTTTGGTCCGCATAACTCTTCTGTCGACTCTGAGCAGTCACCATCCTCTTCCTAATAACAGAAATCTTTTCAGACATCTGCTGCAGAAGTTCGGGTCCTAGAAGTTTTGCTTCCCCAACCTCATCCCAATACAGAGGTGACCTACATTTCCTGTCATACAGTGCTTCATAAGGTGCCATTCCAATAGTGGACTGATAACTGTTATTGTAGGAGAACTCAACCAAAGGTAAGTATCGACTCCAGGATGACTGGAAATCTAGCACACACGCCCTCAGCATATCTTCAAGTATCTGAATAGTCCTTTCAGATTGACCATCTGTCTGCGGGTGAAAGGCAGTGCTGAAGGATAACCTCGTGTCAAGTGTGCCTTGTAGACCTTTCCAAAACCGGGAGGTGAACCTAGGGTCACGATCAGAGACAATAGATGCAGGGATTCCATGCAATCTAATAACTTCTTGTACATAAAGATCAGCAAGCTGGTCCATCGAGTAGGTTGTCCTTACTGGTAAGAAATGGGCTGATTTCGTCAATCTATCAATCACAACCCAAATACTATCATGTCCCTTAGTTGTCTTAGGTAATCCTACGACGAAATCCATAGCTATGTGTTCCCACTTCCACTCGGGAATAGGTAGAGGCTGAAGGGTACCTCCTGGTCGTTGGTGCTCGGCTTTAACTTGTTGGCAAACCAAACATGACTCTACATACTTAGCAACATCTCTCTTTAAGTTTGGCTACCAATAGAGTAACTTCAAGTCTCGATACATCTTGGTGCTGCCAGGATGTACAGAAAAGGGAGACGAATGCGCCTCAGCCAAGATTAACTTACGTAATCCTTCATCATTAGGGACATACCATCTATTTCTAAACCTCAGAATCCCATCCTTGGAAAGACTAAACTCGGAGGTGGTGTCCTTCACCTTGTTCACATACTGTTATTCTCCTCAGAGTCCTTCTGTTGTGCCTCTTTGATCTTTTCCAAAACCGTTGGTTGAATGGTCAAATCGGCAAGTAAGGTTGATAACTCTGGAACTATCTCTAATTCAAACCCCTGAACTTCTGTCCTCAAAGGTATAGACATAGTTGACACAACGGGTTGCATAGTTGTTGACATCCTGCTCAACGCGTCAGCTACAAAGTTAGCCTTACCCGGGTGATACTTGATCTCAAAGTCGTAATCCTTGACAAATTCCAACCAACGCCTCTGCCTCATGTTCAATTCCTTTTGTGTAAAGAGATACCTCAGACTTTTATGGTCAGAAAACACCTCACACTGCTGTCCATATAAATAGTGTCTCCATATCTTCAAGGCAAAAACAACAGCGGCTAATTCTAAATCATGGGTGGGATAGTTCTGTTCATAACTCTTTAATTGCCTAGAGGCATACGCTACAACATTGCCTTCTTGCATCAAAACACAGCCCAAACTAACTTTTGATGCATCACAAAATACGCTAAACTTTCCATCTTCGGTTGGAAGGGTCAGAACCGGGGCCGTCGTTAACTTCACTTTCAATGTCTGGAAGCTATCCTCACAAGCTTCGGTCCAAGAATACTTATTGTCCTTCTTTGTCAGATTCGTCAGAGGCTTAGCTATTAAAGAAAATCCTCTGATGAACTTCCTGTAATATCCTGCCAATCCAAGGAAATTGCGGACTTCACTGGCGTTCTTTGGTTGTGGCCAATCCTTTACTGCCTGAATTTTGGTCGGGTCCACTGATATGCCATTAGCAGAAACTACATGACCAAGAAAATTAACCTTGTCTAACCAAAATTCACACTTGGACAATTTGGCATAAAGCTGGTGCTCCTTCAATGTTGTCAAAACTACTCTTAAATGCTCTTCATGGTCAGCTTCAGTCCGTGAGTATATCAGGATACCATCTATGAACACAATTACAAATTTGTCCAAATACTCACGAAACACTCGATTCATTAAGTCCATAAAGGCTGCAGGTGCATTGGTCAGTCCAAATGACATGACCAAGAATTCGTAGTGTCCATAACGTGTTCTGAAGGCTGTCTTTGGTATATCTCCTTCCTTAACCTTCAGTTGGTAATAACCCAAACGTAAATCTATTTTTGAAAACACATTTGCTCCTTGCAATTGGTCAAACAAATCATCAATCCGAGGTAAGGGGTACTTATTCTTGATTGTCAACTTATTTAACTCCCTATAGTCTATGCACATTCTAAGGGAACCATCTTTCTTCTTGACAAATAAGACAGGTGCACCCCAAGGGGAACTGCTAGGGCGTATAAGTCCTTTGTCTACTAATTCCTGTAGTTGGACTTTTAACTCCTTTAGCTCAACAGGTGCCATCCGATAAGGATTCTTAGATACCTGTAAGGCCTCAGGGTACGTATCTATTACAAACTCTATTTCTCTATCAGGTGGTAAACCAGGCAAATCATCCAAAAATGCCTCAGGGAACTCTCGGACTATGGGAATATCCTGTAATTCCATTCTATCCTTCATCCGAACATCCATTACACTAGTCAGGTAACTCTCACATCCATTTTTCAATAATCGATGAATCACTAAGGAGGATATAATCGGCATTTTACTTATCTTAGGGATAGCTTGGAAGGAATAATGATCACCATTTGGGGGTCAAAAATCAACCATCCCAGATCTACAACTTATTGTGGCATAATGCCTGAATAACCAATTCATCCCTAATATCACCTCATACCCTTTCATGTCAATTACAATCAGTTCTACATATAGTTTCTTACCTCTTAAGGACACAACATCACCCTTAATAATCTATTTTGACTGTAGGGTCTTCCCTGATGGTAACATAACATTATATGACCATTCGGCTGGTAAAAGTTCTAAGTTGTGTTTGCATACAAACAAGGTTGATATAAACGAGTGTGTGGCTCCCGTATCTATAAGTGTGTAAGCAGTAAGACCACAGATCATAATGGTACCTGTTATGACTGTATGCGGCACTGTGTCCTCATTCTCCATCATAGCATAAACTCTAGGTGCTATCCTTGCACGGTTCGGGTCTGGCGGCATGGGGCAGTCTCTGACTATATGTCCAACCTTATCACATCTGAAACAGCGGCCAGAACGCAACTTGCATTCGCCGGGGTGGTTCTTCTGACAGGTGGGGCATAAGGGTGCCAGAGGCCTCGTCCCTTTTCCTTGGTCATCATTCTGGTTGAGGGGTCTCTTTATACCTTGTTGTTGTTGTGGTCCCCTGTTCTGTTGCGGCTGCCAACCTTTGTTCTGACGTGGTGGCGGCTGAGTTTCCTTCGTGAATTTTCTTGGCTGCTCACGCTGTGCATATGCTGTCAGTTCCGCCTCTTCCAGCTCCAAGGCCTTAGCCGTCACTTCACCATAAGGTACATTGTGTATCCCAGCAGTCTTTACTTTCATGTACAAACTCGGCTTCAGTCCTTGAACAAATTGGTAAATCATGTCCTCATCATCCTCAATCATTCGGGGAGAAAATCGTGATAAAGCATCAAATTTGCATATGTAATCCGTCACAGAGCCAGTTTGTCGCAGATTCATGAACTCCTTCTTCTTGTTGGCCCGAACAATCCTGTTGAAGTACTTGTCAAAGAAGGCAGTCTTAAACATTTCCCAGGTCATAGCTCCGGCATTAGCGGTGTTCTGGATTGAGTCCCACCAATGTCTTGCACTTAATTCCAAATGAAAAACAGCATATGTGACCTTATCTCCTTCATCAACCTTTGCGTACTTAAACATGTCTTCTATCTTTCGAACCCACTCCTCAGCGTAAATAGGATCTGAAACATGTCCATTAAACACCGGGGGTCGAAGCCGGTGGAAACGCTCACCCCTATGATCATGAGTCGCATTAGTACTGGAGTTGCCTTGTTCCTCTCTAGCAGTCATCAGTTGTTCGATCTGGCGAGATTGGCGCATGACCAACTCTGTCAACTGAGCAATGGCATTGTTATCCTCATTGGTCTCTCTCTGCTGACCTCTAACCATTTTGGGATTCCTAGACAAATCATTACAGATACATCTTAACTTAATGACATTTACTGAAATCATAAATACTTACAGTTGCTGGAGTGTGCTCATGTGACAGTCAGTGCTGGAAGGCAGTCTGCAGAATCGGTTTTAGAACCCGATTTTGCTCTGATACCATAATTGTAACGACCCCAGTGAAGGAATCGCCACACAATTCATTACTTAATCTCTTAATCATTTGATTCTTACTTCCATACACCTTGTTCATTATTAGTGTTAATATTATTCCCTCTTTGTTTTCTCTATTTTTTTTTATTTTCAAACATCTCTTGATCTGCATCTACCGATAGAGTTATAGACTCACATCGACCGATGATCACGTGTCTGCCATGCGACACATCTGATCTCAACTAGCAATAGACATCCACCGATGGTCACGGGCATTGCACGTGCCTAATTAAAGACATCCCCCGGTCCCGAACATTCTCCACTAGATGTTCATATTTACCCAACATCGACTGGTGGACATGTGTGCCTCACGTGACCGATTTAAAATATTACCTGAACATTAAACGACAAGAAAATACTCACATCATCCGGTCACTAGACGAAAAAATAACATCTTCATCTTCCGGTGACTCAAATACATTTCATCCACCGAACACTAGACGACAAAATAACATTCCCAGCATCCGGTGAAGAAATACACTTCATCCACCAAACGCTAGACGACAAATTAACATTTACATCATCGGGCGAAGAAACATACTACATCTTCCGGTGACGTCATACTACATCTTCCGGTGACGTCACCCGGAAGACTCAATCGTTCAACTTCCATCATTTGACATCCGCCGATGACGTCAGCCGGATGATTACCTCATCCAGCTTCTATCATACGGCAGTAAAACACTATAATCATCAAACATCTTCATCCAATAGAACATATCACAACTCACCCGATTCTTAACTTAGTAACTATAAACCTCAAAGAGTAAGGATCATAAACTCATCCAAAATACGCATAGCAGAAGACTTAAGCAACACAAATCATTCAATAATCCTTAAAGTCGTATTCAGACTCTAAAGTCAAACCATTCAAATCCGAATCTCATTGTTATAAGAAATTCTGTTCTACTTAGTCATTTGTTTATCATAAACTTTTCTGACTTACTATGAGCATAACCAGGGAACTTAATCGCCTATCCAGCCTTGAACTATCACACTGAGCATCCTCCAGCAACCAGCTTTAAACGTTCTCTTGGAATTGGGAATCCTCACCTATTAACTCTTCTCCTACATCAAAAGGTTCAACTATAAGTCTAATGCTTAGTAAGGAATGCAACAATAACATGAATGCATGAATGCATATTTCGAAGAAATACATGGTCATAAGTCTTTTCTTGTTCATAATCATCATCCATAATCATGAATCATATTCATCATTCGTAATCATTGTTCATAATCATTGTTTATATTCATCATTCGTAATCATTGTTCATAATCATTGTTCATATTCATCATTCGTAATCATTGATCATAATCATTGTTCATATTCATCATTTAAGTTGTGTGGAATGAGAGAGGATTTGTGCCGGTAAAGGGGGTTTGACAGTGAGTTTGATCATGGTCCCTACTGCGGGTCGTATTCATATGTCCTTCTTTGGACTGTGACATACGCCGAACCGCCCCCAACCCTCACTCAACCACGTTGTAGGGATTTTATCATCTTATCTTGTTCATGAGAAAACATGCTTTTAAAACATTTTTCATGTGCATAAAACATTGATAATGCATGAACATGGAAATTCTTAACTCATTCAAGCTACAGAATAGAACATTCATCCAGTATGAAAACTTACCATTAAACTAAACGTCAACATAAGTACTAGACTGTAGCATAATAACCTCTAATCGTCATATCAGTTAATATCTAGCATCCTTGTGATGTAGGGCCCTATTGGCCGGAAATCCTATACATTCACTTACCTGGTCTCCTTAGCGATTTGGGCTCCTTTCTCTTCAAACTTCTTCACCTAAAACATTCACATTGCAGTAGTTAAAACAAAATCCTATTAGTCCTAATCACAAGTCACCCTAGGATCTAATAGCTGAAGTCACTCCCGAATCCCTAGTATAGTCCTCTGTGCAGTTAGAAATCCAAAACCCAGAACCGACAGATTCGATTAGCGATAACTCAGGGTTGGTTGTTTAGTGCCCAAAAATCGATTCAGAAAGACATTACCACTTCCAGATTTCAAATGTTCTTATTATTAGTCGGCCATTGGAAAATCCAAAACCCCAATGCCGAGTAGAAAAAAGGGCTAATAAACTAACAGATAGCTACATTGCCTAATGCATACCTCAGGCATAGAGTAGACGAGTAGTGGCAGAGAAAATCGATCGTCGAAGAGAGTATGCTGAAAGCAGAGAGCAAGAGCTTGGGAAAGAAGAAATCGCCGAGAGTAGAAGATGTCGGCTACAGTGTTTTAAATGAAGTTTGAACCCTTTCCATTTTCATTAAATACCGGTCTCAAATCTCCATTATTACAACTTTGCCACTCAACCTAGCTTAAATCCACATGTAATTAATTAAGCTCGGCATAAAATTCTAAACCAGGAAAAATTAATTAAACACGACCGTTAAAACGGTTAAGGAAATTACCTGGTCGTTATTTTGGGTGTTACAGTTACAGTGCATAAATCGCTAAACCCCTTCCCTTAAATAGGTTATCCACTTTTAAAATTTCCAATTTACATAAATGCCCTTGCTTAGTCACTCATTAACCTAATCAATATTTCTCTCAATTCTCCCATGAAATTACACATCATTGTTTGATAAGTTAAATTTGGTTTGATGGAACCGGGTGCTACAGAGTGAGCCAAGTAGCGCACCGAGCCAGGGTGGGTTCGGGGGCGTTACATGCTTTCCTAAAACATCATTTTTTCCACATTGATTGTGGATTGAGGAGTTTCATCAAAGTTAATATGCATGGATTCTTCTACAACTATTGTCTTTTTGTTAAAAACTCTATAGGCTTTACTAGTTGACGAATGTCCAAGGAATATTCCAAGATCTGTTTTGGAATCGAATTTTCCGAAGTTATCTTTGGTATTGAGAATGAAGCATTTACACCCAAAAGCTCTAAAATACTTAACACTAGGAGTTTTATCATTCCAAAGTTCGTAAGGTGTTTTCTCAAGGATAGGTCTTATGGAGACCTGGTTTAGCACATCAGAAGTTGTAGAAATAGCTTCCGCCCAAAAATACTTTGGAGGAGAATTTTCATTGAGAATGGTCCTACCAATCTCTTGGAGTGACCTATTTTTCCTCTCAACAACTCCATTTTGTTGAAAGGTTATAGGGGAGGAAAAATTATACTCAATTCCATGTTTGAGACATAGAAGTTCAAATTTCTCATTTTCAAATTCTTCACCATGATCACTACGAATAGCAATAATGGTAAGATCTTTTTCATTTTGAACTTTCTTCCTAAAGTTGGAAAAGGTGTCAAAAGTTTTATCCTTTGACTTTAGAAAGAACACCCAACTGAATCTAGAGAAATCATTAACAATGAAAAAGACATAGTATTTGCCTCCTAAACTAGCAATGTTTGAAGGACCAAAAAGGTCCATGTGAATTAGTTGTAGAGGCTTGGACGTTGTGATAACATTCTTTGTGGTAAAAGAGCTTTTGATTTGCTTATCTATTTAACAAGCATTACAAACTTTATCATTCTCAAAGGATACTCTTGGAAGCCCTCTAACAAGATTATTCTTAGAGATCTTAGCTAAGGTATCCATACTAACATGTCCTAACCTTCTGTGTCAAGTCTAACTATCTATCAAGGAGTTCACAGCAAAACATTTTTCACCAACGCACTCAAGGTTATCCAAATCAATTGTATACACATTTTCTTTTCTATAGCCAATAAATAAAATTTTTCTACTTGAGCTATCTTTAATCACATATGATTTTGACTTAAAAGAGACTTTATATCATTTATCACACAAATGACTAATACTTAACAAGTTGTGTTTTAACCCATCAACTAATAACACATTCTCAATAATAGGGTTAGTATTGTTACCTATGTTACCAGTTCCAGCAATCTTCCCTTTTTGATTTCCACCAAAAGTGACATTCTCTTTCTTTTTGTTGATATAAGCAAATTTTAAGGAGTCCCCCGTCATATGTATTGAGCAACCACTATCTAGGTACTATAAATTCTTCACGGGAGAATTCTCAAACTACAAGAAAAATAATCAAGTAATCTTCTTTGGTACCCAAATTTTTTAGGTCCTTGATTTAAGTTTGATTCCCTTAGGAATCCATTGTAATTTTCCAAACGATTTAAGATCATTAAATTTCAATGGATATATAAAAGATTTATACCCTATTTCATTACATGCATGACATATAGATGGTTTAACAAAGAAATTTTTATATACTTTCTTTTTATTAAATTTTTCGTAACTAATTCCAACTTTATCAAAAGTTACTCTTTGATTTCCTACAAACATATTCAAGTTCTTGCTCCCATTGGTGAACTTTAAAACTATATCATTCAAACTATCCTTTCTACTCTTAATATTACTAATTTCTTTTCTTGTAAGTTAATTTCTTGAATATGATTTTCAACCAAATTTTCATTTTCCCTCTTCAACAAGTTGTATTTGGATTTAAGAATACCAAATTGTTTTACTAAATCATTGAAAGCGTTAATTAACTCACTATCATCATTATCACTATCACTAAAGGAATCACTAACCTCATTCTCCTTGGCCATGAAGCATAAGTTGGCCACTTCCTCGTCGTCGGAGGAGGTGTCGTTCTCGCTGTCATCCCAAGTTTCCTTTATAGCTCTCTTCTTGAATTTTTTGGGAGCCTTCTTTATTTGAGGACACTCAGCCTTGATGTGCCCCGGCTTCCTGCACTCAAAACAGGTTATCTCTTTTTCCTTTTGAGGTTTGTCTCCCCTTGCAAACCTCTTATTTTGCATCCTCTTTCGTTGAAGAAACTTACTGAATCTTCTTGTGATGAATGCAATCGCATCATCATCCTCTTCTTGTTCGGACTCTTCTTGCTTGCTCGACGATGTCTTGAGAGCAATGTCTTTTCTTTTAGACACCTTTTTTTCTTTAAGACCTTCCTTCTCATTGGTTCTCATTGTTATTTCATGAGTCATAAGAGAGCCAATGAGTTCTTCTAGCTTCAGGATCTTAAGATCCTTTACTTTTTGAATAGCTGTCACTTTGGGTTGTCATCCTCTTGGTAGACACCTAAGAACCTTTCTTACTAATTCCTCATTTGGGTATTTTCTACCAAGCACTTTCAAACTATTAGTAATGTTAGTAAAACGAGTAAACATTGAACTAATAAATTTATCTTTTTCCATAGAGAATAATTCATATTCATGTACTAACATACTCATTTTACTTTCCTTTACTTGATTTGTTCCTTCATGAGTAATTTCAAGTAAACGTCAAATTTCAAATGCACTATCACATCTTTGTACCTAATTAAATTCATCTCTATTTAAAACACGATACAAAATATTAATCGCCTTAGCATTCAGACTTAGATTCTTCTTATTAGAATCATCTAATTCATGTGATGATTTTGAAATGCTAATACCATTTTCAATTTTTACAGCCTTGAATGGACCATTTTCAATAATATTCCATAGATCGTAATCCATGGCTTGAACAAATATTCTCATTCTAGCCTTCTAATAGACATAATTGTTTTTATAAAAAAAATGGTGGTCTACTAATGAATTGACTTTCTACATGTGAAGTGTTTGAATGTCATTTCTAAATGTCTAACAATATTCTTTTAATCACAATGAAAACAATATCAAACCAGGCTCTGATACCAATTGTATGATTGTTTTTACCTAAGAGGGGGGGGGGGGTGAATTAGGTATTCGCTTTCTATTCAATTTCATTAATTGTTATTGTTATCAATTCAATTGTAACACCCGGTTCTATCGAACCAGCTCTCTTTTATTATTAATGGTATACACTTTATTATGCAATAATTAAAGTAGGGTTATTGAGTGACTAGACAAGGGCATAAGAGTAAATTAGAAATTTCAAAAGTGGATAACGTATTTAAGGAAAGAGGGTTGGGTTAAATGCACTGTAGCCGCCACTCTTTTCCTATTTTTCCTCTCTCGGTTTTCAGCTCAAGCAGCAGAGCTCTCTAGGCGATCCTTCCACTCGATTTTTCTCCAAACTAGGTAAATTTTCCTCATTTCTCTTATGATATAGCAGTTAGAGACCTGGGGAAGTACAATGTGAGGATTTTGAGGATGCTGTGAATGAGAGTAGGTTCGGGTTTTGGTGATAAATAGGAATGCACGAGTAACAGAGTTTCAAACTAGATTCCTTAAATTCTGGTCGACTTTCTGGTGAAGCTTAGTAAGGGTTTGATTGGTGTTCTGTTATGATTATAGGTGAGCGAGCTTCTAAAGTAGCTTACAGCTGAGCGATTTCCAGGAGACCAGGTAAGTGAAGCATGCTTATGCCTTCGGGCCTACATCACAAAACATTATGATTATGTTTACTTGAATGTGTCTGTATGTTATGCATCATATTTTAAAAGTATACGAAAATGAATTTGAATGCATGTTGACATGGTAAGGAATGAACATAATGAAACAGCTATGTGAATCAGATTTACTGTTAAGGGAAATAATCCGCCCCTTAATGAGACAGTGGATATTTAGACTTTGGGAAATTTGATCCGCTTCCCATCGAACAGGGGGATCAGAAACAGCTATGTGAATCAGATTTACTGTTAAGGGAATTAATCTGCCCCTTAATGAGTCAGTGGATATTTATACTTTGGGAGAATTGATCCAACTCCTAATTTCACAAGGAGATCTGAACAGAAACGATGCATGAACAACTGAGATGAGAAAGTAGAAATTGCATGTTTAGGAATTCATATTACAGCATTTCATTTCATTACTGTTTTACTTACTTAGCATTAGGCTAATAGATGAGTTTTGTGATATAGGTGAAGAAGTGACAGCAGGTGTGTTTACTGAATTTGCTGAGGACTAGGCTGGTTGGAGGAGTGCGGCTATGTAACAATCTGGCAGTTGATGGGACAGTTTAACTGATGTCAGTTGGTGTGAAGGTTTAGTTGACAATGTTTCGATTTAAGTATGTTGAGTTTTCATGACAGTAGTGGTCCCAATATTTTGATTACGTTTTTGAGATTTTTCTGATAACAGTATTCTGTTGGGTTTTAATGTTGGTTCTTACTGGATTTTGAGTAATGCAATGATTTGAATTGTTTCTGAATGGTTTCAGTGAAGTAAATTCCTTTCTGTAGTTAGTGTTGTGTTTGGGTAGCAAGAGAGCAGCTAAAATGTTGCTCTGTCCTCTATCGGTAGATGTCTCTCGGCAGACGTAGAGTTGTTGTTCTGTCGTCTATCGGAATATGTCTTCAGTAAAAGCGATCAGTAAAGTCATCGGATGATGTTGAGTATTTTACCTATCGGATGATGTAGTAGAAGTTTTGTCGTTTAGTAATCGGTAGATGTCGTGTATTAAGTCTATCGGAAGATGTAGTAGAAGTTTTGTCGTTTTGTAACCGGATGATGTTGAGTATTTTATCCATCGAATGATGAAGGTAAAAGTCTTTTGTCGTCTAGCGATCGGCAGAAGCTGGATGAAGAATCACCCGGCTGACGTCATCGGCAGATATGTATATATCAAGTTTGTCTTTTGTGATCGGTGTGAGTTGGGCGAACGAATCACCCGGCTTACGTCATCGGTAGATACAAGTAGCAAAACTTGTCGTTTTGTGATCGGCTGAAGCTGGAAGAATGATTATTCTGGCTGACGTCATCGGTGGGAACCCTCAGTTTGGTTTCTGCCCTCTTTCGTTGACTTGGTTCAGCGATAGATGCATTTGACTTTTTACAAATTTTGAGTATTTCGCACTTAAGCTTTCATCTCTTCTGGCCAAGTTATTTCTCAATATTTTTACCGATTCTTTTAAAATTTTCATATAGTTTTGCTTAACTTTATTCCGTTCAAAAGGATTTCCGCTGCAAGTTTTAGTGTTTTGAGATCTTAGCAAAAACGTGAAATTTTGACTTTCGACCAAATTTTATTTGGTCCAAAATTTCTTAGTTATGTTCGGGTTTATGAATAACGAACCGGGTTCAAAAAACTCGGGACGTTACATCAATTGTTTACTCTTAAGGGTATAAACAAGACGATTACAAATTCAATTTTTCAGATGAATTTAATCTAGAGCAAGTAAGGAGTTAAGGGAAGAGAGAAACAACACCAAAATGTTAACGCGGTTCGGCCAACTTTGCCTACGTCTGCGCTTCAAGGCCTCCCCCTTAAAAATTATTTCCGTCTCTTCCTCAAGAACCTTTGATTGAACTTCACGGGCATTAATCAACTGCCTTTACACGCCTTTCTCTCAGGGATTTACCATTTTTCAATGTTTCAATACAAGATTGTGAGTCGAAACTCAAATAGCACTCTCTCAATAATATAATCTCAAGTTTTTAGTTTGAGAGGAGTAAAAGAATTGAAAAATGAAAGCTCTTTGAAGTTGAGAAAATTTTAATTCGTTTGTTCCTTGGTTGGTTCTATTTCCAAAAGTCTTTATTCTTCAATTTATAGTCCTTTTGAATTCTGTCTTCGACTGGTCGACCTATATTAAAATCGGTTGACACCTTGTTACCATTGTGTGTAGATAGATGACTGTTGTAAACAAAATAGGTCGACCTATTTAAGAATCAGTCGACACTTTGAATTGCTTCTGCTTGCACAAGTCGATCTTCGTGGTCGACACTCCAATCTTCTCTACATTCACTGGTCGACACTTGTACATTCCGGTTGACACTTGAATTGCTTCTGTATACATCGGTCGACACCTTCATGTTTTGGTCGACACTTGAATTGCTTCTGTATACATCGGTTGACACTTTCATGTTCCGGTCGACACTTGAACTGGCTCTATTTGCACAGGTTGATCCTTTAGGCACTCTGAAACTGTATTTCTTTATTTAGACTATCACAAACTTGATAATAGCTTATTGGTACAAAATACCCTTTTTCAATGGCATTTTCAATTAAGAAACGTAACAACTAATTTACTTTTTATGTTTAATCAATATATTAAACATCATCAACTTATATTATCCTTGAACCCATTTTATTAAACATCATCAAAAATATATTAACCTTAAACACATTTTAAGTTAACAGGGAGGCCCCCCCTCATATCCCTTGGACGTCCAGATCCCGTCTGTTTCAACGAGGCTCATCCGAACCAAATGCATCTTATCAAATACGTCAATGGCCCGCTGAGATCTCATTTGCTCCCCAACCGTTATTTCAATTTGAAAATGCTGGACAATCTTCACAATCAGTACACCGTAGGGCAGGTTCTTGTTTCGTGTTCGCTCGATCTCACTCATGTGACTTAAAATCACAAAGCCGAGGTCGAACATCCTACCACTGTATAGTTTCTCCATCACATAGGGATTCATGAAGTTAACTAGATTTCTCCAACTCTTGGCTTAGGGGACCCGATTAATTTGCCTTAAGAACTTTGTTCCCTCGATTTTTCCAATAAAAAAACAGTTTCGGGAGACGTGATAATATATATCCGCCGCTTCTCTAGCAAACTCGATCAACTCATTGATTGTCTCTGGGGTAATGACAATCTCCCTACCCAATATGTACTTCTTGATAACTCCCGACCTCCCGAAAAAGCTCATGTTTGCATAGGCGAACAATTCGTTAACAGCTATCGCCCCTCACACTGTACACCCCTTGGAGGCCGATTCTGTCGAACATCTCTTGTATTTCTAAGGACTCCCAACCTGTAAAATCCACAATCTTCGAAACCATAATCGATCAGTGTAATGAATCCAGCTAGAACTGCTCTTCACAAGCCGCGCTACGAAATTCAGTGGACCAAAACTTCGACTAGTTCGACCGTGGCAGCCTCACTGGCCAGTTTGACGGTCCGGCTTGTGAAGACGTTGAAGGTGCCCGACGTTCCAGACGTCCACCCTTTCGCTTAACAACTAATCTCTCAGTCATTTCCTTATAATTTTGGTAATTATATGCTGAATTGAATAACTCCTACAAATCAAAAAGACAACCAGTTAGCCAATTTGAATACTAATTCTCAAAGATCTTTAAAAGACAACAAAAAGGAACAAGAATCATCCAAACTGTAGCGATCAGTAACAAACAATCGAACCAAACAAATAGAATCAAACAAAACAAATAAATCGAACAATCGAACCAAACAAATCGGGTCAGATTTCACATATTTTTTTTATAAAAATCGAACCAAACAATTCAGAATCAAAAAATTAATAACCTAGAGCAACTTTTGGTCGAATTTTTGTAAAAAAAAAAAAAAATCACGACTGTCGAGAGGAAATCATCGGTTACGGAGAGGAGAGTGCGCGAATAAGCTTCAGGAAGCTCTCTGTTCTAATATAATCGCTAGATCGGACGAAATCGGCGAGGGAGATGACCCTCTGCTCTCGCCCTAATTTCAAACAACGGACTCACTCTCTATATAAGAGTGCGTCCACTGAAGATGACGGATGGACTCTAAAGAGTCTGTTCGTTTTCTATCATATTGATCCAACGTGGATCCGTTTATATAATACACGTAAAACAGAACGTACGGACGGTATAGAACGGATGGTGAACACCTGCCCAGAGTGCGTCCAATGTTACGTATCCGAGTGCCATGTCGCCAGAAAAGAACGGACGAACAGTGTTTTTCGAGAGTGCGCAATAAACGAACGGACTATGTTTTGAAAGAGTCCGTCCGGACTCCGTTTTTAAGAGTTCGTCCGTTCTACGACAAAAATTCGAGAACGGACGGCAAAAGGACGTCCGCCCAAGGTTGGATTTGTTATGTTTTTCATACTTTAAGGTTTGAACTATTAGAATTGATAGTTTAAGGTTTAAAAAAAAAAACTTATACTTTTAAGGTTGGAATTGGTAATTTCTCAAAATAATATTCACTTAAAAATTATTTAAATACAAAAGTAAATATTAAGAAATTATTCAATAAAATGTTATTAAGTTAAAAACTCAAATCCACAATTGTTTAAAATTTACAATATTTTATTGTTACATAAATAATTGAATAATGGACCAATTAGCTATTAAATTATATTAATTAGTGATTAATTTATTAAATATTTACTTAATTAGTTATAAGATTATTGAACTAATTAGTAATTAGTGATTCAATTAGTAGATCATACCTAATTAGTAAATATGTTATTGAATTATAATTATTAGTAATTAAATTGTTAGATTTTTTTACTGTATTTGTAATTGATTATTAATTACTAGATTATATTAAGCAGGGATTGAATTGTATTATTAAAAACGAATTGATTTATAAATTGATTGAGTTATTTAAATTAAATTCTCTATATTTAGACTAATTATTTAAATTATTTATTATTTGATATTTTATTAAGATTTATTTTTTAATATTTTTTATTTTTAAGGATATTAATTTGGTTTTTAAAGAATTTGCAATGAAACCACAACCAAACCAAAATCAAATCGATAATTTTGGCTCGGTTTCGATTGGATTCTCTATTTTGTATGGGTCGATTTCGGTTTCATTTTTTACCAATTGAAAAAAAAGTAGATTCGGTTCGGTTTGACTACCGAGCTTTTGAACATGCCAAACAAAATCTAGTTAATTAGTAAAGTATAGGGGTTTATATGCAAAATATTAGTCATGTCAAAATCAAAATAAAGTACGCGGACGTAGAGGCAACTATTTGTCGTGTAGCCAATAGGTATCCTACACTCTCTACAGTGATGACATGGCATGGAATTATTGGATAATGCATGAGAAGAGATTAAAAATTAACTTCAATTTTGGTTTCCATAAATAATTAAAATACAAAATTAATCATTTTTAATTTATGAAATTTTTATTTCAATATAATATTGTCCACAATTTCAAAAAATAATCGATGTTCACATATTTGTGGATGTATTGGTTCGGCTTTTAGAAAATATTTTTACTTTCGATTGAAAATCCCAGTTTCAAAACAATATAAGACTAACAACTTAATCAAGTTATTATAAAATAAGCTAGTATCAAAATAAAAACATATTCGTCTGATCAAGTTATTATAAAGTAAGCTAGTATCAAGATAACAACATATTCGTCTGCTGAGATGTTCGTCTCGAGCCAGAACTCAATTTTTGACAGAATATTTATATGAATTAAAATACCTCGTCAAAGAGTTGTTTACGAAGTTAAAAATTTGAGAGTTCTAGAGCTAAGTGATTATGTGAAACATATATGTTTGTAAAGAGATTGAGAAGAGATAAAGTAAGTTTCGTTGATGTGCAAGTAATAGTTATAGTTACATCATCTCCTAATTTAAATAAAAAAACTAATTTAATTGGAAACTGTAATTAGAATAAGAAATAATAATAACAAGAAAACTGATATAATTAATCTGCAAAAAATTATTACAAATTAATTAAACTCCTGTAATTAAGAATGCATAAAATAATAATAATAAATATTATTATTTATTTTTTTATTCGTTAGAACTTTTCATCATTTTATTTTTATTAATTTTAATTTCTGATTTAGTGTTATGTAAACAATAATTGTGATTGCATTGATATTATGTGTGACAACCCCAGGCCCGATCGGGGGTCGAAGGGCTCACTCCGAACATTTAAAACGTGACATATTTTTTTTTAACCTTTAAAACTTTACACAGAGTATAAACTATCTCTGGGATTGAAGACTGTAAGACATATTTAAAACTGGATGACAATTAAAATCGGACTACAGAAACAGAATGCAAAATGGACGACAGACATGCAGTGGAGGGCTATAGTGGATGACAGTTTTAAAACAATAAAGCAGTGTTTTCGGTCGACGAGACATAGCACTTGAAGAGTTATGACCCACAACAGAATCGGTCAAAGTGCAAAAGAGTGGTAAGACTAAATTTCGGTCGGAGTGACCTCGGTGATGAAATCGGTCGAAGTGACCTTGGTGCTGAAATCGGTCGATTGAAATCGGTCGAAGTGACCTTGGTGCTGAAATTGGTTGAGGTGACCTTGGTGCTGAAATCGGTCAAAGTGATCTTGGACAACAAGTTTGGACGACATTATTGCCCACAACTTTGGACGATAACACTTAGCCTTAGTCGACAGACTAAGTCTCTGGAATTAATTTCTACATCATTCGGTCGACAAATTCGACCGAATGGAACAAAAGGACTTGAAAAGAAAACTCAAAAGGCATATATACACCGCTGATCGATCGGTTACCCCAGGCGATCGATCGGCTACCTCTCTGTTTGACGATTTACATCTTTTGACACAAAAGCTTCAAACTTCAAAACCCGATTCAAAACATAAGTTTGGACATATAAAAAAAAAAACATGACAGAAGTTCAGGAGTCTAACTACATGGATAGCTCTAAAATCTGAAACAACCTATGAACAATGTAAAGGAAAGGACTTCAAACAGTTCCAGAATATTCCAAAATATAAATTCAACTGGTTTTAAAAACATCAACACCAAACCTATACATTATCCAGAATTTTCAAGAACTATACAAAACTTGACATACACTTCCAAACTACCCTCACAGGATCAAAATATGTCTAGGTGCCACAACCAACCCCTGCAAGTTCGTCCTGCCAACAGCACCTACTCATCAACCTGAGGCACAAAGTCCTCATCCGTGGGATCCGTACCTACAACAGGGAGTTCAACTATGAGCCTAAAGTTTAGTAAGAACATACAATGCAGTGATGCATATACTATCCATGAACTTTCGAAATACATGGACATTACATTACGTTTCACTGGACAGGGAGATATAAATCAAAAG